>JAZKJV010001506.1:0-535965 GCA_037367405.1 Ottelia alismoides
TACCGACCTGGAACTGTGTTCTAGAATCTCCCCTCCACTGTCACTATCCTTGCTGCCCAAATCAAGCACAGTTGATTTTTCATGTGGAAACTTACGTGGGTAAAAACCATGACATAAAACAGTGTGCTAGGACTTCTCTTCTGCTCTCATTAGAAATGTCTTTTTCCATTACCCTTGCTACTTAGACAGACAGTAGGAAAATCTCTCGTAGAAAATCCATCCCTTTCTTGACAGCACCAATATAGATTTCACCTCATAGGCTCATACCGTGAGCTTGGAAGCCACAAGCCGCATACCTTTTCAGGATTTCAGATGTAATCTACTATAACAAGAGTCTTCAAGAGATAATTAGTTCATTTAAGCGATAGAATGCTTCCCTGAAAGTGTGTGCACAGAAAAGGACAAGATGGAGGCAAGGATGCTCAAGAAAATGTGAGAGCAAGAACACTTGAGCATTAATCACTTCAACACTAGGAGTTTTAGAGCATGTAAGTTGTTGGTCAATTTGTGGTGAATGGGTATGATTATGATCCCTTTTTCTATGTATAAATAAGCCAGTTGTAATGCTGGAAGACTTGATGATAGAATGTAACTCTTAAAAAGAAAAACGTTCATAAAATCAATAGGGGAAAACACTTATAAAATCAATAGGTACCGATCGTTCAAATTTAGCCAAGTAAGATGAGTTCTGAATCGGCTGGAAACAAATGAGTGGGTTGGGTTGTAATTAGTTAACTGGACCAGTTGGCCATGTGAAATGATAATAGATTATTGATTGAGAATGAAATTATTTGACTGAAAATTGTATGAGTCAACGGAATTGAATTTGCTAGTAAATTTTGAAGATGTAGCTTAGTAGGCTGACTTAGAGAATAATCAATTGACTTTGATAATCAAGTGAGAAAAGTTTGAGTCGACTAAGGTTAAATAGCCAGTAATGTTTTGAAGAATGATATAATCAATTGAAAGAGTGATTAGTCGACTGAACTATTTGATGAGTTAACTGATTTAGAACTAAATTACTGAGCCATTTACAAACTTAATTATCAGGTAGTTACGGTTGAAATGATGTTTTGAACAGATGAAGGGTTTTTTTTCTAATTGATAGTGGACGAACCAATGTGTTAGTCAGATGAAAATTTGACGGAAACTTATTTCGCTATGGGAACAGATTTTAAGTTGGTTTTAACTCTTTTACATCATTTCTAAAAATACAAAAAAATATTAGAACACCTTTGCTCAATGAGGGAAGCGTCCAAACATTGATATGGGGCCATGCATCAGTACAATGTAAAGAAAAGAGTCATATGTAATCAAGTAAACTCTTAACACCCAAAAGAAAAAGTAAGCTACTAACAAACTAATAAAACATAATTATAACATGCCTAAAATATAACAGTGGTGATTTCTCCTCCTTAGAAGCCTTCCAAGACCAATGGCATAATGCCTTGAACTGACTCTAAGAATCTGGAGATAAAAGGATCCGAATGAGATTGAGGATTTTTTTTTGTAAGGCAGTAGGTAAACCGTTTAGAATTATTATATTTTCTACTTTAACTTTTTGGGTCTTTTATGTACTTTTTCTTTTTGGCTCCCTAGGGTTTTCTCTTTACATAAGAGACCCTAGACCTATGGAATAAACATGACAATTCATTCTCTCCTCCACATGGTATCAAAGCAACGGCTCTAGACCGGAGTTCTGACCTAAAAATCCCCGCCACCACCTTCAAGCCTCGCAAGCACCTGCGCGGGCCCTCCTCCTGTACATAGGGCCCTGCACAAACCCCTCCAATCTTCCCAAGGAGCAGCCGCAGGCGCCGCCGCCCTTTCCATGCACCACCAGCAGCTGCTGCGCTGCTGTTGGGTGCCGCCAACACCTTCTAGACACCACCAAGGGCGCCACTGGCAAGCAGCCAGCCACCCATAGGCACCGCCAGCTGCCCCTAGGCGCCGACAGCCGCCCCTAGGTGCCGCTGGACTTCTGTTGGGTGCTTCCAGCATCCCCTAGGCATCCCCATGGATGCCTTCAGCCCAGAAGCACCCCCCTACAGGTGTCGCCGACCATGCCATAGGTCCATGAACCTTCTTGGACCGCTGTCAGGGCCCCCAAAACCCACTTGATCTGATGTAACATTGAGATTTTAGCCCTTCCTCACAGGCAAACTTGAGATCTAGGACATCTTTTAGCCCTTGTATGCATCAGGTCGATCACAGGATCTCCTTCATCTTTTGGACCACCATGGCACCTATTGAGACAAAGCCCTAGGCCATGAATATGATAGCGTAAGGCACTACTATCAAACTTAAGGGTACATAACATTATGTGCTCTGGTCTCGGTCTTTATGGTGTTCATCGGTGGTCAATGGAAACCATACATCTTGATTCACGATCCTCTACATGAAAAGGACAAGGAGTACATCAACTGGCAGACAGACAACTACTTGCTTATCAACTAGATGACCCTCAGTGTTGAGGCCCACAATGCCTCAAATCTTGTCTATAAGAACACAACCAAGAAGATGTGGGAGGATCTTGAGCAAACATACTCCCAAAAGAAGATAAAGTTATGCCTTGTGGATATTTATAGGTGGATATGATTTGCATCTCAGGGTGATTCCACCATTATTGAGTACTACAGGCATCTCACTAGCCTGAATGAGGAGCTAGCGATATTTAATTACTTCAAATGTATGGAGATTTGTTTACGATATAATTTTTTCAATACTATAAAATATTTTTAGTTAAATTACATATTTTTTGAAAGAAAACTGAGGCTTACGCTTCGAATGCCTCAAGGCTATGCCTCGCCTCGATTATATGAAAATTGTATCATTTTCCTTTCATTTTTTTCAAACCATGTATGCACTATCCGTTGCAGAGGAAATAAGTGATGCAAGAGAGCTGAGAAGTTTTTCTGAAGCAGTTTCATCACATTACTATGTGTATTGGTTTGCAATAATGAATGAGGAGATAGAGTCTCTTCACAAAAATCAGACATGGGCTCTTGTTCCTCTACCACATGGACAAAAGTTAATTGGCTGCAAGTACATTTACAAGAAGAAAGAAGGCATCTCTGATCTATCAATACAGATACAAGGCTAGATAAGCTTCCAAAGGCTTTAGCCAGGTGGAGGGTATCGACTACAATGGTATCTTCTCACATGTTATAAAGTACACCTCCATACGCATCCTACTAGCAATTGTTGTCATGAACGACTTGGACTTGAAGCGGTTAGATGCAAAGATAGCCTTCTTATATGGAGAGCTTGAAAAGAGAATATACATGAATCAAAGGCTTTGTGGTGCATGAAATAGAAGATCAGGTATGTTTGATGAAGAAATCTCTTTATAGGTTGAAAAGACAGTGGTACAAATGCTTAAACTCATTCATAGTTGTACAGGGCCTTACCAGGAGTAATTATGATGTTTGTGTCAATCTTAGATACCTCGTTGATGGCTCCTCATTTTTTTGTTGATATATGATGATAACGTCTAGAGACAAATCTGAGGTGAACACATTAAAGGCCTTACTTGGTGGAGAATTTGAGATGAAGTGTCTTGGTGCAACTAAGAAAATATTTGCCTTGGAGATACACAGAGGTCGCATGACTGGGAAAGTTGTGTTTGACCCAGAAGAGTTGTTTGCAGAAGGTCTTGGAGTATTTTGGCATGATAGATGTCAAACTTGAGAAGATTCCATTTAGCTCTCATTCAAATTGTTTACAGAGTTATCAACATAGATGGAGGATGAGCACAGGTATATGTTATGAGTTCTGTACACTAATATTTTTTGAGGAAATTCTTACACCAATATTGTTGGTAATATCATGTATGCCATGATATTCACTCGCTGACTGTCGTGCATAGATCAAATACATGAAAAGGTCATTAACTTCCTTTAAAGTGGATTTGAGATACCTTATGAGGTATAATTGGGTTCTGTCTTGAGATTGGAAGAAGTGAGGATGTAGTAGGTCTTTATTAATGATGACTACGTGTTCCACCGTGACAAGAGAGCCATTACATATGTGTATTCACTATTGGCAGATGTGCAGTTTCATGGATGGCACCCTTCTATCACACCATGAACATATTATCCACCACGGAAGTAGAGTACATGGCAGTAACCGAAGAAATCAAGAAAGCAACTTAATTGAGAGAATTATTTGACGAGCACGATCTCATACAAGAGACAGTTGTGATCCCATGTGATAGTCAGAGTGACATACATCTGATGAAGGACCAGATGCACCACGAAAAAACAAAGCACATTAGAGAAGTACTCACAAATGGCTACATTCATATGAAGAATATCACTATAGCAGATAATCCAGCAAACATGATGACCAAGCCAGTGCCACTAAAAAAGTTCGCAACCTACATGAATTCGGTTGATATTTTTAGAGTGTAAAAGCCCTTTTACAACAAAGAGAGAGTTCTTAGGCTACATTTCAAGTGTAATTCAAGTCAAGATGGAGATTTGTTGAGATATGCCTTGAAGACTAACCCGACTACGATACAAATACGTTCCACAAACGGATCTTGATCGTATGGATTTTTATTATCCGATTAAGATTTGTTACCGCGTATCTATGTATGTGCGAGTATGAATTTCTAGGGTAAGGCATGGATTATCTGAGAGTCTCATTTTGAGAGGGCACCGCCTCCTAGGGTTTTGTTACATATACTCCAATTTGTCATCATATTGGAACCTCTCTTAACCTGTGGTTTCTTCCCACTACACCAGGGGATTTTCCATGAAAATCATGTATTCTCCTGGTTGCTTGTGGGTGATTGTGTGCTTGGGTCATTTTTCACATAGACAGTATTAAGTAAGCTTGATTTTGTTTAGGACGACATCAGTGCATTATTCAAAAATGATATTCCTTTTCTGTATAGACTAGCACATGAACAATGGACAAACAAGACCCATTTTAATAACCATTTTCACAAAATTAAGACTGTATGGGAACACAAACATAAGAAAAAAAACATCTCAATGAAATAAATAAATAAATAAATGGAGTCTTTCTGACCCGTGCAGCCGCTTTTCGCGTATCTATGTATGTGCGAGTATGAATTTCTAGGGTAAGGCATGGATTATCTGAGAGTCTCATTTTGAGAGGGCACCGCCTCCTAGGGTTTTGTTACATATACTCCAATTTGTCATCATATTGGAACCTCTCTTAACCTGTGGTTTCTTCCCACTACACCAGGGGATTTTCCATGAAAATCATGTATTCTCCTGGTTGCTTGTGGGTGATTGTGTGCTTGGGTCATTTTTCACATAGACAGTATTAAGTAAGCTTGATTTTGTTTAGGACGACATCAGTGCATTATTCAAAAATGATATTCCTTTTCTGTATAGACTAGCACATGAACAATGGACAAACAAGACCCATTTTAATAACCATTTTCACAAAATTAAGACTGTATGGGAACACAAACATAAGAAAAAAAACATCTCAATGAAATAAATAAATAAATAAATGGAGTCTTTCTGACCCGTGCAGCCGCTTTTCTATGAGCATGATAAGTTGGCCCGTCTTTGTTCTCTCCATACCAGTAATATGTCTCTGTATCTTCAACATATAAAATTCCTCCTCCATGAGCCTGAATAGGATCACCGTCAGTGTCCAACCATAGCCTTCCTGGATAAAAATACATACTATCATTCTTTTTCTTGTGTAGGACCAATCGCAAATCTTCTGTCGGGAAAGAAGAAAGATCTGAGCTCAGAAGCATCATCCAAAAATTCATCTATAACAGTAGGTGGCCTATGTGGCCCCCTTCGCTTCTCTGCACGAGGGGAACGTTTTCTCCTTGGAGGTGGAAACTGAAAGTCCTCTTCTTCAACCTCCTCTAGTTCTGTGCTAACAGGGAAACGACTGGAATGGACGGTAGAGCTCCACCTATCACTTTGATGGGTGGCAAAGTAGAAATGAACCACAAGAATGAAGCCCACAAGGCTCCAGATAACAACTGAGGGGGAACATCCGCCTCCCGTAAAGCAACAGATAGCAGATGTCTTCCTGTTCTTGTTCTTCATTGGCATTTACTTGTCCTCCTCTCTTCAACGCCACTGAGTACCATACCCAGCATGAC
Organism: Ottelia alismoides; assembly: GCA_037367405.1. NCBI lineage: Eukaryota > Viridiplantae > Streptophyta > Magnoliopsida > Alismatales > Hydrocharitaceae > Ottelia > Ottelia alismoides. The sequence goes on from JAZKJV010001506.1 coordinate 6,107, forward strand.
CTGTGTAGAGCCATATCAGCCAAATCAACAATTGTTATTTACAATTCACAAACAACCAACAATCGAAAAAGAATAATCTTTCGACACTGTCAAACCACTAACGTGAATTGTCCAACTCAAGATTCTTTGGATCCTAATCCGTCAGATAGGCCTGCAACACACAAAGATGGGGAAACTACGATCCATGTATTATCTAGATTTACATATCAAAATCCACAATAGTTATCTGTAATCATTTGTTTCCATTCTCCATATAGTGAAGAACGATCAACAGTTGTTCCAGGTCGTAACCCAATTACAGGTGAGCTTTGTAAGTCTATGCATCTTCGAGTAATTAATTGTCCCGATAGCTATCAGTAATTGATTGCTTTGTTATTCAGATTCGTATACTCAAAAATGTACAAGCTTTTCTATGAATTGGAAAAGTGCTTTTGAAATAGAAGAAATAAATCAAGAGTCAAAGCTCATGTCGTTTCTCATCGTATTCATTGCTTCAACCGTAAAAAAACTTGAATTTTGTTTATCAGTTAGAATCATTGACCTCTGAACTTCCTTCTAACTTTCCGACTTCTTATACATCAAAGTTACTTCTTTTTTCTTGTCGCCTTGGGCATTTCCGCCTTAACAGCCAATCCAATCGTATAATCTACAACATCCTTATTAATTGACTCCTAAAACAGAGGAACAAATGCTGGAACAAAACCCTGAATTGCATATAACAGCTCACCGATTTCTGCTCTGAAGAAGAACGAAGCTCCTAGATCCCGCGAGCAGATCGGCGTACGGATCTCCAGGAGTAGAACTGAGGATTGGAGCAACGGGAGCTGACCTTTTGGAGGTGCGAGAGAGCTCGATCTCACACCTCCAAAGAGAGCCCGATCTCGCGTTGCGAGCGTGACCTTGTGAGGGGGCGTTGGTGAGATTTCGCAGAGGCGGTAGTGATCGGGAGAAGGCGCGGATGAGATGTGGGATCGAAGAATAGACCGTTCAACCGAAGATGAACGAGTGTCCAAAATCGGAGTGGGATGATTATGATACTAATAAATTAGTGATGGTTGAGGACCAACCTCCGATTTGTTTGGTTGAATGCTGTGGTGCCTGATGCCGTTAAATGTCTCTTTGTTGTGGAAATTTATGTTTCAAGTATGTTGGGCATTCTATTCCTCTTTTCTTGTTTTGTTTTTGAATACCGCAATTTTAAATAAAACAAACTACATCTAGTATTGTCTTAATTGATTCGGATAATTTCTTATTCTTCTCTGAACCCGTACTTTGTGGTCCTTTAAAGGATTTTTTTGTGACTACAAGAGAGCCCCACTGTTTGAAATCTATGCTTATTCGTGTATGAGTGATGATTTCACTCTCCTCCTTAAAGGGTTATCTGTGGGAGGAAGATTCGTGTTCCTCATTCTCAACTTTACTTTCCAAGAGGCCATCTGATATTCCATATGAGGAAACCGAGTCTTCTGATTTGACTTTCCTTGATGGTCCTCGCAAGGAAGATCCAATTTAAGAGGTATTTCATGATGTTGTTGATACCCCCTCTCATTGACATAAGATACCAAGCATTTGAAGTTTATTGATTTTAACTTTTCATATCTAGCAAAGGCTAGAATTGAAATGGATGATTCACTTTCTACTCCTTCATTCTCCACTTTTGACTTTTTTATGATTAATCATTCATCGTAGTCTCATCTTAAATCATAAATTATGTTTGAAATAGTTATCCTAATATAATTTCTATCTATATTCTGTCAATAGTAAGCACCCACTTTAATGTCATTATGGGTATTCCAGTTTCTGATTTCGTGGTTGTTCTCATGTCGAAACCATGGCGAATATGTGTTTGCCTCGCGGATTATTATCTTCAACTTAAACACTTGCTTATCCTAACCTTTGTGCCCAGGTAGAGGCATAAAACATAGCGCTAGTTGATAATTACTTCAACCTTGCATCATATTTTCTTCTTTTTAGTTTCGCATGTGTTCCTTCAAGCTTCCATTATCTTATCATTCACCTCATTTTTCATCTTGTTTCATTTTCTACTGCTATACATAGGATGACTAGATATTAAGTTTAAGATGTGCATGTCCCGATTCAATCTATTTTCATGTTGTGATGCATATACTTAGGGTGATCTTACCCTAGGTATATGGAGAGTAATTTTTGTTCATATTCACCTTGTTTATTCCCTTTGTGAATTTTTTGAATCTCTCAACCTCCCTTGATTTTTTATTCTATTGTTGTACTTAGGGACTTCTTTGATTTTCTGTTCTCTTGTATATTTGTTATTCTTATCCTCGGCTATCCTATCTTAACCTTCTTACATACTAAGGATGATCATATCCTAAATTTAGAGGTTGATTGACTTTTTATTATATCAAGACTGAGATATGGTGCAAATAAAATTCAAATTTAAGCAATCAATGACCACAATAGCAATGGTCTTGCTTATGCCTGCATTAGAAGATTTGGATAAACTAACCATACTCCAACGTACTCCTTTCTTCTTATGGATAATAGAATTTGACTCATAAGGAAATACACCAACTCTAAGAGTATTGAATTGCTAGATATAAGCGAATCCAATGGTGTCTTGTTGAATTAGATGATTTAATCACATCCTTAACTATGAAGATCTAACACCTTGCACACACAAATAAGTTGACATCACATCTTTTGGAGAAGACAACTCATATTTCAGTTTTCCCAAGTTTTAATTGTAATGAATAAGAGTGAAGTGTCATCACAACCTGAAAACTAAATATCAAATAAAGTTCAATTTTTCTATTTTTATTGATCGAGTATAGAAGGACAAGGTCGAACTCAGGAGGCATATTATTTTAAACCAAGGTAGACATGTTGAATCATTTAATGGTTAGGGTTTTTAAAAATTTATTGATTTTATGAATCTTTATTTGTTTTACTTGTTTTTTGTAATGTTTATGTGTTTTGTATATATTTAAGTAGCTACAAGTTTTATGGATTTTTTTTGTGTTTAACGTATTTTTTATTTTTTATTATTATTTAGTTTTAAATTTGTATGTTTTATTGATTTTTTAATAATAGAAATGAATTGATTATTAAGATTGTATATAAAAGTAATAAAGGTGATGTTTTTGAATTTTTAATAAGGAAGTGTAAAATACTCGAAATTATGAATTAAGGTACTTTCATGGTTTATATATGTTCTTTTTATTGATTTTTAGAGTATTTTCAAGATTTATATGGATTTTATAATGAATTAGTATGGAAAATAATGAATTACTAATAGAACTATACTATTTTTATTGATTTAAAATACTCCCAACAAAAATTATTTTGGTTTTATTTTCTTAATGTTGGATATTTCAATAATCTTGTATGGTATACATATTTGTGATTTTTATACTATTTTATATAATTTTTAGGATTTTTAAGTATTTTTAATGTTCTTATTTTTGTATTTTTCTTTATTTTTGTATATGTTTTAATACATAATCATAACTATCTAGTATACCTTTTTGGACCTTTTATATTACTATTTGATTTTTATGAAATTTAAAATTTAAATGTATTTTTTATTTTTATTGTTTATTTAAAAAATAGAAAATGATCTTAATTATCAAAACTATGTTAATATGCTGCATAGATTGTTTATTAAAGAATTATTTTAGGAATTAGTTAAAATAGTGTAATATAAGGACCTAGTTGAAATATCAAAAACTATTTAAACTCATGTGAATTGAAATGTTGCAACGGGTAGAATATATTAAATTTCTATGGAGAGCCTACTTGGATTCACCACCTTTCGTAAAGAATTAGGGATTTAAGTGTAAAACATAAAATCCATGGATATATCTCTACAAAGTACCAGTCACATGCGTTGAGGCACGTGATCCTACCGAGGTTCGGCTCAACTTTGGATGGATTACTCCTCCAAGTGATGCTCGCTTTTTGTCAATTATGGCTCTGGACTATGAAGCGGGGGCTCAGGCAATTAGTGCGAGGAAAATCTCAATTGTTGATTGAATACGGGTCCAAAGGAAAGAATTGAGGCGCTAAGGAATGGCTCGGATCAGCTGGACTACTTTTTCTCAACAGTTTGGATTAGTTCACTCCTGGTTGATCTCAACCGCTCACTGAATGAGATTCAATGATATCTTCTACACATGAAGAACACAAATAAAGGATGCCTCAATCCATCTTCAATCAATTAAATCTCCCTCACCTTCGATCAGATCAATCTCAAATCCACTCAAGTTTTATGAGGTTATTCCACATCAAATGAGCTAGATCTCATGCTTGAAGATGAAGGTATGTCTGGTCTAGAAGCTCGGGGGCCTAAACCTGAAGTTGGATCTCAAATACTCCTGAAATCATTCTAACGTGTTGTTGTATGGCTTCTATTGTATGCTCAGATAGATGGGAACTTATTACCTTTAACTTTTCCCAACAAATTGTGACAAATCGATGATCAGCAATTAGATTCGATGAAGCTACATTGGCGCTCGATGATAGGTAATCGGATCAACTATATACACCCAAACATAGGTTATGAACACCTACATCTACTTAAATGACTCAAGGTGATGATCCTTAACTCAATGTTGAAAGAAACGGTGAATGGAAAGCACAACAGGAGAGGATGGAGGAGTGTATGAGTGATGAATGTGCAATTCATCACCTTTATTCCTTCATTTTGGCTTTAAATCTCTTATAAAAACATATAAATATCACCAATTCTCCTTTATTATCAAACTAACATTATATGTTAATATTGAGTTATTATTACTTAATTTTAACCTAAAATAAATGAATAAAGAATAAAAGAAAAAGAAGGAAAAGAAGGTTGTATATATGTAATAGATATAGATTGATCTTGACCCTGATAATAGGTCAAGTATTGACCTAATCGATAAGAATAAAGTAAAGGGGATATGGTCCTTAACTTATAAAATTCTCAGAAAATCGAGTTCACGTTGTATAGTCATCATATTCACTCTGTAAAGACCTTGTACTATTTTATCTGTCATCAAATCAAACTCAAATAAAAATATTTCCTTCTTGAAACTTGTACATTAAAATGAATTTTAAATAATAAAAAACTATGCAAAAATCATGTATAGAATAAAAGATATAATACTGAGAAAAGTCGAAAATAAGCTATGAAATCTCAATATCTTCTCCATATGAACTAAAAATTGATGTGTTTAAAATAGAACAATATTTAAAATGAAGGTGGTTTCATAAAATTTATAGTTAAGATGTAAAAGTCAGTTTTTGGGGGTATTATTGTAGATATACAACTGTATATTACTTGTATTTATTTTATTCTTTGTATTTTTTTACATATTGTTTTATAAATAATTTATATTAACTATATTAAATGCAAATAAATACAATAAAGTTTAAATAAGTAAGTGTATTTATTATATAGATATAATGTACCTATATTATACATATCTACATTTATTTTTTACTATAAAGTTAATTCATAAAAATAAAATAAAAATATATTTATAAATAAAAAATTATTCGAAAATTAATAAAATACAAAATAATGTGTATATTTATAAACAAATAAATTAATTAAATTATGTATACTATGTATATAGGTATTTTATACATGTATATACATGTATTTAATTAATTTAACTATGTAAATTAAATTATTTAACTTATTAAAAATTACAATACTATGATTTATTAAACTATATGCATTTTGTATTTTAACCATTTTTTAATTTAATCTCATTTTATATTTATTTGTTAATTATTTTTATTTATTATATTTTTTATTTTGTCTTTTATCGGATCGGGTCGTGATTGGCCCAGATCTGGATCGTTCACTAACCGGTCAACTTCCCCTTCCTCCTTAGATCCGTTTCCAAAAACCTGAGTCGGCCTCTTCTCCAATTTCTATCGCTCGAACTCGGTCATCATCTAACCCAATTTCTTCGCCATAGCATTGTGGATCTACGATCCACACCCATTTAATTTTGCCCTAATTTGTTTGCTCATTCATGTCTAAATTTTCAATTCCTATAGAGACTTTTGCATATAAAACTCCTTCAAATGACCCAAATTCCTCGAAATCTATCTTAGAGCCTCAATTCCCCTAATCTCAAGTCCTCAATGAGTCCATCGGTGACATCGTTCGATTCCCGATGAGAAAGAGTGTGTCAAGAAGGAAGAATCAACGAGATCTCGAACTCCAGCATTGAGATCCTTCGAGCTCCACCAAGACGAGCTTCTGCAGCTAGTCCACATCCACATTGAGGTCAAAACCCCCTCCATTCCATCCCCTTTCATATAAAGTAATCGTAGTGTAGTTTTATTTGAACTTCGTTTAATTTCATTTTAGTTTTCCTTGGATTTTGTTCTATAGCAGTAGCTCTAATATGCTCAATCAGAGGACATCCTCATCTATTTGTCCCCTCTGATCAATATCATCACCTCTACTCGATCCTCCACTTCTTCACAATCATATCCACAAACAGATCATCAGATCTGATCATCAGATCAAATTTGAAATTCAATCTCCAGTCCTTTACCATTGCATGATATTCTCGCTTCACCCCACCTTCATTTTCTTTCCCCTTTGTCAAATAACCATCGATTGAAGCTCGTTAGTCTTCAAGACCTTCTAATAACTTACAGATTCACCTAGAAAATGCTTGGAGCAAAGAGTCAAGCCATCAGAGTCTCATTCGAAGTTCATTTAAAGTAAGACCTCTAGATCTCTTGACAACAAGATCTGGACTCAATCATCCCCATCGATCGAAGCAGAGCATCATTTCGAATGAATGGAATCCCTTGAAGTTGAGGTTGAGATCATAACAGAGAATATCAGAGCATTCAAAGATCGCAGAGCTCCCTTCGTTCAGTTATTTCGGGCTACTTCAGAGTCGTTTAGTCATAAGGAGAAGCCCCAGATCAAATCTAAAGCATCCATTAACGCTCAATTCCTGACCTGACAATCAGATACGGAGGAGAGCATCTAAGTCACTCGTCCCTTTAGTCACAGCACGTGCACTGCACGCCTCTTTTGGTGAAACTATAAATTTTCTTTTCATAGTTTTTCTTATTACATTTACATCCTTCATTTGTTAGTACACTGTTAAGAATAATACATAGATCTCATGTGGTTTCTCATGATTTGCACTTTAGTCCTTGTATGCAGTAGTAGAGTATGTGTACCTCATTTGTCTTATTCAAATAATTGCATCTATGCCGTGACTTGCTTTTGAGGTTAACAAATGCTTCAAAGATTTTAGTTAATTACATTTTAGTCCCTATTAGTGCAACTCATGTGGATGTCTATGTGGTTTGTTGTTGCATTTGCATATTTTATTCTGGAACTATTTGTTTTGTTAATAATTGCTTGAAACTTCATTTTAATTGCAAATAAACCCTTGTTCTTCATATTTATTGTTTTCTCTTTTGTTTCTTATATTAATTAGCGACTACTACCACAAATTTCTAAAAAATCCTTATATACCTAATAATCTTGTCTATCTATATTAAATTTGTTTGATTTTTCTATTTAAAAATACCAAAAATAGTATCATATTTTCCTTTATTAGTTGTTTTCAACTTTAATTCAATTTAAAATCTATAAAAATATAATAATACAATAAAATCACCAAAAACAGTAGAAGATATCTAAAACACAAAAAATGTTATTTTTTACTATTTTTATTTTATTTCACATATTGTAAAAATAAAAAAGACTTTTATTTATCTTTTCTATATATTATATTCATAATTGTTTTAAAAAATAAAATGCATAAAAAATTTTACAAAATAAAATCATTAAAATTAAAAATCATATAACATTATAAATATAAAACATTTAAAAATTCATTAAAATATAAAATTAATTAAAGTCCTTAAAAATCCTTAAAAGTTATAGAAAATTCCTAATTAATATCTACACATGCACTTAGTTGAAAGTTTTCCTCCCTGAGTTCGACACTCTCTACACCTGCCACTACATATCTGTTAGGAGTATAAATAAATAAAAAAATCAAAAGATATTGACATCTCTTTTTCTAGTTAGAAGTTGGAAAAGCCTATGTGCGATGAAATCAATGATGCATTCACCAATAAGAATGCATATATTGCTCCACATGCAATATGATCCATGCGTAGAATGTAAATTTGCATTTCAGAAGCATCCTCGGCCACTACCCCACAAGACCGTCAATATTATGACATCTCATGGTGTGGATAGGATTGATAGTTCAGATTTGAGCATTATTGGGAATCGCATACCCAAAGTTTGTATAATCAAGAAGGGGTCACAAGAACTTGAAAAGCTTAATGTGATCGAACAGGGAACAAAGCAGATGGATAAGCTAGATGAGATCACCAAGCACTTTGAGTTTCTAGTCAGTATGATTCACTCATGTCAGAGTTCGAGTGCTACAACTTGTTCATCTGCACTGGAGCACACTTCTTCTTCAACATCATACAGTTTAGTAGCACTCCCTGCCATTCAGCATGTGTATTTCATGTAGACTCCATATCAAGGATGGCAACAACAACCTACACAGTTGGTGTCATATTATCCAGGCACTTCTTTATATTTAGAGCAGCAATTTATACCTCCACCTTAGATTCAGGAGGCTAATGGTGTATGGACCAACGATGAGTGCAGCCAGTCCCATCTGCCAAGATCACCAAAGTTGGTTCTCATGCCATTATTAGGACATTTCACTAGTCTTAAGGAGGTAGACAATAACAACACCGGCCACACCAATCTAAGTTTCAGTTTCCACCACATTTCCAAACATTGAGCCACAGATATCAACAAATACAGCATGCTTTTCTTATCAGCCATATCATCATCAACAACATGCATATTATCAATATGCTCTTCCTCCTTAGCACCAGTATTAAGCTCATTCTCATTATCGTGTGTATCAACAGCTGCCTCAGCCACAGTTCTAGCCTCAGGGACCCCCAGTTGTTGAGCAGCCAAAGGCACATTCGGTGAACCCGTCATTTGACTATCTAGTTGTTAGCCATTTGAGCCCGAGGTGAGCAATTTCTACAATAAATGTTATTGTAATCTTATATATATATCAGTAAAGTTTATTGGTTTATTTCACTTGTTATCTGAGATTAAATGGATGAATGCACTATTAGGTCCCTCTATACAACTAGGGTTATGTATCATGGCCATCTGAATGATCATACAGTTGTTGATCAAATGTTGAATCATAAAGGCTGGAGCTTGATGATATCTAAAGAGTTTGATTGAGGACTCATTAAGTACCATCAAATGACTATTAGGAAAGGATGTCCAACCTGAGAAGGAGATGGAAATTCTTATCTAAAGGTTGATATCTCCGACCTCTTGATGCATGTCCTCTGCATAGAAATGGAGGTTTCGAAGGTGTTTGTTTTTTATTTACATTTTATTGGGTGGTTGATTTTGACTCATAATTATTAGGGATTTTATCACTTGTGCCCCTCTGAGATATCGCAATTTCAGTTATGCCCCTATCTTTTTGGTAATATCAGTTGTGCCCCTCAAAACTTGCTAATTTATCACTTGTGCCCCTCGGGTTAGTGACCGTCCATCCACAGTGCAAACGGCCATTAACTTTGAGGACATAGGCGGAATTAACTAAAAAAGAAAAGGTTATGTGGTACCCTCTTCCTCATCCTCTTCTTCTTCCTCCTCCTCCAACCTCCTCCTCCTCCTCCTCCAACCTCCTCCTCCTCCCTCTCTGACCCCGCCCTCGCCCCGTGCCGCCCAGCTCCGCCCCGAGCTCCCCTCCCCGGCGTCGCCCCCTGCCGCCCTCCGCCCAGCCTCCAGGCCGCCCCGACCTCCCCCTACCCCCCGCAGCCCCTCCCCGGCGCTGCCCCCTACCGCCCTCCGCCCCAGCCTCCAGGCCACCCCGACCTCCCTGCGACCGCTCCCCGGCGTCGCCCCCCGCCCCAACCTCGAGGCCGCATCTCCTCCCCCATCCCCCATCCCGCACCTCCCCCTCCCCCCCGCGCCCCCGCCCCAGCACCTCCCCCTCCCCCCCGCGTGCCTGCACCTGCGTGAGCCCAACGTTCCCAACCTTCCCACCATCTCCCCGCCCGAGCACCTCTCCCTCCGCCCCAAGGTCATCCCCCCGCCCGGGCGCCTCCCCCTCCACCCCGAGGTCTTCCCCTCTGCCCCCGCACACTTCTCCCCTGCCGCGAGTTCCTCCGCCCGCCCCCACACCTCCACCCAGCCTGGGCGCCTCCCCCTCCGCCCCGAGGTCTTCCCCTCTTCCCGTGCACGCCTCTCCTGTGCCGCGAGGGCCTCTGCCTGCCCCCACACCTCCACCCAGCCTGGGCGGCGCCCCTGCATGCCCCGCCCCCGAGCTTCTCCCTCTCCGCCGACGGTGCCCCTCCGTCGCACCGCCCTCCAAAGCCCGTGGGTTCCAGACTGCAGCTGTCGCACCCCCGCGACTCCAGCGGCGCCGCCAACCTCCTTAGATCCTCTGATTTTATTCTGACCATAATACCCTTCTTAACCATATCATGGTTTGAATAAACCATGGTTATTTTAATTTTTTGACAGTCAATCTGACGGAAGGGCACAACTGGTGACGGAGCAAGAAGTTAGGGGCACAACTGATATTACCAAAAAGATAGGGGTATAATTGATATTGCGATATCTCGGAGGGGCACAAGTGATAAAATCCCTAACTATTAATGGTTTTGTTTACTTTTGTCAAATATAATTTGCAATAATCATTTGGTGATATTTTGTTGACAAAATATTCCATGAATAAGAATTAATGTAATAAGATTACATTAGGATTGGAGAGAGTTTTCTCTCTCCAATATAATGGTGGTTGTCCACCTCAATTAAAAGCGAAGGAGGCTTTCTCCTTTCCCCTTAATGGAAGGTGGTGGCTTAGTCCTATTCCATTCATGATAATCTTGATTTAATTGAAATTAAATGTGTTAGGTTGTGTACAACAAAAATATTTTCTTTTAAATTAATTGTTGTTGTAATTTTTTGCAACAAAATCTCAACCATTGATTTGAAATAGGAGTGAATCTCCACCGTCCAAATTAATATAAAAGGAGGGCTAACCCTGACCTTTTTTACTACAACAGTTGTAAGAAAAATTACCTCCTTTCTCTCTCTCTCTCTCTCTCAACATGTCACATCTCCATCTCTCTCTCTCTCTCAATATTGTAGTCATCCACCATGTTGCTCAAGAAAGAGTCGTCGTCATCACAACACCGTTGTGATGTCGGATCAACTGCTAGTGGATATTTGCCTTCTTCATTCCATCTTTCTCGTGAGGAAGGAAATCGATTTCATGCAATGAAAACAGGTGACTCCATGCTCGGATCTTCAACTTCAATTGCGAGAACTCGTGTCTCATTAATCCGTTCGCAAGGGCTTTCTTCGTCGGGTCGGACTTGAGACAGGAGATTCTCTTACTTTTGGTATTAGCGATAGTAAACATGCTCCAAGAGGTAATCTTAGTTAATTATTTGTGATATTGATGAAATGAATTGAGAAGTTTTCTTGAATCATGTGGTTTCAACTATTTAAAATATTAAATTTCACTGCCCTTAGCAACTAGTATTATTAGTTGACCAAGATCATATTCTATGTGATCTAAACGCTTCCATAATGTGATTAGGTCTAAAAACTAGCCTTAAAATGGTATCAGAGCCTTGGACAAAGGTCTTGGATGTCATCCAAAACCCTAGGTGAATGATGTTTTATATATCATATGCGTGGGGACTCGTTGTTTTACATTTGATGCATGTTTCGAATTATTTTTTTCACTAAGATAAAAAGTTCTTATTTATGCATTGTTTGGATGAATTTTGAGATAATAAAATGTATTTAGAATTTCTAATTATGCATCCAAAATAGTAGTCAATTGTTGGTGCCAAAGGTGCATAAATTAAAATTTAAAAGGTTCCGGCATTGACATTGTTTTTACAAGTATTCACGAATCTGTAACAAATTAATTTTTTATTATTGTTTCCCATCATAAAACATGAAAAAACACTTTAATTAAGAAGAGTTAAACCATATGATTTTATTTCGTACTTATTCTGACTCTGTTTGCACTAGATATTCCATATTTAGCGGATATGAGTTAGATGATGATTGGATCATCAAGATAAATTTCTTAAAATATTTATCATTCAATTTCAATCAAGAAAATTATAATTTGTCACGATTAATTGATTCTTAATCTTTATTTTGGAAATATTTGAATAAACATCAATCACCATTGAATGAATGTTTCATGATAAATGTTGGACATGCGAGTCCACGACGAGCCATTATGCAATAAATGTTGTTGCCAATATCATTCCCTAATCTAAAATGAAGAATAATTAATTTGCACAATAGGTCCTTTCGTACAATTAGGGTTATGTACCATAGCGGTCTTAATGATCATATAGTTGTTGATTCAATTATTAAATCACAGAAGCTGGTGCTTGGATGAATATCTAACGAGTTAGATTGATGACTCATCAAGCACTGTCAAATGATTATTAAGAGATGATCTCCATCCTGAGAAGGAGATGGCAATCCTTTCTCTAAAGCTTGATATCTAACCGACCTCTTGATGCAGGTTCTATGCATAGGAATAGAGATTCAGAGGTGTTATACAAGTTAGGTCAAAGAGTTGACTTAATGAGATAGAGAAAACGAAAGACCTATATCGTATGGTGTCACGATAAGCACGCATCCTCTGATCGGAGATATATGTATTACTATATGTTTGAGTATGTACATTTAGCAGACCAATAGGTTGATGACCTAAACAAGGTCTATACACCGGTGCGATGGTGTGTATGCAAGGGATATGAGTAATACGATCCCTCAAAGGGATTATACATGTTCATTTACTGAATCGGCAAACATGAGTTCACTAATAAGATATTGGTAAGAATCAAATTATGTGCACAGTCATCTCGGTTTGGAAGATTGACTGAATTTGTAGATTTGATATATACTTTTGGTAAGTATATGATCAACACCTGGGGTATGATATATGCTTTTGGAAAGTATATGATTGATACCGACTCCCAATAATCAAATGAGAAACTTAATGATAAAACCCTGAAGTAGACAGTGTAAAATTGATCGAATACTTTGGCTTTATTCTGGGTTTTCCAGTACTTGTCGGATGTATAGGTATTATGAATACATGAGTGTCATGTGATCGTAAATGATTGTATAACCATAACGCTTCCATTCCTAGGGAGTGATGAAACGGATCTGGATTTTAGTGACTTCTCTCAGTAGAGAAGTAATATGATATTGGTGCAATGTTAGACGGTGATCTGAATGTGATTCAGATGCAATGAGAAGATTAGATTTACGATCTTGATTTGATCAAGCATCTATAAGAGGTCCTAATATCTATATTTGAGATGCGATCTCATATCCAAGTCACTATACGTGGAACAATACAATCAACATGTCCTCATCTCCAAGTATACGTGGAGAAAACACATTGTCCTTGAAAGAGTTCAAGGATAATTTAATTGCTGATATATGTATCCAAGCATTGAGAAAATTCGTAATTAAATGTGATTTAATTATCATGAATAATATGAATTTAATTCATATTATAAGGAGATTATCTAAGATAATTAAATATGATTTAATTATCGAAGATGTAAATAATGTGAATGTGATTCATATTATTTGGGTACATGAGAATAGAGATCCAAGATGATTAAATGTGATTTAATTATCATGGATATGAATAATGTGGGTAGCACTATCCAAATTATTCATGTATATTACAACTATGATTTATAATGTCTTAGAGAGAGCCTATTATGATTTTATATTTATTGATTAATTATTTATTTGAATTGGATTCACATTGGATACTTAATTGGAAATGTTAATCCCATTTTATTTTTTGTTGTGAATGTGATTCACAATTTTCCAATGGCAAGATTGCAATATTCACGAAATAATTGTGAATTTTTTTAGAATAATTTACAACAAGTGTTATTGTAAATCTTGGAGATTTTCAAGGAATAATGCAATCTCATGACAATACATGAAATTGCCACCAACTCCCATATTATGGAAGGAGACAATATGCTTCCATAATCTCCATGCATGATTAATTTTATTTGGGTTTAATTTATTTTGATTTTTCAATATATATTTAATCTAAATTAAATTAATTATTGTTGTCTTTTTATAACAAAATCTTGGCCATTGAAAGAAGCACAAGTCAATCTCATCCATTTATTTTGTGTAGTCCATGGATTGTGATCCATGGACTCCCAAAATACTATATAAGAAGAGGAACCACTTGCTTTCAAATTACAACATTAAGATACAACATTCATATGCTCTCTCTCTCTCTACATGACAACCCTCTCTCTCCTCTCATTATGGCCGTCCACCATGGAGCCCTAGAGAGAGTCGCCATCGTCGCAGCGTCATCGTTATGATGCCCGATCATTTGCTCATCGATCTCTGTCTCCTTCTGTATGCCTCGTTTGTGAAGAAGATGTCGAATCTCATGTAATGAGATCAGGATATTCGTTTCTTGTATCATCAACATGGATTGTGAGGAGCACGTGTGTCATCAACACACTCGCAAGCGTCTTCTCCGTCGGATCGGACTTGAGATAGGAGGTCTCTTCATTTAGAGATTTGATCGCAACCACGCTTCAAGAGGTAACCCAAATTTTTGTTTGTGGTTCGGATGAAACGATCCGAGAAGTGTTCTTGGATCATGTGTTTTCATCGCTTGAAATTTTTTTAAAATTCCGCTACCTTGAACAACTAGTACGACTAGTTGTTCCTGATCGCATGCGATGAAACTTCCCATATATTTCAAGTGTTACAACAACCTTAGGTCGTAGGCTTCGGATACGACCCATAAACCTTGGAATACTTGGTCTCATTAGGGTTTGTGGAAATTTTATCGCATTCCTATTTGGTTCACACAGTCCTATTTTGTTATTTTTTAGGCCCTATTTAAATTATTTAAAAACATAAATTGTCACTTGAATTATATTTTTCATTAAATAAGGAAACTGTGGGATTTGATTTTGCGTGATTTGGAATCCTATTGCTCAAGTTATGATCATTTTAGTGAACTTGTATCCACTGTTTTGGGGATGACGAATCTTTACGTAATTAAGGAGTTAGTTACTGATTTGAAATGCCTAGCATGCAAATAGCTTGGGTTCTATTTTAAATAAAATTAGAAAACTTTGGAAAGTTAGTTTGCATGATTAAGATTTAAATTGATTGAGATATGCTAATTTTAGTAAGTGAGGGTCACTGCAGGAAATTACATTCCTAATCAAGAACCTTGTGATTGTTATTTAATCAATTAGTGAAATTAATGGTTAATTTTATGGAATAATTATTGATGAATATTTTGTGAAATATTTGATAATTATTATTTCCTTAAATGGCATCGTCTTAACCAATAACTGATTAGATATGATCTAGATCACAAATTGGTTGCATGATCTTCTTTCCAACAAACAAAGTTGCTTGAATAAGATTGGCAATTTGTTTAGCAAATTTCCTTATAATTTTATCAAAAGGGTTTCGATGATTATTGTATGGTATAACTTCGGTTGAAAGATCGATTATCATCTCAAGTACAAAGTGATCAATTGGCATTATCCTGACCTAAGGCAGATATGGTGTCTAGTCGGAGAGCGTTGGAGTAGCAGGTTGCTCCGTGAGCGGTCTGTCCCACTCCCGTCGGTACTGGCCATGACAACGGGTAAGGAAGGGATAATGTTTGAGGGATCATGATGTATTTTTCTAATTATTAAAATTCGAATAATACGTATTTGGGATAATACCATATTTCAAGTAACAATAAAGAATGTTTGTTGGATATTAATTGGATCATTGATTTAATGCGATTAGATTGATTGGAATCCAATTAAAATTTAAACAATCTATTATGAATAGAGTTGTATTTTCCTGGGAAGAATTAATTATGTCAGTAATAATTAATTAGAATTTGAACATGATATGGAGGATCACATAAGTGACATCCATGGTCTCCCATCAAGGCGAAGGGTTCCATCGCCAGGGATTGTATGTAGGAGACACATGTCTGAAGTGGCAGCTCCTGCATACAAGCGCATCTTGGATGAGTCTTATCGAAGCTGATCAAGTGGCTATGAATGGAGCGGGATTGATTGATTGAGGGTCATCTGATGTGGATGATCAAACGATCCATATAATTGGCACGATGAAATTAAAGGCCATCACATTTAATTTCATGATTGGGACACTTGGCCCAATTAGAAAATTCTAAATGCCCAAAAATAATGTAAAAAATTAAGTAGTTAGAGATTTAGAAAATGTCCAATGTGAAAGTTGTAGATCTTTTCAAGATGTAAAACATTCATGTAGAATTTTAAAGTAAATAAGTTGTATAACTTAAATATTTTGGTAAGAATTTTATAGGTATAAAGATACTTATTTTAATTTGTTTCTTATTTTTGGTATTCTAAATAACAAATAATGTACATATTATTATTTAAAACACTGTGATATTTTTTTGTAAGATTTTAAATGATTATAAAATACATAAAATAATATCTTAATATAGTTGAATATATACAATGAAGAGATAATTTATTTAAAATGAACAATTAAGGTTATTTTTTTACAATTTTTAAATTTTTAATTAAATTCAATTGATTAGTTTTATTTAAGTTTGAGGGATAATAAATAAAATTTAAGATGATAAATCAAGGATTTATCACCCCTGCTATGATCCAGAGATGTATGTTGGTTTTTTTAACGACATGGTGGGTAGTTTCCTTAAGATCTTCACGAACGATTTCTCGATTTATGGAGATAGCTTTGATTCATATTTGGCTTAGACTCGGTACTTCAACGTTATTGTGAAGTGAACTTGGTGCTCTCATGGGAGAAGAGTCACTTCATGGTGACTAATGAAATTGTGTTGGGACATGTCATCTCCATGCAAGGCATGGAGGTTGACTCGGTTGAGGTGGACGGGATTGCCTAACTTGAGTCGTCGATAACACTGAAACAATTAAGGACTTTTCTAGGGCATGTTGGATTTTATAAATGATTCATTAAGGTCTTCAGCAAGATTGTCCACCCTTTGAATGAGCTTCTAGGCAAGGAGATTGAGTTTGTTGTAGATGATAAGGTTATGCAAACCTTCAATGAGCTGAAAGATTTGGTTACTCAAGCATCACTTCTACAACCACCAGATTGGTCTCACCCATTCAAGATCATGATGGATGCTTTTGATTTTTCTATTGGGTTTGTATTGGGACAGAAGAGGAATGGATTGTCATTTTAAGAAGAGGAATGGATTGTCGTTTTATATTTATTATGCTAGTAGAACATTAGATGAGGTCAGGAAGAACTGCACATTGATAGAGAAAGAGATGCCAGAAGTTGTGTTTGCTCTGGAGAAGTTCAGATTCCATCTTTTTTGTTCAAAAGTGATGTTTATACCAATTACTCTGACATACGGTACTTACAAGATAAGAAGGATACTGAACCTCATCTTCTTCATTGGATCCTTCTACTCCAGAAGTTTGATTTGGAGATAAGAGATAAACCCAGAGTCAAGAATGTTGTGGCATAACACCTTTCTAGAATTATAGATTCAGATATTCCTTACCATACTACATAGACTATTATAGAGACTTTCCTAAATGAGGTGATTCTTTATATCACCTCTCTCCTATGGTATGTTGATATTCTGAACTATCTTGTTTTCAAGAAATTTCCACAAGATTGTTTGAAGCTGAAGGATGACAAGTTCTTATCTGAGATACATTTTTACCAGTGGGAGGATCCATACCTATTTCATGAGGGTGCGGATTGTATCTGGAGGAGGTGCATTTCTCAAAAGGAGTACACTAGTTTCCTTGAACATTGTCGTAAGTTAGAAGCATGAGGACACCATTTTGGGAAGCGTACGACAATAAAAGTACTTTGGTGTAACCTTTGGTGGCTTGCTCTTTTTAAGGATGCTACATCATGTGTGAGGGGTTCTATTACTAACCATCGGTTCCAAATATATAGAGCCTCTCAAGTACTTCATATATAATTTGTTTTTTTATGCTTGGGGCATTGAGTCCATGAGCCTATTTCCTAACAGTCATGGATTTGAGTACATCTTGTTTGCCATTGATTATATTAGTTATTGTATGGAAGCTATCCTTGCTCGAACTGCTGATATTCGTAACGTTTGTCACTTTCTCAAGGATAAAATTATCTCATGGTTTGGGATTCCAAAGATTCTTATTTCAAATGTGGGAAGCCATTTCATTAATAAATAAGTCAAGAAGCTAGAGGAGGAGCATGGAATTGAGCATCGTGTCGCATTTCCTTACCATCCGAAGACTGATGGCTTTGCTGAGATTTCAAATATGGAGATAAAGATGATGATACATAAACTTGTTTATTCATATAGGAAGAGTTGATCTCAGTTGCTTAACTCCATTTTACGTGCCTACCATATGGCTTACAGTCTCATTTGGGTATATCTCCATATAGTTTGGTGCATGGAATGCCTTGCCACTTTCCAGAAACTTAGATTGAGAGAGAGCAAGCCAAAACATAAAGTTAGATCTGAACAAATCATTGGAATTCTGATATTATGCTTATGACAATGGCCTGAGGTATAAAGGGGGAAGTCAAGAGATGGCATGCCAAGTATATTTCTATCCTAATCATATGGTGTGGTTATTTGATGCAAAGTTGAAGTTATTCCCAGGCAAGCTAAAGAGCAAATGGTTAGGGTTTATTGTGAGATCTGTGGGTGATAACGATAGCATTGCCATTTCAGGATTGTCATCTGATGCACAATTGTTTGTGGTCGGCGGGCAGTTCCTAAAGTTGTATTTAGAGCATGATACATTCATATTCATTGTTGATTCTATCCATGTGATACCAAATGATGATCCTTTGACTCATTCTGCATCCGATACTTGAGTTGATTTTCACCTTGTATATTCCTTTAATTGTATTCATTCCATCTGTTGTTGGTTATCATTCACCACTTTTCGATATGTGTGTGCCATTATTGGTATGACTAGATGCTAGGTATAGGGGAGGTGAATGACATGAGTTGTTCTATTTTTATTCTATTTCATTACTCATGTTGTTGCTTATACCTAGGGTGACCTTACCCTGAGTATAGAGGAGTAATGTTGTTCATTTCATTTTATTTATTTTTATTTTAGTTTCTTTTGTTCTCTCACTCGTCCCTCAACTTCATATACTTTTTTGTACTTAAGGATCCTTTACCCTAAGTATATAGGAGGAGGGACAAGTCAAGTCATTGAGTTTGTTATTCTTTTCCTCGATCATTCCCTTTGTACAGTTTTCTTTACTTACTATTACTTGATCCCAAGTGTAAGAAGATGTCTGACTTCTATTCATTTCATTATTTCTTTGACTCATAGTATTGTATTCTTTTCACATTTATATACTTAGCATGAGTTATGTCTTCCTTGTCGTTTCTTGGTCACTATGAGGAAAGAGTCCACGCTAAGTATAGGGGGTGTCACATATATTGTATATATATTTTAGAAGCCATAACTCATACTTTATTGTATTTTTAATAACATGCCACCAAAATATTTTGGGTTTTAAAATCAAAAGAAAATTGTATATATCTGTATTGTAAATAAAAATGTTTTGCAAAGTGATTTGTAAAATGATTGTAAAAAGCTTTTGCAAATTTGTTCTATAAATTATTTATAAAATTTTTATATAAAATATTTGTAAAATACTATGTAAAACTTTGGTAAAAATCTTTATAAAAACTTTTGTAAAAATATTTGTTAAACCTTTTGTAAAATTGTCGTAATTTTTTTTGTAAAATCGTTTTGTTTGTAAATCATTTCATACAATTATTTTGTACAAAAATATTATTTTGTAAATACTTGAAAAGAAAATGTTTTGAAAATTTTCTATTTGTAAAATTATTTGTAAAATATTTTTTAAAAGGATTAGTAAAATATTTTGTAAAATGATTTGTAAAAGATTTTTTTAAAGTTTTTAATGTTTTGTTAAACCTTTCTAATATATTTTGAATTTTTTATAAAATTGATTGTAAAATCTTTCTAACCTTGTTTTATAATATTATTTTCTAAATTATGTTTTGTAATGACGTTGTAGTATGTGTATATAAAATATGTTGTAAAAAGCTTGTATATAAAAGCCTTAATTAATTACAAATTATGTAAATAAAATTATTTTACAAAATCCTTAACTATTTAAAACTTGTAAATAAATTTTTTTTATAAGATATATATGTAAAAATTATAAAAAAATTCTTTTATAAATAAAATATTGTATACTTTTTGTACAATTTTATATATTATTTTGTATAAAATACGTTGTAATTGTGTACATAATCCTTATAATTACTTGTAAATACATTCAATCCACTAATCTTTCAAAAATACCTAAAAATTAAAAAGTAAAGGTTATAAAAAATTCAAAATTGTTTAAAAAATATATAAATAGATTAAACCAAAAAAATACACTTCACTAAAAAAAGTTGTTGCATTGGCATTCACATTTTTTTCAATGATTTTTATAATTAGACTAGTTTGGAATAAAAATATAAAGAATGGAACTTGGTTAAGACCTTAATCTACTTAATTTCATAAGAACCTTATAGGAAATGGAATTTCACAAAATTCTCTATGTTTGGAAAGTACATGCTTTTATCATCCTTGATGAAGTAGTCATAGTCTCCATAGAGGGAAGTGCACCCCAACCTAGTATAGTGGTGCGGACGTCTAACGAATGAGCCAAGGGTTGAAATAAAGCTTCAGATGAGGGATAGTCTACTGGCTCAAGAAGAAAAACTCCTTATGTAAACACTGCAGTTCTATATATATATATATGTGTGTGTGTGTGTGTGTGTGTGTGTGTGTGTGTGTATGTGTGTGTGTGTGTGTGTGTGAAAAAGTATGAAATAAAGTCTCCAAAAAAGTTAGATGGGTAAAAAAGTAAATAATTAAAAATCCATCCCATCAGAGAAATGTATCAACAAGTAAGTGTTTCAAAGTCAAATTTTGCATGGAAGAATGCAACTGGAGACTTGGATACACTATTCAAGCTCCAAAGGATATGTGGATGAAGTCCACCCCAACCTAGTATAGTGGTACATATGTTTAAAGAATGAGCCATGGGTTGAAATAAAGCTTCGGATGAGGGATAGTCTGCAGGCTCAAGAAGAAAAACTCCTTATGTAACGCTGCAATTCTCTATATATATGTGAAAAAAAGTATGAAATAAAGTCTCCAAAAAATCTAGATAGGTAAAAAAGTAAATAAATAAAAAAAAATCAATCCCATTAGAAATGTATCATAAATAAGTGTTTCAAAGTCAAATTTTGCATAGAAAAA
Source organism: Ottelia alismoides (assembly GCA_037367405.1). Taxonomy (NCBI): domain Eukaryota; kingdom Viridiplantae; phylum Streptophyta; class Magnoliopsida; order Alismatales; family Hydrocharitaceae; genus Ottelia; species Ottelia alismoides. The sequence goes on from JAZKJV010001506.1 coordinate 27,494, forward strand.
TGCAACCGGAGTCATGGATACACTAGTTAAGCTCCAAAATATATGTGGCTACACTGGTCACAATCCATTATCTTATTTACCCGCTCTTCTTGGAGCCAATTGAACTTAAACATAGAAGGAAATACTCCGCTCCTCAAGGAAAGAGTAGCTAGACTGGGAATTAGGATAACCTTGCTGTAGAAGTCAGTCTCTTCGTCACTTTCAGATGTCGAGAACCATCATTTCACACTCATTATACAAGTAAGATTCAAACTCGTTAGAGTTTGCATACTTGTTCTAACCTAGCAGTTGGGGTGAATTGAATAGTGAATTGTGTAACTTGAGGGTTGTTAAGTCTTAAATCTTATTTCCAATAAGGTTCCAAAAAAACTAATAATCCAAAGGTCTGACCGAGCTCCATACTTTGATTTTATGAAAAATAGTTTAAGAATCAAAAAATTTCCAAGTTCTTTCTTTTTCCTTTTCTTTTTCTTTTAGTCCCTTATTATTTTAATGTGTTTGCAAAATGACTAGCAAAGTAAAAATATGTGAGGATCATGATTCGGCAATTTATCATCCTTATTCCTTCATTTTGGTCTAAAATCCCTTACAAAACAAATCCAAATATCACTAGTTTTCATTTATTATCAAACTAACATCATCAATTAATATTGTATCATTATCATTTATTTTAAGCTAAAATAAATGAATAAATAAGAAAATAAAAAGAAATAAACGAAGTTTGTATATATGTAATACATACAGACTGATCCTAAGCTCGAGAGTAGGTCAGGTATTGACTTAATCAACAAGGAATAAAGTAGGAGGAGATAGGATCCTTAATTTATAAAAGCTAGAAGCCCAAGTTCACATTGTATATACTCATCTTATTCACTTTGTAAACATCATTTATTGTTTTATTTATCATTAAATCAAACTCAAATAAAGTTCTTTTCTTCTTGAAACTTGTAAATAAAAATGTGTTTTAAATAATAAAAATGTATTTTAAAATAGATCATGAATAAAATAAAAGGTGCAACACTCAGAAAAAGCCATAAAATAAGAATTAAAAGCTCAATATCTTCTGAACTTAAAATGAACCAAACCCACTTTCATTGTGTTTAAAATAAAATAATCTTTGAAATGAAAGTGTTTCACAAAATTTGGAGTTATATGACAGTCAGCTTTTGGGAGACGTTATTGTGCCTATACAATTGTATATCACTTGCATTTGTTTTTATTCTTTGTATTTTTGTACATATTATATTTTTAATGTTTTGTAAATAATTTATATTAATTAGATAAAACACAAATAAAAATAAGAAAAGTTAAAGAATCAAAAGTAAATAAGTGTTTATTATATCGGTATAGTGTGCATATATTGTACATATCAATAGTTATTTGTACTATTTAATTAATTCACAAAACAAAAATACATTTCTAAATATAAAATTATTTCTAAATTAATAAAATATAAAATAACTTGTATATTTGTAAAAATAAATAACTAAATTTATGTATACTATGTATGTATTTTATATAGATACAAGTATTTAATTAATTTAACTATGTAAATAAATTTAGGGATTTTTACCGGACAAACCCTATAATCTTTGCCAATTACCTCTACGACCTTTGAAACATCGATATTCCTCTCTCGACCCTGTAAACTTGCTCTGTCTTACCCCACAGACCCTACCATAAATTTTAACTTTATTTGAGTTAATTCCTTGAGTTAGTCTTGAGTTAATCTAACCAGAGGAGAATTTGACGGTGGATCTTCCTCCACCCCATCTCCTTCTTCGAACTACTTCCCCTCCCTCGAGCTCCCTCCCATCTCCCTCGACTCTTCCTCTCTGCTCCTCATCAGTTGCCCCCTCCCCCTGCACGGCCTCCACATGTCTCCCCAGCACGGCGCCTGACCTCACCACCCCGTGCTCAGCCCGTAAATACACCGCTTGGACTCTATCGCCTATGCCGCGCTCCTTGACCGCAGGAGATCGTGCGCTGCCGTACGTCGCTCTCCGTCCTCCATCGCGCAATTGGTGATGACCCAATCGGCAACATCTTACTTTCCGTTAAAGTGAAGGGTCGCTGTGGCGTCACGTTCTCATCGCTCGCGTCCTCGGTGCCTATCGACCCTTCTCCTCTGCCGCAGCAGAGGCCACACCGGATGTGCGTATGCACCATGTTACAGCATCGACGATCAGCTTGAAGAAGTTGTTCAATGCATTGACCTGGAGGGGTTCAACGTTACGTGCCACCCATGGCCGTGGATCAAGACCCAGGAAGCCAGGTTCACACACGTGATGAGCAGGTGAATGCTTGAGTGGTGGAGCAGCTTGCGGATAAGCAGATCCAAAGCATCGATTCAGATCCTCTTTTAGAGGATCGAATGGTGTAGAATAAATCTGTAAATGGCTTTGTTCTTCCCTCTTTCGCCTGAAGCGGTGATGAGGCGGCGATGAATCGATGCGGAGGAGATTCTCAACGATACTTCAGGACTAAGTGTTGACTTGTTCTCGGGTGATGGATCACAGTTAGATGATTCGATCAGCTATTGTTCAATGATCCTTTGTTGTTGCTCAATCGGATCTCCACATTTGGTCACTTGAATCGAATCTCCTGATGGTGCGAATCCAATGCTTCAGTTGAGGACAACTCAAATTCTCAAGTCTGCATGCTTCAAGTCTTCATCTTCCGATTGATCAAATGGGTCTCCATACGTGCAGAGCTCTTATGATATGGTGGATCTCTAGCAAAGGGTCAGACATCTAGAGGTGGTATGAATCTCAATCGGACATGGGGCTCTTATCTCCGGTGAAGCCTCTCGATGTGCTTCAATGCTTCACTTCGGGCATCGAAAAAGGGGGGGGGGGCTTCGGGCGGCCAGGCGAAAGGGGGGTTGGCTTCAAGCAAGGGAGGCGGGGCCATTATGGGGGCTTCGAGCAGGGTGAGCCGGTGGCCAAGGGGCATCGAGCGGGGGGGTGCAGTAGGGGAGGCAGGGCTTCGGCCGGCACGGGTGTGGGGGGAGCAGGGGAGGTAGGGTTGGAGCTTAGGGCAGTGCGACGGGGGCCGAGGCTTCGAGGAAGATGACGGGGAGGGGCGAGGATCGAGGGTGTGGGGGTGGGAAGGATGTGTGGAGGAAGAAAGGGGGAAGGGCATTGAATGTAAATTTGATAAACAAAATGGGTATAATGTAAACGAATATAACAGAATACGGGTAGTTTTAACGGGCAAATGGATGGGGGTTAACCACATTTATGAGGTCGAGGGAGGAATATCGATGTTTCGAAGGTCGTAGAGGTAATTGGCAAAGATTATAAGGTCTGCCGGGTAAAAATCCTATAAATTTATTTACTATATTAAAAATCATATTAAATAAAGTATTAAATTATACACATTTTATATTTTAACTGTTCTTAAAATTTAATCTCATTTTTATTTATTTTCTAATTATTTTTATTTATTATAATTTATATTTAGTCTTTATTCGGAATGGGCCCTGATTGGCCTAGACCTAGATCTCCACCTTCCTCCTTAGATCTGTTTCTAGACACCTAAGTCCACCTCTTATCCAATTTCTTTTGATCAAACCCGACCATCATTTGACCCAATTTCTTCACCCAATTATCCATTGTGGATCAGTGATCCACACTCATTTAGTTTTACCCCGATCAGCTCGCTCTTTTGTGCATAAATTTTTAATTTTTTGGAGGCTTTCTTCTGAAATAAAGCTCCTCCAAGTGCTCCAAATTCCTATAGATCCATCTTTGAGCCAATTTTTCTAAGCTCGAGTCCTCAGTGGGTCCATAGGTTCAATTCTTGATGAGCAGGAGTGTACAAAGAAGGGTAAATCGATGAGATCTAGATCTCTAACGTCGAGATCCTTCGAGCTCCATTGTGACAAGCTTCTACAGCCTATCCATAGCCGCATCGAGGTAAAAACCCTCTCCATTATATTCCCTTTTAATATAAGATGATCTTAGTGTAGTTTTATTTGAATTTCATTCGATTTTGTTTAATTTCATTTTAGTTTTCTTGGGATTTCATTCTGTAGTTGTAGCTATGATCTCAGCCTTCGAGCTACTCGATCGGATGACATCATCGTCTATTTTGTCCCCTACCCGATCACCATCGTCACCTCATCTTGATCCTTTCACTTCTTCATGATCATATCAACAAACTAACCATTAGATCTTATTCGATCAAAAATCCAATCTCCAATCCTTCACCATTGATGTAGATTCTTTCTTTGCCTCACTTGATTTGCTTCCCCCTTCATTGAATAACCATTGGTTGAGGCTCGTGAGGCTTCGAGCCTTTCTAGATATTCACTTGGAAAGTGCATGGAGTGAGGAATTGAACCATCATAGCCTCTTTCGAAGTTCACCTAAATCTCTTCACATCGAGATATGGACTCGATCATCCCCATAGATCAAAGTGGAGCATCATTTGGCATCAATTGAATCCCACGTAGCTGAGACTGAGATCATATCAGAGAAGATCACAACATTCAAAGTTCGTCAGGAGCCCCCTTCGTTCGTGTTCTTCCAGGCTACTTCAGAGTCGTTTGATCATATGGAGAAGCCCCAGATTAAATGTGAAGTATATGTTTATGCCCAATTTTTGACCTTACAATCAGATCTAGAGGAGAGCATCGAAGCCGCTCGATGCTCTAATCATAGCATGTGCACCACACACCTCTTTTATTGAAACTATAAATTCTCTCTTCATAGTTTTTCTTATTGCATTTACATCCTTCATTTGTGAGTACACTGTAAGAATAATATCATAGATCTATTATGGTTTCTCATATTTTGCACTTTAGTCCTTTTATGCAATAGTAGAGTACGTGTGTCTTGTTTAGATAATTGCATTTATGCCCTGAACTTGCTTTCGAGGTTAATAAATGCGTTAAAGTTTTATTTTTATTACATTTTAGTCCCTGGCAATACAACTAACGTGTATATCCACATGTTTTATTGGTGCATTTGCATATTGTGTTCTAAAACTATTTATTTTGTAAATAAATTCTCTAAAATTTCAATTTAATTGCAAATCAACTCTTGTTATACAGATTTATTATTTTGTCTTTTGTTTCTTAGATTAATTAGAGTCCATTTCCTAAAAATTCCAAAAACAATCCATCAAATACCTAATAATATCATCTATCTTGAATAATTTTAGTTAACCCATTTTATTTATTTTTTAATTTTAGAAATAAAAAATCTCATTTTTAACTTTTGCAATTTCAAAATCCATCAAAATTCTAAAATTAATTCAGAAATTACAAAAATATTCATGTTTTTACTATATTCTATCGCATAAAAGTTGTTTGAAAACCCAAAATTCAAATATTTTGAAAATATTATAAAAAATATATAAAATCATAGAAAAATTACAAGAATATGTTTTTGGACATGTTTTTAACGTTAATAAATACACTTCAGTATAAAATTGGTTTCTAGTTTGTTTGATTTTTTCTATTTTAGAAATACCACAAATAATATCTATTTTTCTATATTAATTGTTTTCAACTTTATTTAAATTTCAAATCCATAAAAATATAAAAGTACCATAAAAATCATCAAAAATAATAAAAATATCTAAATAAAAAACCATTTTATTTTCCAATTTTTGATTTCATTTCTCATATTATTGTTAGCAGTGTGAGCCCCGAGCGAACCATTCCTAAAATAAATGTTATTGTAATAAATGGATTATCAATGAAAGTTATTGATTTTTTTCACTCCCTTTTTGAGATTGAATGAATGAATGCACTATAAGGTCCCTCTATACAATAAGGGTTATGTACCATAGCCAACTTGATGATCATACAGCTGTTGATTCACTGAATGAATCATAGATGCTGATGCTTGGATGAATATCTAAGGAGTTAGATAGAGGACTCATCAAGCATCCTCAAATGATTGTTAAGTGATGATCTCCAGCATGAGTAGGAGATGGCAATCCTTTCTCAAATGGTTGATATCTGACTGACCTCTTGATGCAGGTCCTCTGCATGGGAATAGTGATTCGGAGGTGTCAGATTAGTTGAGTCAATGGGTTGACTTAACGAGATCGAGATAACCAAAGACCTATGTTGAATGCTGTCACAGCATAGGCATGCATCCTCTGACCAGAGACAGATGTATTGTTATATATCTGAGTATGTACATTTGGCAGACCAATAGGTTGATGACCTAACCAAGGTCTATACACCAGAGAGCTGGTGTGCATGTAAGGGCATATGAGTAATACGATCTCTCAAAGGGATCATACAGTTTCACTTATGAAACGAGAGACATGATCTCACTCATGAGGTATTGGGATTGATCAAATTCCATACATGGTCATCATGCTTTGGAAGCATGACATGAATTTGAAGGTAAGATATATGCTTTGGGAAAGCATGATCTATACCAATTCCCAATGACCAAGATTGAGAAACTTAATGATCAAACCCTGAAGATGACAGTATAAAAGTGATCTTTATCTTTAGAATGATCATAGGTCTTCTAGTATGTAGGATGTACAGGTATTGGGAATACCTGAGGGTGATGTGATCATGAACGATTTTATAACCTTGACGCTTCCATTCCGAGGGAGTGATGAAACAGGTTTGGATTTTAGTGACTCCTCTCATTAGAGAAGTGACCTAATCTTAGTCCATGAACTGGACATTGATCTGAATAAAATTCAGATGCAATGAGAAGATTAGGTCTACGGTCTATATTTAATCAAGCATCAGTGGGAGGTCCATGGGATCTGGATTTGAGATATGATCTCAACATCCAAGTCACTATACGTGGAACAATACAATCACCCTTTCCTTATCTCCAAGTATCTGCGGAGAAATCGTATTATTCTTGAAGGGTTCAAGAATAATTCCATAGATCTAAGCAATGAAGAAATAATGATTAAATGTGATTTAATCATCTTGATGTGTGTAGAAATTATCCAACATAATTAAATGTGATTTAATTATTATGGATAAGAATAATGCGGATAGAAATATCCAATTATTCATAATATATTATAAATGTGATTTATAATGTATTAGGGAGAGCCAATTATAATTTATACTTGTTAATTAATTATTATATGTATTGGATACACATTGTGTAATTAATTGATAATGTAAATTATATATTGTTTTGGGTTGTGAATATGATTCACAATTTTTCAATGGCAAGATAGCAATATTCTCAAAATTAATTATGAATTATTTTTGAAGAATAAATCCCAACAAAAGTTGTTGGAAATAATAATGGAGATTTCCATGGAGATATGCAATCTCATGAAATCTCATGAGATTGCCTCCATATGGAAAGGAGTGGGCGGCACCCATGTCCTATTTGGAATGGGTGGCCGTCCACCTTGAATACACATGGGAGATGTAATCTCCATGTATATACTCTCCTTATTTATTGGTGTAATTTAGGATTGATTTATATTTGATTTTGTCAAATATATTTTAATCTAAATTAGATCATAATCTGTTGGTTTCACCAATAACAGTCTTGACCATTGGATTGGACATGAATCAATCTCATCCATTGATTTTATATGTCCCATGGATTGAGATCCATGGATCCCAAAATCCTATAAATAGAGAGGCATACCATGCTCTCTAGGGATATGCAATATTAGAGCAAACTCTCTCTCTCTCTCTCTCTCTTTCTTCTCACACGCCATTCCTCTCTCCCTCTTCTTGGTGTCCATCCACCAAACCCTAGAGGAGAGATTCATCAACGCCTTCGCCGCTGCGTTGCCGCTTCGACGTTCTTCGGTTCTCCGTCTTCTTGGAGTGTTACGCTCACGAAGGAGACGTTCGATCTCGTACGACGAGATCAGGAGCATCCGTGCTTGGATCATCTTGTTGGATTGCGAGGACTACGCAGTTCATCCCCGTGCTCGCAAGCAATCTCTCCGACGATCGGACTTGAGACGGGAGGTCTCTTCTCTTAGAGACTCGATCAACCATGCTTCAAGAGGTATTCCTTATACTTTTTGTGGTTATAGATGAAACGATCCGAGAACCGTTCTTGGATCATGTGGTTTCATCGCATGAAATTTTTTTAAATTCTGCTGCACAGAACAACTAGTACGACTAGTCGTTCTGCGTCGTATCCGATACGACGATCACGCTTCCGTGATATGCTTGAGGATAATACCATATCCTACAAGTGGTATCAGAGCCTTAGGTTGACATTTTCCAATATGATTCGCAAACCTAGGACGACTTGGGTTCGTTAAGGTCGCGAAAGTTTTGTCGCATTTGATTTTCGCAGATCTGTTTAGTAAATAATTTAGGCCATGTTTAAAATGTTTAAGCACGAATTATTTACTTCTATTTTATTTCCAATTAAATAAGGAAACCATAGGATCTGAGTTTGCATAATTCGGATTCCGTATGCTCGAGATATGGTTGTTTTAATGAACTTGTATGCACTGTTGCGGGAACTGTGAATCTTAACATGATTAAAGAGTTAATTACTGTTTTTATCCACCTCGAAATGCGTGAAACAACACTTGGATTTTGTCCTAAATCATGTTAACAATCTTTGAAATTTTAGTTTGTCTAATTTGGATTTAAATTGATTGAGATGTGTTAATTTTAGTGAGTAGGGGTCACTACTGAAATTGCAGTCCTAATCAAGAACCATGTGATTGTCAATTAATGAAATTAATTGTTAATTTCATGAAATAATTATAGAAAATATTTTTAAAATATTAGAAGATGATTATTTCCTTAATTGAATTGGCCTCAACCAAGTAATTGATTAGATTTGATCTAAATCATAATTGGAAACACAATCATCAAACTTGATGCTTGAATAGGATTGGGAATTTGTGTAGCAAATTTCCTTATAATAAAAATATTTTGATTATTACTATATGGTATAATTTCGGTTGAAGAATCGATGATCATCTCAAGTACCAATTGATATATTTGGCATTATCCTTTCCTGAGGTGGATATGGTGTCTAGTCAGAGAGCATTGGGGTTGCGGGTTGCAACGTATGTGGTCCGTCCCACTCTTGTCGGTACTGGCCATGACAGCGGGTAGGGACTCGATAATGTCGGAGAAAATCAAGTGTATTTTCTAATTATTAAAATTCGAATTAATACATACTTTGAGATATTACCATATATATATATTCAAGTAAAATAATCAAGTTTGTTGATTGAATTGGAATGATAATTAATTTAATATGATTAAATTGATTGTGTCCAATTGAGACACTCTATTATGAATAGAGTTGTCATTTCCCTTGGAAGAATTAATTATATTAATATGATTCATGATAATTGATTAAAATTTGAATATGAGATGGAGGATCACATAAGTGACATCCATGGTCTCCCGTCAAGGCGAAGAGTTCCGTCGCCAGGGATTGCATGTGGGAGACGCCTGTCCGAAGTGACAGCTCCTGTATGCAAGTGCATCTGGATCGAGCTCGTCGCTTCTCTAAAGAGTAAGGACTTATACGTAGTGACCCCAATATCGGGTCCTCATATTATTGGGGCGATATTGGATTGCGCATAGCAAGTTGTATTCCTGTTGATGGTTGGTTCAATTAATGACGGGTCAACATCACCTTAGGGATGGTGGGCCTGGGTATTAAAGACCGAATTGGGAAATGCAAGTTGGACTTGCAAGGCGAAATGTGTTCCCGCTTCTCTTTATTGGAGTCATAGGTTCTCATATTATTGGGATATGACAAAGATAAGGAGGACATCCCAGTTCGTGCTTGAGATATAATGGTAAGTGTATCTCTTACTTTGAAAGTAATTAGGGGAATAAACTTTCAAGGTTGACAAAGCAAGAACAATTTGATTTAAAATGCCTTAATTAAATATCATAAATATGAATATATGATTATATGTTCTAATATAGTGCATTCTTAATTTCAGAAAATGAAGTCCTTGAACCCGTTGAGCAGGCTTCTTGAGGTCAATCAGTTGACCGGTCCAAATTACTCGGATTGGATCCATAATTTGGAGCTTGTTCTCTCTACAGAGCGCATAAGTCATGTGCTCTCCGAGGACAAGCATAAGATCCCTAAATCCAAGGAAGAAAAAGCATACAATGACAAGTATGATGAAGATCATGTCTTGGCTAGATGCTATATCCTGGGTTCTCTCTCCAATGTTCTTCAGAAGCAACATGTGGAGATGAGCACATGCCTAGAGATAATGCAGAATATTAAAGATATGTTTGGTGACATCAACCGCACCCAGCATTACAATATTATGAAAGAGCTTGTTCGCTGCAAGATGCAGGAAGGAACTTCGGTTCGAGAGCACGTACTCAAAATGTTTGGGTACTTGTTTGAACTGGAGACTCTTGGGGCCAACATGGATGCAGACATGCAAGACGACTTCATTCTGCTATCCTTTCCCAAGTCTTTCAATAATTTTGTGGTGTCATTCCACATGAACAAGTTGGACTTATCGAACGCTGGTCTTCTTGCTGCATTAAAGTCTGTAGAAGACGTAATGAAGAAAGATGGTCCCACTGGTAGTGCAATGATTGCACAGGTCAGAGGGAAGCGCGGTCGGAAGCAAGATTCTCGGAAGGGCCCGGCCCAGAAGAGAAAGAAGAAGCGTCAAGGCGTTAGCTCATCTTCTAATGCATCCACATTGATAGCGTCGAAGAAATCCGACGTTTGTCACCACTGCAAAAAGCTGGGGCACTGGAGGCATAACTGCCCAGAATACCTGAAGTCGTCAGACAAAGGTAAAGCCCCAGCAGGTATGAAATCTACTTTCATCATTGAAACTAGCTTTCTCGTTGGACGAGAAGGAAGTTGGGTTGTAGATTCTGGTGCTTATGTTCATGTATGCAATTTGTCGCATTTGTTTCAGGAAACTAGAGATCTAGAGGAAGGGGAGATAGTCATCCAGATGGGATCTGATGCAAGTGTTGCAGCAGTCGCCGTCAGGACTTGTCGACTATCATTATCTAGTGGTAGAGTCCTAGTACTTAAAGAGTGTCTTTATGTACCTGAAGTTAGAAGGAATTTAATATCCGTATCTAAGCTAGTTAGAAGTGGATATTCATTCCTGTTCTGTAATAAATTAGTCATAAATCATTATGACAAATATATTGCAGAGGGTATTTTAACTTCTAGAGGACTCTATGAATTGTGCATCAATGAGAATATCATGAATGTTACAACCACTAATAAAAACCCTAAGAGATCTAGGGAGAATAAAAATCATTCGAATATGATTTGGCATCAGAGGCTTGGTCATTTGTCTGTTGATAGGATCAATAGATTGATAAAGGATGGACCTTTAGATTTTTTTACAGGTTCAATCTTTACCTACCTGTGAACATTGTATTCGAGGTAAATGACTAGGATGCCTTTCCGTAACAAGGTTACAAGATGCGAAGGTATTATTGACCTAATACATACCGATGTATGTGGTCCCTTCAGTACCACGACTCGGAATGGATATCGATATTATTTGACATTTATCGATGACCATTCACGATACGGATTTGTCTTCCTATCACGTCATAAATCTAAAACCTTTTAAAAGTTCAAAGAATTCAAGGCTTTGGTTGAGAACCAAACCGATAGGAAGATTAAACGAATTCAACAGATGAATTTAAGGAATATCTTAAGGAGAATGGAATTGTTTCCAATCTCACTCCTCCTGGAACTCCCCAACTTAATGGTGTTGTTGAAAGACGTAACAGGACCATCATGGACATGGTCCATTCAATGATGAGTAAAGCACATTTACCTCTTAGTTTCTGGGGATATGCAGTAGAGACTGCAATATATATCCTGAATAAGATTTCTAGCAAATCTATGCCTAAGACTCCTCATGAGCTCTGGTATGGAACCAAACCTAGTGTTAATCACTTGAGGGTTTGGGGTTGCTTGGTCCATGCGAAGAACGTGGATGCAAGTAAGTTAGAATCTCATAAGTGTTACTTCATTCGGTATGTTAAAGATGGTATTGGATGCCAGCTCTATGACCCTGAGACCCAAAAGGTTTTTGTCTCTAGAGATATGAAGTTTCTGGAGGATGATTTCCTTAAAGGTCAAGACAAAAATGAAGTAGAGGAACTCATTGAATCCCCTGAGGATTCTGAGCTTCCTAGACCAGAAACTGAAGAGATAAATAAAGATGAAACACCCATACCTCTTCGAAGGAGTTCGAGGGTGGTTGCACCACCTGAAAGGTATGGATTCCATGTGTCAAGTGAGACTGACATTGATCCTACTTCATTTGATGAAGCACTTGCAGATCAAGACATGGATAGATGGATGCTGGCAATGAAGTTAGAAATTGACTCCATGCATAAGAATGGTGTATGGACCCTAGAGGATCCACCTAAAGGGGTAAAACCCATTGGGTGTAAATGGATCTTCAAGAGAAAGAGGGGACCTTATGGGAAAGTAGAGACTTTCAAGGCACGGCTCGTAGCCAAGGGCAACACACAGAGAGAAGGCATTGATTACGATGAGACATTATCTCCTGTGGCTATGCTTAAATCCATCAGGACACTGCTAGCTATAGCTGCATATCTTGACTACGACATCTGGCAGATGGACGTCAAGACGGCTTTCCTCAATGGATACCTCGAGGAGGATATCTACATGAAGCAGCCTCAGGGCTTCATAACAGAGGATGGTAAAGTATGCAAGATGAAGAAATCCATTTATGGGCTCAAGCAAGCTTCTCGTAGCTGGAACATCAGATTTGACAAAACCATAAAGAGTTATGATTTTGTGCAGAATCCTGATGAACCTTGTGTATACAAGAAGCTTAGTGGGAGCGCCATTGTGTTCATCGTGCTTTACGTAGATGACATCCTTATCATTGGGAATGATACAGGGATGATGACCAGTGTGAAGATTTGGCTATCCCATATCTTTGAGATGAAAGATCTTGGATAAGCCTCTTACATCTTAGGTCTGAAGTTGTTCGGAAACCGAGAAAAGAAGATTTTGGGATTGTCACAACATGGATACATTAAGAAGATTCTTGAACGATTCTGTATGGATAGTTCCAAGAAAGGATTCCTACCCTTAAGACATGGTATCCAGCTGTCTAAAGGAATGGCTCCTCAAACTGTTGAGGAAAAGAAGGCCATGGCTGGATGTCCTTATGCATCAGTTGTAGGAAGCTTAATGTATGCCATGATGTGTACTAGGCCAGATATCTGCCATGCAGTGGGAGTGGTAAGTCTTTACCAATCTTGCTATGGAGAAAAATACTGGAATGCAGTAAAGAACATATTCAAATATCTAAGACGAACGCAAGATTACATCTTGGTCTATGGAGATGGTGATATCCAAGTCTTGGGATATACAGATTCTGACTTCCAATCGGATGTAGATGATCGAAAGTCGACATCAGGGTTTGTGTTCTTGTTGAATGGTGGTGCTGCGAACTGGAGAAGCAAGAAGCAGGACACTACTGCAGATTCAACAATAGAAGCCGAATACATTGTCGCATCGGATGTTGCAAAGGAGGCGGTGTGGTTGCTCAAGTTCAACCTGGAGCTTGGCGTAGTTTCCTCTAATACTCCCATCCCGTTACTCTGCGATAACACGGGAGCCATTGCCCAGGCAAAGGAACCCAGATGGCATCAGAAGAGCAAGCACGTGGAAAGGAAATACCACATCATACGGGAGATACAAAAGTGTGGTGACATCATCATCACCAAGGTGGCCTCTACAGACAACATTGCTGATCCTCTTACCTAACCTCTGACACAGAAGGTTTTCGACCAACATGTAATGAGTATGGGATTAAGGATTGTACCTGAATGGTTCTTAGGGCTAGTGGGAGATTGTTAGCAATGTGAGCCCCGGGCGAACCATTCCTACAATAAATGTTATTGCAATAAATAAATTATCAATGAAAGTTATTGATTTCTTCCACTCCCTTTCTGAGATTGAATGAATGAATGCACTATAAGGTCCCTCTGTACAGTAAGGGTTATGTACCATGGCCAACTTGATGATCATACAGCTGTTGATTCACTGAATGAATCATAGAGGCTGATGCTTGGATGAATATCTAAGGAGTTAGATAGAGGACCCATCAAGCATCATCAAATGATTGTTATGTGATGATCTCCAGCCTGAGTAGGAGATGGAAATCCTTTCTCAAATGGTTGATATCTGACTGACCTCTTGATGCAAGTCCTCTGCATGGGAATAGTGATTCGGAGGTGTCATATTAGTTGAGTCAATGGGTTGACTTAACGAGATCTAGATAACCAAAGACCTATGTTGAATGTTGTCACAACATAGGCATGTATCCTCTGACCAGAGACAAATATGTTTCTATATGCCTGAGTATGTACATTTGGCGGACCAATAGGTTTATAACCTAACCAAGGACTATATACTGGCGAGCTGGTGTGCATGTAAGGACATATGAGTAATACGATCTCTCAAAGGGATCATACAGGTTCACTTATGAATCGAGAGACATGAGCTCACTCATGAGGTATTGGGATTGATCAAATTCCATATATGATCGTCATACTTTGGAAGCATGACATGAATTTGAAGTTAAGATATATGCTTTGGGAAAGCATATGATCTATACCAATTCCCAGTGACCAAGATTGAGAAACTTAATGATCAAACCCTGAAGATGACAGTATAAAAGTGATCTTTATCTTCAGAATGATCTTAGTTCTTCCAGTATGCAGGATGTACAGGTATTGGGAATACCTGAGGGTGATGTGATTATAAACGATTGTATAACCATGACGCTTCCATTCCGAGGGAGTGATGAAACAGGTTTGGATTTTAGTGACTCCTCTCATTATAGAAGTGACCTAATCTTAGTCCATGAACTGGACATTGATCTGAATAAGATTTATATGCAATGAGAATATTAGGTCTACGATCTTGATTTAATCAAGCATCAGTGGGAGGTCCATGGGATCTAGATTTGAGATATGATCTCAACATCCAAGTCACTATACGTGGAACAATACAATCGCCCTTTCCTTATCTCCAAGTATCTGCGGAGAAATCACATTATTCTTGAAGGGTTCAAGAATAATTCCATAGATCTAAGCAATGAAGAAATAATGATTAAATGTGATTTCATCATCTTGATGTGTGTAGAAATTATCCAACATAATTAAATGTGATTTAATTATTATGGATAAGAATAATGTGGATAGAAATATCCAATTATTTATAATATATTATAAATGTGATTTATAATGTATTAGAGAGAGTCAATTATAATTTTATTTGTTAATTAATTATTATGTGTATTGGATACACATTGTGTAATTAATTGATAATGTAAATTATATATTGTTTTGGATTGGGAATATGATTCACAATTTTTCAATGGCAAGATTGCAATATTCTCAAAATTAATTATGAATTATTTTTGAAGAATAAATCCTAACAAAAATTGTTGGAAATAATAATGGAGATTTCCATGGAGATATGCAATTTCATGAAATCTCATGAGATTGCCTCCATATGGAAAGGAGTGGGCGACACCCATGTCCTATTTGGAATGGGTGGCCGTCCACCTTGAATACACATGGGAGATGTAATCTCCATGTATATTCTCTCCTTGTTTGTTGGTGTAATTTAGGATTGATTTATATTTGATTTTGTCAAATATATTTTAATCTAAATTAGATCATAACTTATTGGTTTCACCAACAACAATCTTGACCATTGGATTGGACATGAATCAATCTCAACCATTGATTTTATATGTCCCATGGATTGAGATCCATAGATCCCAAAACCCTATAAATAGAGAGGCATACCATGCTCTCTAGGGCTATGCATTATTGGAGCAAACTCTCTCTCTCTCTCTCTCTCTTTCTTCTCACACGCCATCCCTCTCTCCCTCTTCTTGGTGGCCGTCCACCAAACCCTAGAGGAGAGATTCGTCGACGCCTTCGCCATCGCGTCGCTGCTTCGACGTTCTTCGATTCTCTTTCTTCTTTGAGTGCTACGCTCACGAAGGAGACGTTCGATCTCGTACAACGATATCAGGAGCAACCGTGCTTGGATCATCTTGTTGGATTGTGAGGACAACGCGGTTCATCCCCGCGCTCGCAAGCAATCTCTCCGACGATTGGACTTGAGACGGGAGGTCTCTTCTCTTAGAGACTCGATCAACCACGCTTCAAGAGGTATTCCTTATACTTGTTGTGGTTATAGATGAAACCATCCGAGAGCTGTTCTTGGATCATGTGGTTTCATCGCATGAAAATTTTTTAAATTCCGTTGCACAGAACAACTAGTACGACTAGTCGTTCTGCATCGTATCCGATATGACGATCACGCTTCCGTGATGCGCTTGAGGATAATACCATATCCCAAAATTATAAAGATCTAAAAGACTTCTATCTCGTTTTTGTATATAATATGTTCACACATTATTTTAAAAAATTAAAATACATTAAAGGTTGCAAAATTAAAATCAATTAAAAATACAAAAAATAAAAAATACAAAAAACATTTAAAAATTAATTAAAAATATAAAATAAAAAATCATAAAAATCATAAATATTATAGAAGTATCTTAACTAATAACTACACCCACACTTTGTTGAAAGTTTTCCACCATGAGTTCGACACTCCTTAACTTGCCACTACACATCTATTAGGAATATAAATAAATAATCAAAATATAATCACATCTTTTTTTGGTTGAATCACATGGCCGTTGTAGCGACTTCAATCTAGCTTGTTAGACAATACACCAGTTTTCTTGATTCATCAATGAGCTCTGACCATCCTGTGTGGTCGGGGGTTATATAGTTGGAGAAAACACAAGCTGTGAAGGTGATAAATGTGAGACGATCATGATCTATGAATGAAATATCAAATTTTATGAGAAAAGTGATAAGGAGAATAAGATAAGAGGAGGAGGAATAAAGAGAGACGCTCAAAGAGAAATCGAAGGATTTGGAGTATAAAACTAGTAACTTGTACATTTAATGGATGATAGCCTAGGGTGGAGCTCAAAGATATTTGGTAGTTGTGGCCTTGACTCTCGATGGAATAAGGAGGCTAGAGCTCGTTGAAGTGGCAGAGTAGTGATGTAGATGAAATCCCTTGCCAGATCTCGCTCAAATCCTCACTAAAACCTAACTATAGTGAGAAGACTCTCTAAGAACACGTCGGGAACAGAGGAATCACTCATAGCTCAATAGAGTGGGGAGAAAATGGCAAAATATATGGAGGAATCTAATGAATGGGTATAAATAGGTGAGAGGATTAGTCCATGTTCATTGAACCTAGATGGACTACCAGACAAGGATGAGAGTCACTAGACATTAGGCTAACATCCAGTGAAGAGTTAGGTTCCAGAAGATGAAGGTGTGAAGAGTAAAAAAGGAAAGAAAAGGTGGGAAAGATGAGGTGAAGGTCAATCGATCAAGTTAATCATTGATTTAGCAAGGTGGGAACCAAAGTAGGGGCAGTCTACTAATCAAGTCAGCTAGTCAAGTTGATCAATTGACCAAAATAAATAAAAATCAAAGTTAAGTAAATATATATAATTAATGACTTCAAAAAAAAGTATAAATAAAAGATGTAGAAAATTTTATTCTCTATAACTTAGTATATTTACATGTCAAACTTGGATTAATTATGAGGAAGCTATGGTTTAAATACTATATTCTATATGTATTATACATGTTTACAACTTATACATATTTTGTATAAATACATTTAAAAATAATGATGTATTCATTTTATATTTTATTTTTTAAACACATTGTAAGGAACTAAAATATATTTTATTATATTTTTATATGACAATGTATGTGTTTAAATAAATACTTAAATGTACAATATAGGCGTATTTTACCTTTATATTAAATTTACATATTTATTTTTACTTATTTTTAAATTTTTAAAATTTATTTTATGTTTTTATAACCATTACAAAATAAATAGAAAATACTAAAAAATAATAATAAAATACAAAGAATAAGATATTATTTGGGTAAATATAGTTGTATAGATACAATAGTACCCAAAAGCATAACTTGCACCTCTTAATTTTAATGAAGCCACCTTCATTTTAAAGAAGATTTTATGTTTCAATGGAGGTGAGTTTTGTTTAATTCAAGTTCATATGGAGTAGATATGAAGATTTGATTTTGAACTTTACAACGTTTTGTTATGTTGTACCATATTTTCTATACAAGAATCATTAAGAGATATTGTTATTATTTAGTATGTAATAAAACTTCCATGAAGAAAATAAATTAATTTGGTATAATCTTGATGATGAAAAATTAGTGGAATATATGTGCAATGTCAATATAATGCATCTGAGCATTGAATGATCTTTATTTTTTGGATTTTATAGGTTATGGACCCTATCTCTCCCTATTTTATTCTCTTGTCAACCAAGTCAGTACTGACATGGTTTCAGACTTAGGGTTAGTCTGTAAATATGGTAGATATATGCTAGTTATGAATCGCGGCACCAATAGAGGGGTTAGGCTTAGTTATGAGTCTACTTACTTTAAGTGAAATGTCGAAATCTTTTACTAAATGTTCTTCTCTTCAAAGTGATTTATCCAATACGCCTCAAGATCAAAGAGTTGGATAAAGAAAGAATGCTCGAGAATTTATCCTATAGAGAATATTGCTCTGCTCAAGTTATATGCTTAATAAATGAGGTCTGGAGAATGTAACTGTTGGAAACAAATTGGGAAATAAATCAATGAAGATGTATAAAAATGATTGCCTAGGTGTTTCAACTAATCGATTATTCAAGAATCATCGATCATTTAACAAATATGGTCTATCAGGTTCATGAAAAAAATCAAATATTCAAAAAATGATCGATTGAGAACTTAGATGGTAATCAGTCAATAATAATTTGACCAGTGAAACAAGTTGGTCGATCAGTCATGATCGATCAGAGAGAATGGATGATTAATCTGGAGTCAAAATTCAGTTCTTGATAGTTTTAGATATTTTCTTCTTGGAGAAATTGTTAACAGATGCCTATGGTTACAAACTATGCAAAACAATTCAACTTGATAGTAAATTATAATTGAGCTTTTGTTCAATAACTTTCACAATGCCTTAGCTATGTAGAGTTTGAAACTAAGATGAACTACAATATGCAAATAAGGAAATTTTGAGAGCAACTGTGACATACAAAGTGTGTGTGTGTGTGTGTGTGTCTGTGTCATCATTAAAAGTCTTTAAAACTTTGGTCAGAGAAATAAAGAAATAACAATCCCCCCTATTCCAATTATGACAAAACACTTATGAAAATTAATCCCAGTATAGTATCAAAAAATTTTAAGAACATCTTTTAATATCATATTTTAATTTCTCCTCTTAAGAAAAAAAATTGTGAAAATTTACAATTCTATAATTTCCCCCCTTAAGACTTTCTTTCTTCAAGTCTTTAGTGCAATTTCACATATTCTTTTCTTCCTCTTTTTGTTAGCAATTAAAGATGTAGAAATAGAGGGAAATTGAACATGCACACTCCATTAATAAATATAGATAAATGATAAAACTGTTTGTAGTAGTACAAGTTCATACATGTGTGCTAAAAGGAAAGAACAAAAACAAATAACTACTTGAAAGAAACATCAAGATAAAAAAACTAATCACTAGGATAATAATCAACATCCTCTGAAACATCATGAGAATGATGGGTCTCTTATTGTGCTCAATGTAGTGACAAGTCTTCCTATTGTAAGATTAGACAATATCAGAAGGAGTTGTTTCTTCTTTAGATGATTCTTCTCCTTCTCCTTCTTCTTCTTAAGTGATCGGGTCGGGCATTACAAGAGTCTTACCATGGTAGGACTAGCCAGGAGCAAATGGTCATGGGATAGAGCTAGAAGGAGGAGAAGCAGGCTGGGTTCTGGGAGTGGAATGATGACCAGGGACACGTGGTGCTTAGGTTTGGGTAGGAGGAGGGGGTCCTACCGTAACAACATTGCGAACATCATCTGATAGTTTGTATATTTAAAGCCTTGAACTTGGTTTCTATCGAATCCTATATCATAAGATTCGGCTCGTCAAGAGGAAACCAACGAAATTTATTTCGTACGAATCGGACTTCGTTTGGAATTGTTATGATTTTTGGAAGAAAGACAAGGAGACTTAAGATGTCATTAACCCTTATTGGTCGTCATTAAGGCTAACTAAATAAGATTAAAGATACTAATGATAGATTAAGGATCATTAATGTCCATTAGTGAACACTAATCAACTATTAGCAAAAGTTAAGCATAAGCTGTGAAGGTTAAATCGCGATCAGTAAAAGTTAATCACGATTAGCACTAATTAAGTGTCATTAGCAAATCTAGAATCTTATGGATAGTTCTAACTTAAGCCCTATGTTTCAGATAAGCTTTGGCCAAAACCATGGATCGCTAACTATGGTTAAGAGTTAAATCATGGTTTACTAATCATGGTTAGTGGTTTTCTGAAGCCTATAAATAGCCCCTACCCATTATATCTCTATGATTTCCACTACTATCACTACCCAAGGGTTATGTTCAAGAGGTCGGGAGGAGGAGAGGGAGGTAGCGAAGGAGCGCTAGCGGAGCGCTGCCGGGAGAACGGGGAGGAGGAAGGTACGATCCTCCCCTAGTTGGCTTCATATGTAATCTCTAACTTGAGATAGTGTTTTTGATTCATCTTCTTTTTCCAGCTTAGTTTCGATTCATCTTCCTTTAATTCGTTTCTTGTTGTGGTTCGAGGAGAAATCTGTGTAACACCCTACTTAGGTGCGGGCGTTTATGTACGTCAGGGAACCCTGTGATCGTCACACCTTTACTCACCAATGATGTGTGGTCTCTACTGATTCTCCATCGCTTATAATTCTATTAAATTCTTTTTATTTTGCTTTTATACTTGTTTTGAGGGAGAAATATGTGTAACGCCCTACTTAGGTACGGACGACTATGCACGTCAGTGAACCCCATGATTCATCACACCTTCACTCATCTAAGGTGCATGGTGTCTACCGATTCTCCATCACTTGTAGTTATGTTCTTTCTATTTTGTTGTTGTTATCTTCTCAATGATTTTATAGAGGAAACTCTGTCCATTTTTCTTTTCAAATATGTCACAATATAAGCGGAAACTCTGCCGAATTTTTTCTAGAAATATGTCCCAATATAAGGGGAAACTCTTTTGAATTTTTCCTATAAATATGTCCCGGTATAAGGGAAAATTCTACCAAAATTGTCCTAGAAATATCACCCTGTATAAGGGGAAGCTTTGCTAAAAATTTAAGAGAAAAATGGTTTCTTCACATTCTTTGTGTTCTTCATGTGTTCTTCGCATTCTTCATGTTCTTCGTTTGTTCTTTGTATTCTTGGAATGTTCTTAGTATTTTTGATACAAAAAAAAATTTGATCATTTTAGGAGCCGTAGATCATCCTTTATGGAAACAAATCATGATAAGGCACTACATACGTGATAGAGAGCTTGATTAGGTAATGAAATCCTTCCTATTGTTGTTGGGTTTTCATATGAAATTGTTGAGATTTCTGATTTTATGCTCTTTTCTAGGAAGAACCCTAATTTAGCTATGTTTTAGAAAATATGAAAGTTACTTTGTGATTGTAACTAAAGTAAGGTCTAAGCATCGAATGTATGCAGTGGCTTGGAAAGTAGGGTTTGGAAGTTAAAATGAGTATAAATATGAGTATATAAATATATGAGTTAATATATATGTGAGTCTATACTCAATGTTAATGAAAATTGATGTGTATAGAAATGGATTCGAAAAGGATCGTGTGTTATGTCAGCAATGATTTGGAGTAGAACTACAGGTCGGACATGCAACCTGTAGATTTGTCGGAAGGAATCCGTATTGGCATTACCCTACCTAGGTAGTACATTGTTGCCCTGTTATGATAAGTGCGCACGAAATGAATGATTTGCAGCACGTGGTACCGGGTTCCAATATATTCAAGTTGAATTACGGAAAATGTGGTCGTGCCATGTGAAGGCACGGTGGTTCAATAGCAGTTGGGTCACGATAACATGTATTTAAAGCCATTAAGTTGCGATTAAAGGTTGTCCTGAGGTTTTAAGCAACCAGATCCTCGAGGATGGTGTGCATCTTTGTATGTCAGACTGAGGGTTTGAAACCCTAAATAAAAGAAAAGGAAATTGTCACAGTAGTATTGAAGGATTGGTTGAGGCAACGTGCAGCAGCATAAGCTCACTAGATCAACGCAATCTCCAATCCCGAAGTGTCCACAGCTTCGAAGTCCATTAATGGTGGGGTTCACATATCCGATGTGGAATAGAAGGAATAAGTCTTTAAATAATGAGAAGAAAGAAATTTTCTAGTATAATAAGTTTTAATAAACTTCACTACTTGTTTATTTTTCTTCTTCTTCGTTACTTAACACTAGCTAGCATTCATCCTATGATTTATGGAATCCCAACAGGTGTCAGTGAGCATCACAAGAGCTTTAATAATCTAGTTAGCTAACATAATAGTCATACAATCTAACATAATAGTTATCTAACTAGACACGGTAGCTTTACTATGTAAGGTAGTTAGTAATCTTTTTCTGTATTTCCTTTCGAGTTGATGTACATGTAAATGGTCATAGTGGGACAATGTATTATGTAAACTTTATTTTGTGAATGAAAAATGTCAAAATACTTCCTACTGAGTATTTTCATTTGCAGTCTGTTCCTGAACGTTAGTTCTGATTGTTGAATAAATTATTGTTGAGTAACCAAATCCGGGTATGGGAGGATTCGATGGCTCGGAACTGGGGTCATGATAGTATATGACCTCAGACATGTCATTTACAAAATTGATATATTTATTATCCCACAATCATATGTTGATGATGAATCATCATCACATCCGCAATCTCTCAAATTTGGAATTAGAGAGACAGAGCATCAAGGACATCATGATTAGTGAACTAATCTTTGTTAGTGATTTATATTTTACTAGTGACTCAATTACATATTTGCCTTATAGCTTGATTAACTTTATAGATAGAATCCACAGAAACTCTTTAATGAAAAGTGTAAAAAAATCTAGAATTGATTCAAAGACTAAAAGAGATTCTAAAAGATTGAAATTGAAGGTCCAAGATTTAGAATCATATTGATGAAAGAATTAAAGAAAAACACAATTCTAAAAGTTCAAGTGTTGAAGATTTAGGATGCTGATGTAACATATTTCATAGTTTTTATTTCATGATAAAACAATCTTATAGTTTTGGAATACTCTTGATCAGTAAGCAAACTTAAGCCAATTGTTTCTCATAATAGATCAACCATGATCGACCATCCTTTTGAACATGATCGATCACTTTTTGAATTTCAAACCAATGATTATATATGATCGACCACTTTTGTGACATGATAGATCATGCATAATACATCCCCTTGTTTACATGATTGATCATTTCATAGATTTTTAAAATTTGAACTTTGAACTTTCCATTTTCTGACACCAATAGCTCTTTGAGTCCAACCATGTATAAAGAACCCTACAGCTCATTGTTTGAGATATACGACCAAGAGAAATATCCTTTACTCTCAAAGAAAAGAAAGAATGTTCTTTTGTGTGATATTCATGTTCTTACAACATTTCTATGTTATTGAGAACTTTTCAATCCAAAGCTTTTTTGATATTAAAGTTATTTGTGATCTATATGCTCTATTGTAATCACCATCATCATTCTCGAGCATATTCTACACTGAAAGTCCGTAAGCTTTTGAATTCAAATTTCATTACTTAACTATATTTTATTTAGCATTTTTTTATACTGATATTAGAGTTGTGGAATCCTTTCTATGAGAGAAAGAGAGATAAAATCTTCCTTTGGGAGTTATCTAAGGAAGAATGCATGTTGTACGAGATGTTGTGCTACCCTCGGATTTAAGTAGCACTGGAATAGTGGAAACATGCTTCGTTGAGAGCAAAGGGGAAATCCTACAACATGGTTCAAGGTCGTAGTTTTCACATGCTTGGGTTTCCACGTAAAAATCTCTTTATCTTTGTAGTTTTATATCTGTCTATCTATGTTGTGTGTGAATTATTTTTTATTGGATATTGTTATTGGGATAATTATTTATTACACAATTCACCTCCCCCCCCTTCTTGTGCCGAACTAACATTTGGATGACGTCAAGTTTTGCATATGTAATAACCTACTTGCAGGTCCTATGGGACAAACTACATTGAGATTTACATGCGGTCTAAAGATTTCAAGATGTGGACATGCACGTCAACAACTTTAGTAAAACTGATATTGAAGGAAGGTGTATCGAAGTTCACTGATGTAGAGATAAAAGATTTGGAGAGGAATGCTAAAGCTATGAATGTACTATATTGTGCTCTTTCCACTCATGCATATAGTCATGTTTCTCAATCTAAGACAACACGTGAGATCTAGAAGACACTATAGGTTACGTATGAAGGTACACAAAAAGTCAAGAGCTCTAAAGTTATTTTTCTAACTAGGAAATATGAGAACTTCGAGATGAAGAAATGAGAAACTATCAAAGAGATGTATATGAGGTTCACCACCACCGTGAACAATCTCAAAGCTATGGAAAAAACTTCATGAAATGAGATTTAGAAAGGAAAATCATCAATTCACTCTCAAGTGAAAGGGAACAAAAGGTGATGGTGATATAAGAAGAAAATGTCGTAGAAGGTATCAAGATGGATGAACTCATAGGGAACATGATGGCGTATGAAGTCAAGAAGAAGACCAACAAGCTGGCCGGGGAGGATATGAAGAAAGCCCTCGCTTTCAAGGTCAACAACCATGACTCATCTGATGAAGAAATTAACAACAAAGATATTGTCCTACTCGCAAGAAAGTTCAAGAAATGTATGGGCAACAAAAGCAGTATCAAGTCAAAGAAAGAATACAATAAAGAAGAACCCACATGCTACGAATGCAAAAAAAGGGACATCTGAGAAGATATTGTCCTCTACTAAAGCAAGAGAAGGAAGAAAGAAGAGTAATCAAATAAGAAGTTCAAGAAGATTGCCAAGAAGAGAGTGATGCAAGCCACGTGTAGTGACTCAGATTCAAGTGACTTAGAGTTAAACAATAAGGAATCAATATGCCTCAGATTAATGGCATTGGAAGATGAGAAAAAATTGGAGTAAGCTAGTGGATCATGGATTCAGGATGTTTAGAGTATATGAAAGGAGACAAGGAGATGTTTACTATCCTTGAATATAAATAAGGAGGTTCGGTCATATTTCGGAACAATCACAAGGGATGTATCATAGGTATTGGTCAAGTTGGTAAGGGTTAAGCCACTTTTGATAATGTTTTTTAGTTAATGATTTAAAGCATAACTTACTTAGTGTAAGTTAAATTTGTGATAAAGATGTTAATATTTTGCTTTCATCAAATTACTTTAAAATTCTTCATGAATCTAGCAATAAATCCTTTTTAAATGGAAAAGGTTTAAACATATTTATGTTGTAGACTTTAACAAATATAATATTTATGATTGATTAGTTGCTAGTAATGATGATATTAATCTTTATCACAGAAGACTGGGTCACTTACATCTTAAGTACGTAAACAAGTTGATTGAGAATAACCTAGTAAGTGGATTGTTTATCAATAGGATAATTCCTAAAACACCATGTGATGCTTGCTTTTTAGGAAAACTTCACAAAATCTCATTCAAGAGCAAAAACTTAGTTTCAAATCTAGACCCCTAAAACTACTTCACTTAGATTCGTTTGGACCAACAAGAGCAGAAAACCTTAGTGGATGTAGATATTATCTTGTAATAATAAATGACTACTCTGTGTGTACTTGAACTGTTTTCATAAAAACAAAAGATCAAACTATAGAATCTTTTATAAACTTTTCAAAATTAATTCCAAAGGAAATACTGAAGAAATCTGTAAAATTCATACAAATCATGAAGGAAAATGAACAATTCACTAAGATTTGTGAAAAAATACATGGAATAAAAATGAATATTCTTTTTCAAGGGTTTCTCAACAAAATGAATTTGTAGAAAGAATAAAATTTTACAAGAATGTGCTAGAACTTTACTAATAGATACATCATATGCTATACTGGAATAGATTTCATGGGAAACAAGCTATATCCGGTCTTGGTTGACCTTTCACTCCTACCCACAAGTCATCCCCGTATTTCACGACATACATGGTTTCGGTCCTCCAAGGCCTTTACGAGCTCTCTTCAACCTGCTCATGGCTAGATCAATCGATTACGGGTCAAATAGGAAGAACCCAAGGATGAAACCTCTGGAAAGTGCCTACTCCTAATGGCTTAAGACGATGTTCACATTTCCTCACTGACCCATCATGCGAAAGGTACGCCGTTAGAGTAATCTACCAAAACCTCTTGGGCGGAAGCTACTAATATGGTCTACTATGTATTAAATAGAGTATTAATACGACTAATCCTTAAGAAGAAAATTTATAACCTTTACAAAGGTCTATTCCCAAGATAAGACACTTCAAAGTATTTGGAAGTAAATGTTTTACACAAAACACAAAAGATAACTTGGATAAGTTTGATTATAAAAGTGAAGAATGCATGTCCATTGGTTACTCAAACTGTAGTAAGGCTTATAGACTTTTTAATAAAAATACTTTTGTTGTGTAAGAATTAATGCATATAAAATTCGATGAAAATCCACAAGAAATAAATAGTCAAGAGAGTGCTATAGAAGATGAAGAAAAATTTTTATTGATATAACTAAGATAAAATATACTAATAAACATAATCTACCTGAATAATTGATCTTTAACAAGGAACACCCTAAAATTCATGTAATTGGAGAAATATCAAATAATTTTAAAACAAGATCTCAACTTAATATTACCTTTGTACTTGATGCCTATGTATCACAAATAGAACCTAATAAGATAGAAGATGCACTAAAAGATGAATCACGGATAATAGCAATGCAAGAAGAACTTAATAAATTCACCAGAAATGGTGTTTAAGAACTTGTAATTAAATACAAAAATACCTCAATAATTGGAACTAAATGGATTTACAAAAACAAATCAAATGAGAAAGGTCAAGTGATTAGGAACAAAGCCAAACTAACCAACGGGAAGGTATAAACTTTGATATACTCAATTAGGATGCTACTTGCTTAAGTTGCATACTTAGATATAAAAGTTTATCAAATAGATATAAAAAATACTTTTCTTAATGGTTATCTAAATGTCGGAGTTTTTTTATTGACAACTGATGAATCCACATTTCATCATCTTTATTCTATCATTTTGGCACCAAAAACCCTAGCAAATGCCTGTAAATAACATTAAAACCATCATCTTAGCATCCATGCATGTGCATTCAGATAGTGTATAAAATACTGTAATTAAAGCCAAAATTATAGAATAAATAAAGAAAAGAAAAAGAATAAAATATTGTAAATATTTTATGACCCAAAACCCCGAGACCTAGGCATCTTGATGAATAGGTCGACAAGGAATAAAGTAGGGGGAGATAAGGGCCAAAACACAGATAAAATACCTATACATTTTATTCATTCTTTATTCATTTTGGGACCTATTTTTGGTTCCACTTTTTACACTTCAAATAAAGAAACTTTGTACATGAAAGTTGTAGATAATTTAATAAAGAAAAATACAAAATTGATTTCATTCAAAAATAATGTACAGATAAAAAGTTATGGTCTGAATAAAAATCCAAAATGCCAACTTCCCAGACCCATATCTCTCAAATAAAAACTCCAAATGCATCAAACTCACCTCTAATTGTATATAGAAGAAAATAATCTAATTAATGGTGGTGGTTTCGCATTTGGCAGAGCTACGATTTGAAAGTTGACTTTTGGACCCCTATTGTATACTTGTACATATTAAAATATTCAATTTATTAATTATTTATTATTCATTCATTTTTATATTTTTATCATGTTGTAAATATTACTTATAATGATTGTGAATATTAAAATCAGAATAAAAACATCATTAAAACTCAAAATAAAATACTTGTATACACAGGTAAAATACCTACACATATACCTATACAATATATTACTTTATTTTATTAATTATACAAGGAACATCAATAAAATAAAATAAAAATATAATTATGTGTATAAAAGTGTGTTATAATTATATAAATTAATAAACATAATTAATCAAATTAAAATACACAAAATAAAAATAAAATACTTAAATATATAGATATATATACTATAAAGGGCATAAATGCAAACTTGTAAAAATACGTCTCATAAAAATAAATAAAAATCACAGAAAAATTCTTCATAAAATAATAAACATTTTTTATTTTATAACCTAAAATCAATAAATTCATTTACTATTTTATTTTGATTTTTCAAATAATTTCTACTCTGAATTTCCTGATTGGTCCACGTGGACCAATCAGGCGCGGTCTAGAGTTGACCCCGGTCAACTCCCCCGACCAAAGTCTGCCACCTCTGACGCCCGCGATTTTGCCCCATTTTCAAGAAATTCTTGCGCTCGATCCGCTTGTCCTCGCGCCTTGATTCCTTCTCGGAAGTTCATCCCCGATCTCCACTCTCCCACGCCATGTCTTCGGATCCAGCCATATCCTCATGATGCGCGCGTGGTGCTCGCTTGAAGAAGACGCCATCGCCTCCTACTTAAACCACCCGCCGTCTTCGAGCCCAAGTTTGAACCCTCCTTAGCCTTTAATCCTCCTCCCTGTAGCGCTCTTTGTGTAGCCGGAGGTGACAGCTCCGCATCCACACCTTCAGGCGAGTCAAGGAGGCTCTGTAGCGGCTCCGCCACCTCCGCCGACCACCGGCGTCGAGGTTCTTCTTCCTCAGGTAGTCCACCTTCGAGGCATCCATTATTTTCTTTCCTTTTTATGTCATTTATTCCCCTTAGCTTCAGTATCAAAAATCCCTAAAAAATCCGAATTCCATCGATCGAATCGACCTCCCATCGCTCATCGCCGGAGCGCACCTCCGGCCGACATCTCTTCGCCGTCCACAGACCACCTCCGACCTCCATTTCGCCTCCGCGGGGTCCAGGCAGTTTGCCCTGGACCCTTTCACCTCTTTTTGCAGGTCAACGCGCAGTCAAAGTCACTGGGGGCATTTTGCGAGGTTTGTCGGAGCTACCTGGAGCTTCGAGCTCCGCCGCCTCCGTGCCAGCACTCCAAAGCGCCTCCGACGTACCTGAGACCCCCAGCATCTTCCTCGACCTCCCAGGAGTCCACAGCTCAATTTTGGAGCCCATCCACCGCCGGAGACGCGAGATCGAGCTCGTGGAAGTTCGCCTCGCCGGCGTTCTTCCCTGTTCTTCCACCTCGCTCCTCCACCGTTCGATTGAGCAACGACCCCAGTTCTGATCTCCGCCGTTGGATCGTGTCACGCCTCAACCGTCAGATCGTCCTCGAGCGATCTAATCTCAGCCGACCAGCGCCGAACCGTCATCGTGCGTTGTGCGCGCGCCACGTGGATGAGTGAGCGGCCCTCCGCCGTTCGATCGCGCACGAGGAGATAAGGCGTGGGTATTTTGCACTTTCCCCTCGCCAAATTTTGTATTTCATTTCAGTCCATAAACTTTAAGCTGTAGTTTAAATATTTCTGTAATAATTGCACTTAGAACCCCGTAGTTTTCTTATTTGCACCTAGGTCCAATCCACGTCATCTCACGTGTCCGTGCGCGTGAGGGGGCTGGGTATTTTGCAGGGACCCCCCTGGGGTTTGTTTATTTCGCTTAAGTCCATGAATGTTTGCTTTAAGTTGTAATATTTTGGAGAAACTGCATTGAACCCCTTGGAACTTTGTAATATTGCAAAAATACCCCTTCCAGGCACGTGCAAGTCACGCACCCTGGTGGGTAAATTGCCCAGATACCCTTGCAGTTTTAGTTAATTGTTTTTAATCCTTGAAATGCATGTTTCAGTGTAAACTTTTGTGGAAAAATTGCGTGTATGCCCCTGGATGTTTGATATATTGCATATATGCCCCTGCCAGGACTGTTTAACATTTGGATGCTTGTTTTAATTATTTAACCTATCAATTTAAGTCCAAAAATTCCACAAAAATAGGGTTTAGTTCCTGGACACGTGTACTTCCACGCTATCACTTCAGTTTTTGATTTTACTTTATTTTCATATTTACTAAAAATCAAAAACTTGCTATTTGTGCACTGTCTAGTTTAGAAAATACCAAAAAAATATTAAAACACCTCCAAAATTTCCAAAAAAAATCACCTAGTGTCTATTTTATCATATTCTAGTGTCAGTCCAAAAACCACTAAAAAGTTCAAAAGAAAAACACTAAAAATTTAAAAACACTCAAAAACTTCAAAAAAAATATATAAAATAGTAGAAAACTCCAAAAATAAAAAAAACTCAGTTTCTGTTTGTTCCTCATTTTGTCCTTTTTATTTGAAAAATAGTGTGAAAATTTTGAGCTACTGGTTGCTATTTTTAAATCTTATTTTATTCACAGCCAGCCTTATTTGCACTGTTTTGCTTTATTTCAGTATTTAAAAATACCAAAAACACCTTGAAAATTTTCCAAAAATCGCAAAAACAGTAAAAAACCCTAAAAAGACTAAAAACAATTTGTTTCTGAATTTTTGGTAATTTTTACTTAGCTTTATAAATATTCTATCTTGTCTTTTATTCCATTGTCTTTAAATTCCAATATTGAAAAAGAAAAAGAAAAATATAAAATATAAAATTATAAAAATCAGAAAATTAAAAATCAAAATACAAAACAAAAAAAAATTAAAATAAAAAAAAATTAAAAATTAAAAACCCACAAAAATTGTAGTGCTTGCTTGCTTAGCGTAGACACATCACTTTACACACACACACTTGTGCTTACATTTGCTTGAATTACCCTGCTTGCTCCCTGTGTTCGAACTCTCTGCATACTTGCTTGCTACACATTTTGTGCAGAGTTAAAAATAAATTTTAACTCCACATTATTTCTAATTTATTGATCTTTAGTGTGGGTTAATTGTTGATTAAATATAGGTTTCATTTGAGAGTCGCCACAGCGACGGTTGTCTCCGCCTTGTGTGAGACATACTCTTTAGACCCTCGCTAATCTATGTTTATCAAATGGCGCCGTTGCCGGGGAGCAACAGCGAGTAGTTTACATTTTTGTTTGCTTGTGATTGTTGTCTACCATAGCTTTAGTTTATCTCTCCTGCACTTTTGATATATCTATTGATTGAGCTATCTGACCATTCTTCTTTTATCTTCTTGCGAGGGACCGCGGAGCAAGGCGGATCGCCTAGGTGACCCGAAGTAACCTTGGGAAGCGGAGTCGGCTTTTCTTAAGCCAAGCCGGCAGGAGAGAGCAGGAGGAGTGAGAGAGAGTGATTAGTTAGCTTGCATTTTATTTCTGTGAGAGAGTGACTTTCATAATTTGTAATAATACAGGTACATTCGGACTTGGACACTACCGGGCCTAACTTCCAAGTGTTTATTCACTTGGGGGCTCACCGCGGTTTTTGTGTTTTTCGCGGTTTTCTCGCCTTCATTTCTATTTGTTTCACGAGGATTTAGCCCCTAGACATAGGAATTTTTGTTGACTGTGACGAACTAAGAAGCTAAGGCCCAATCCCTAATATCTTGCCTGCACCTATAGAACGTAATTGGACTTGGCTAAAATTCACTTGAAAAAGCTATTTGACTTGGACTAGAGGCCACGTGCCGCGAGCCCACCCTGTTAAGCGCTACTCCTGAACTCGATGTGTCGAGAAGAGGAGGGGTGAGCCAAGACCGGACTCCGGACTCTTTTCTTTGTCATAGCTACTTGTTCTTCACGTTAATAGAAGTTGCTCATCTTAGGACGATTCCCTCGTGCATGCACATAGGTAGTTTAAATTATTGTCTTTAAATTATGCGCGGATCACTTTGCATGTAGAGTGCTGGCGACAAGGTACGCATTTCTATCCCTGCATGCATCATAGATTTTGACCGCGCATCGGCTTTTCTGCTTTCCTCCCCCTGTTTTATTGAATTTTAATAACAAGGAAATTGAAAAATTCGTTAGACGATGTTTGCTCAGAAAAACACCTAAAAAAGTGAAAACAATAAAAATTGGGACTGCTAATACAAACTCGACCTTAAAACTCATCCCACCAAAAATTTTGTTTTGGGAGAGTAATCCCCTCCTTGTTTGATTTATCTGCTGCGAGAGAGTGCCTCGACACTAGGATAGAGCCACATCTGAAATTTTGGTTGACTACTGGTCGTGGTTAGTCGTTCTCCAGTGAGGATCTCTCCGGTAACCGGTAAAGCGGACCGCGATATCCTTAACAGATTGAATTAGCGGGAGCAACCGGGTTACGGTCCGCAATTCATACTGGCTGGGAAAGATCTGACGTGGATTGGGACAGTCGGCTAGGAAAGTAGGATACCTAACAGCTCGCTCTAACGCTCTGATAGATTGACTGATCACCTAATAAAAATTGACAAGATAACAGACCGAACTCTCACGGTCATCAGCTCAAGTGTTGAGTAGGTGAAGCTGGGGTTTTGATTTATCATCCTGTTTGCATTCCAGATCTCATCCGCCTTTCTCTAAATCAAGATGATGGGATGGAGATCTCTTAGGCCGACTTTGTCGGCACCGCTATCCCGCACTCCTCCTTATTCATCTAGGAATACCTCGGAGAGTCCGCTCTCCGAGCCTGAGTTTACATCCACCCTGTTCCCCCTCGACCACCCTTCTCATTCATCTTCCATCAGTCCAAGAGTGTCTGAATACAGTGCATCACAGTGTTCCGCTCATTCGACAGCACCTGAGATGGCCTCTTTTGCTTTTTCAGAAAATCCAGCCATGGCGGACAGAGACGAGCATGAAGATGATCAGGAGCACCCTCCGTTCCTATTTGATCAAGCAGCCATCAACAATTCCTTGTTAGCATCCCTGGAGACTATGCAAAGACAGATCCGTGACCAGGGCACATTCATGGGTGACCTTATGAGGGAAATTGCTCAGATGAGAGAGAACCGAGAAGGTGGAGGAGGAGGAGGACCAGACGCAGGAGGAGGTGATCCAGACGGTGAGAGACCGCCACAGACTATCATGAGGGAATTGCACAACCCAGCTGCATCCCTCACTCACCGATGGATTCGACTCCCGCCCATCCACGGAGATTTCGAGCTTCGGCCCCACACTATCCAGCTGCTACCCAAATTCCATGGGTTGCCGACCGAAGAGCCGCAGCCGACATGGGCATCATTAGTGAGAAGCTGGACCGCATGGAGATCCTTGAGAAAAAACAGAATCAAGGCATGGCCTAGATGGACCAAATTGCCAAAGTTATGAGTGACCTAAAAACCCAAATGCTATGCATTCAGGAGGCCCAATCTCATGCCCAACAGCCTCCCAGGTCACAGGTTGCCTCTAGCAGCAGCAACCCCAACCAGGGCTCTATCTCATACCGTCAAGTGAATCACATCCAGGCAGAGCCGGTTCCGTTGTTGCAGTACCACCCAGAGCAACCGCCATCTTCCAACACGCAGATGGTGGTCTATCAGCCGGAGCAGCCACTGGCAGTTCTTCCTCCACCCTCCTTTGAGCAGGAACCATTGATGGAAGTCAATGGGATTTGGTATGACCGATACCCTCAGCCCGCAATTCGTAGGGATCACCCCGGATTCCGTTGGGGGAATGGTGGATCCTCGTCCCAGCAGCATCCTCCTGCCCATGGACAGCAGAGCAGCCAGCAGACACAACAGCACAACCAGCAGCCCCAGTATGCCCAGACATCTCAGTATCAGAGTGGTCCTCGTCCCTCCTATCAGGGACAGCAGTGGAGGCAGCGACAGCAGCCTCAGCAGTCTTATCACCAGCCTTCCCCCCAGTATCATCAGCAACACCAACAGCAGCAGCCCCATTTCCAGCAGGGACAGACATCCGGTTCTCAAGGTCCAGCCTTTGAGAACTCGGCCCTTGATGATCTTGCCCGCTTGCTATCTGAACAGCGAGCTTCTTTCAGGCAAGAAATGGATGAATTCCGGCAGGAGATGCGGGATATTATGAAGGGCAAAGCCGCCATACCCGCTCAGATTGAACCTAACCCGAACAATCTGAAAAGGAAGTCTGAGCAGGTAGAGTTTACAGAGGATACCTCTCCTAGTGATTGTTTGAGTGACATATCTTATTCCTATCATGATGCTGATTTTGTCACTACTAGGAGCGGTAGGATGCCAGCCGGCGGCGCCTCTTCTGAGCGACAACTAGAGGCAGAACCAGGAGCGCCAGAGGAGCACAGGAGCGGTGCTGATACCGCTAATGATGATGTTGAAGACGGTGGTGCTGATGCCACCCATGATGAAGTCCAGGACGACGGTGCTGAGACCGTCGTGATACCAGATGCAGACGGTGGTGCTGATGCCACCATTTTTGTGCACAACCAGAGAGCGGTGCTGAAGCCGCAGATGCAGGTGCCGGTGGTGGTACTGAGGCCACCACCTCTACTTTTGTTGAGCCTCCCACTGTGATGTTACCACATTTTGTATCTATGGACTGTGGTAACAAAAAGAACAAAAATATGAATAAAGGAAAGGTTCCTGTTCAAATTGCAGATCCATATGTGTTGCATGATGATATTTGTGTGGATTCTCCATCTTCACAGGCACAGGGACCGTTTCCTAGTCCTCCATCTGAGGAGGCCCCTACCATCCCCTTCCCTGAGGCACTCCGTCGGGTGAAGGGGAATAAAAAAGAAAATCCTAAAAAGAACCAGGAGGTAGAGTTCGGCAATCAGATGATTGACAGATTTCACATTCAGCTAACTCTACGAGAAGCGTTTGAGCATATCCCTTTCTTCAAAAAGAATTTGAAAGAGACAACCACTGTCAGAAGAAAGCGGAGGCACAGAGACCAAATCCATATGCTCACTCATGATACTTGCTGCACCATTCAGAACAAGCTGCCAGCCAAGCGACCAGACGCAGGAGCTCCCTATGTCAGATGCGAGATTCAAGAGCAGCAATTTGATCGTACTCTATTAGGCAGCGGCTCCTCAATTAACCTCCTTCCGGCGGCCTTACTCAAACAGTTCGAGTTTGGCCCTCTTCTTCGAAGCAGAACGGTCCTTCAGTTTGCTGATAGGTCGATAAAGAGGCCAAAGGGGTTATTGAAGGACGTGGTCGTTACCATTCAGGGCTTGAAATTCCCCGTGGACTTCGTTGTGTTGGACATGGAGATCCCTGAGTCGGTAACTGATGCCCCCATCATATTAGGACGCCCATTCTTGGCCACAACCAAGGCGGTGACCGACCATGATTGCGGGAAGGTATGCTTTCGCGTAGAGGGCGAGACCATACAAATAGAGACGATCGAGGAAACCAGAGCCAGAGAGTTAGAATGCTCCGAGCAATCTAGTGAAGCCGCGCAGATGACAGAGGAAGAGCTAGACGTCCACCAGGTTCGTGATTTCGAGATGACTGACGATGAATCTAACTGGAAAGACCCTGTGGCACCGACTCTCGCCTTGCCTACCGAATCATTGTATCGTAAGCTCATGGCAATCGAGAGCCGGGAGAGCACATTCCTGGATACGGATACACCTGAGGCTGACAGTGTGGTGACGAGTGGTGCCGATGATTTCAATTCTTGTTCTTCTGCTTCTGATCCCTCGTATTCAGATATTGAATGGGCCTATTTCGATGATCCGTTGTCTTGTCTGATTCATTCTGAGCCAACAACCGTGACAGAGTGCGTGCCCGTACAGTTTACTGATAATTCAGTCAGCCGCCTTTCGTCAGAAATTCATGCAGAGCGAGAGTTCTCTCATGCAGACCTGGTCGCATTCACCCAGACATATCAGAAGCCAGATCTGCCACCTCCCAGTTGTCCTGAACGGAAACCTCTACCGCAATCAATGAAGTATAGATTCCTTGCGGGTGAGCCAGATATGCACCCAGTCATTATCTCAGCAGATTTGACTGGAGAACAAGAATCTCGTCTGATGGAGGTTCTTGAAAGAAACCGCAAGGCAATCGGTTGGAATATAGCTGATCTCAAGGGGCTGAGCCCGAAGCTGTGCTCCCACCACATCTATCTCGAGGATGACGCTAAGCCTTCGCGTGAGTTCCAGCGACGGCTGAACCCGAATCTTCGAGAGGTTGTCATGAAAGAAATTTCGAAGTGGTGGAGCGCTGATTTCATCTATCCCATCTCCGACTCTAAATGGGTAAGTCCGTTACATGTGGTACCCAAGAAGACGGGTGTCACTACAGTGCTCAATGAGTCTGGAGAGGAGATCGCTACCAGAGTACCAACTTCTTGGAGGGTCTGTGTGGACTA
The DNA here is from genome assembly GCA_037367405.1 of Ottelia alismoides. NCBI lineage: Eukaryota > Viridiplantae > Streptophyta > Magnoliopsida > Alismatales > Hydrocharitaceae > Ottelia > Ottelia alismoides. The sequence continues at coordinate 63,769 of JAZKJV010001506.1, forward strand.
CAGACGATTGAATGAGGCCACCAAGAAGGATCACTTCCCGCTGCCCTTCCTTGATCAGATTATCGAGCGGCTAGCCGGGAAGAGCCATTATTGCTTTCTTGATGGGTACTCTGGGTATAATCAAGTGGCCATTGCGCCCGAAGACCAGGAGAAAACGACATTCACCTGTCCGTTTGGGACATATGCTTTCAGACGGATGCCCTTTGGTCTATGTAACGCTCCGGCGACATTCCAAAGGTGCATGTTGTCCATCTTCTCGGACATGGTGGGTAACTGTTTAGATGTCTTCATGGATGACTTCTCGGTCTATGGCGACGGGTTTGATGCTTGTCTTGACTGCCTAGATCGTGTGCTGAAGCGCTGCATAGAGGTCAATCTTGTCTTATCCTGGGAGAAGAGTCATTTCATGATGACTCAAGGGACGGTCCTTGGGCACATCGTCTCCAACAGGGGCATGGAGGTCGATCCTGCCAAGGTGGATATCATCAGAAAACTCAATCCGCCGTCCAATCTTCATCAGTTACGGTCTTTTCTGGGGCATGTCGGTTTCTACCGACGGTTCATTCAGGACTTCAGTCGAATTGCCCGACCGCTCACTGACTTGCTGACCAAAGACACCGAGTTTATTGTTAATGATAAGTGTCTTGAAGCATTTGAGACTCTCAAGAGTATGGTTGTTTCAGCTCCTGTCCTTCAGCCACCCGATTGGTCTCTCCCATTCGAGATCATGACGGATGCTTCAGATTTTGCCGTTGGGGCTGTGCTTGGACAGAGGAGGGATGGATTACCGTTTGCCATTCACTACGCCAGCCGGACCTTAGATGCCGCTCAAAGGAATTACACTGTGACTGAGAAAGAAATGCTGGTCGTAGTCTTTGCTTTGGATAAGTACAGATCTTATATTCTCGGATCTAGAGTGACCATTTACACCGACCATTCCGCCATCAAGTACTTAATGGCCAAGAAGGATGCCAAAGCACGTCTGACCAGATGGATCCTTCTACTCCAGGAATTTGATATTGAGATTAAGGATAAGCCTGGAGTCAAGAATGTGGTGGCGGATCATCTCTCCAGATTGGAGAATCTTGAGGAATCTGAGCCCAGCGCACCTATCACAGAGACGTTTCCAGATGAGGCGATCTTAGCTGTCACCTCACTCCCGTGGTATGCCGACTTTGTAAACTATCTTGTTGCCAAGACAGTCCCTCAGGGTTGGCCCAGGCAGAAACTTGAGACCTTCCTAGCTAAGGCCAAGTTTTACCATTGGGAGGATCCCGTCCTTTATCATGAAGGAGGGGATAGTATCTGGAGGAGGTGCATTCCTCAAGAAGAGCAGCATAGCGTCCTCACATACTGCCACAAGCTTGAGGCAGGAGGACATCATTCTGGAAAAAGAACAGCACAAAAGGTGCTTCAATCCGGCCTTTGCTGGCCTACTCTCTTCAAGGATTCTGATGAGTTCGTGAAGGGATGTACTGACTGTCAGAAAATGGGAACCTGCGGACAGAGAGACATGATGCCCATGCAACCCATTCCACTTCTGTGAGGTTTTTGATGCATGGGGGATTGATTTCATGGGCCCATTTCCTAAGAGTCAGGGATTCGAGCATATTTTGCTCGCTGTGGATTATATCAGTCGATGGGTTGAGGCCATTCCCGCCCGAGCCGCAGATGCGAAAACCGTGTGCAAATTCTTGAGGAAAAATATCATTTCACGGTTCGGGGTACCTAGAGTTTTGATTTCTGATGGGGGGTCTCATTTCATCAATGACAAGGTTAGGGCCCTTGCTGACGAGTTCGGCATTGACCATCGGGTTGCCACTCCGTATCACCCTCAGACTAATGGTCTTGCTGAAGTATCGAATCGGGAGATAAAGACTATCTTGCAGAAAGTTGTCCGCCCAGACCGAAAGGATTGGTCACAGCTTTTGGACTCGGTCTTGTGGGCCTATCGGACCTCTTTCAAAAATCCATTAGGGACATCTCCCTTTCGTCTCGTCTATGGCAAGCCGTGCCATTTGCCAGTGGAAATCAAGCACAAATCTTTTTGGGCAGTTACTGAGTTACTTTTGGATCCCGAGAGTATAGGAGACCAGAGAAGAGCAGAATTGGTAGCCCTGGAGGAATTGAGAGATACAGCCTTTTCCAACAGCCTACAGTACAAAGAAAAAGTGAAGACATGGCACGATTCGCATATCAGCCATAAACAGTTTGAGCCAGATCAGAGAGTATGGTTGTTTGATTCCAGGCTGAAATTATTCCCAGGAAAATTGCAGAGCAAGTGGAAAGGTCCGTATGTGGTTAGGAAGGTACATGACAATGGCAGCATCGACATATCTGAACCGTCATCTTCCTCTACCTTCCGCGTCAATGGTCAACGCCTGAAGCTATATCTAGATCATGATCCGCCGACCATTGACGTTGCCCCCATTCTTCTGGTATGAGATGTGTCCTTTAACTATCATCATCTACATCTCACACATGGTGATCAACTCCATCTGCCGCTGTATAGATCCATCTGTTCATATCACTTTCATCTGTTGAGTCATTTTCTTCTTTTCTTCTTTTCTTCTTTTCCTATTCTATCTTCTTCATCTATCAAAAAGGTGCCGCCCTTGTAGACAGTTTTCCATACTTAGGACGTACTTTGTCCTAAAGTATGGGGGGGTGTGCACCCCGAGTATTTCCATTCTTTGATCCTCTCCATTGTCTCCTCTTCTTGTCTATACTTAGGGATATCTTACCCTAAGTATAGGGGGAGACAACCTGAGTACGATCTGTTCATTCCCACCCTTGACCCTCCCTGCTTTGTGTACAGTCTGCTATACTTAGGATTATTTGATCCTAAGTATAGGGGGGACGGTCAACTTCTCATTCGTTCATTCATTCGTTCATTTATTCTTTAGATTTTCCTATACTCAGTACGAGTTATGTCTTCTCTTTTCTCTCTGATCTATGAGGACATAGCTCAAGCTAAGTATAGGGGGGTCGTATATACTGTGTATATACTTTAGCCATAACTCGTACTTTCGTATTTTCTTAAAAATATGGCTAAAAATTCTTTAAAATTTATTAAAAATCTCTAATAAAAAGGTGTTATCATTCCTCAAATTCTTTTTGTACATACTGATTAATAAATCAGGTGAAAATGTTTTTTGCAAAATGTTTGAAAAATAGTTTGAAAATCTTTGTGAACATCTATTGAAAACTATTTTGAAAATGTTTTCAACCTGTGTAAAAAGTGTGGTTTGTAAAATTTATTTTCTTTGTGTGAAATAAAATGTTTGAAAAATGATTTGCAAATGGTTTGAAAAATGGTTGCAAAAATATTTGAAAAACCTATATATACTGTTTTGAAAGCCTTTGCAAAATGATTTTCAAATGAGTGTACATGTTTGTAAAAATGTTTGTAAAAATTATTTTGGACTATAGTTTTCAAAAATTGTTTGAAAAACCTTGTGTCAAATAAGTTTGAGGAACATTTACATCACACCAAAATCCACTACCTATATGTATAAAAATTGACCACTTTGCCCTTGTAAATTCGTAAAATCCACATTGTATATATAAGAAGCACTCCCGTGTACATATTTTAACCTATTTTTTAGCTAAAACTTTTTCTTTTCAAAAATCCCAAAAACAATTGCAAAACTAAAATCCAAAAACATATGAAAAATCTTTTTGAAAAATACAAAAAAAAATTGCATCTGCATCATCTTTTCAAAAATCCATAAAAAGTTCAAAATCTTTGAAAATTGCATCACAAAAATATTTTCTGCATAGCATTGCATGGCATGAGCATTTTTCGGATTGAGTCTGATAATTGAACAAGTCTAAGTAAAATCCGGAGATTGGAGCTTGATTGGACCTTAAAATCTACCTAATAACAGGAACCTTATAGGAATTGGGTTTGAGGTACTTCAGGTCTAGTTGACTTAATTCTTTGAGGATCACGGGACTTGGTTCAATGGATTCTTGACTGCCTAAGTAGAGTATTTCGGAGCACACGCACGACTCTTGTTGATAATGACCTAACTTGGACACCTGCACCTTTCACATAGCTCTCCACGGATGAGGTGGTGAGGAGGCAGTTTCCTTTGGCTTGGGGTAGCATATGAGGGTAGTACTTCTAGGCGGAACCTCTCTTCTTCTTCTAGTGAAGGAAGTGCACCTCAACTTGGTCTAGTGGTGAGGAAGGCTAAAGACAGAAGCCGTGGGTTGTAATAAAGCTTCAAAAGAGGGATAGTCTACTGGCTCAAGAGGAAAATTTCTTGTATATATGCTGCACCATGTAGATATGTTGTACAGATGCAATTGAAAAAAAAAAGAGAAGAACTCCAAAAAAGTGGTGGGTCGGATTGAAAATTTAATAACCCCACCGGAGTGTATATAGTCCAATAAAGCAAAAGCTTATGGTATCCACGTTACATCTCATGAAGCTTGCAGCGGGAGACTTGGCTACACTGGCTGAGCTTCCAAAAGTCTATACTTCTTCCCCCTCTTCTTGAGCCGGTTGCACTTGAACTTAGAAGGGAATACCCCACTTCTCGAGGAAAGAGTTGCTAGACCGAGGCATTAGAGTTACCAGGTTGGGGGAGGTTGTTTCTTTGTCACTTCTGAGGTGGGGAGCTACATATCACTTACACTGTACGAGTCAGATTCATAGTCATAAGAGTTTGCGTATGAGTTGAAGTATTTCTGACCTGGCTATTGAGGAGACTTGGACAGAGTTTTGGGATTCTCAAGGACTGTTGGATTTCAAACTTGGTTCTCATTAAGGTTCCGACCGCACTAAAATTCCAAAGGTCTGAATTAAGCTCCAAACTTTGATTTTGTGAAGACAAGTTTGATAATTAAATTTCATCCAATTTTCTTCTTTTTCTTTTCTTTCTTTTCTTTTTGCACTTATTGCATAAGTGTTTGCTAGGGACTAGCAAAGGTAAAGTATAGGGGGATGATGAATCCACATTTCATCATCTTTATTCTATCATTTTGGCACCAAAAACCCTAGCAAATGCCTGTAAATAACATTAAAACCATCATCTTAGCATCCATGCATGTGCATTCAGATAGTGTATAAAATACTGTAATTAAAGCCAAAATTATAGAATAAATAAAGAAAAGAAAAAGAATAAAATATTGTAAATATTTTATGACCCAAAACCCCGAGACCTAGGCATCTTGATGAATAGGTCGACAAGGAATAAAGTAGGGGGAGATAAGGGCCAAAACACAGATAAAATACCTATACATTTTATTCATTCTTTATTCATTTTGGGACCTATTTTTGGTTCCACTTTTTACACTTCAAATAAAGAAACTTTGTACATGAAAGTTGTAGATAATTTAATAAAGAAAAATACAAAATTGATTTCATTCAAAAATAATGTACAGATAAAAAGTTATGGTCTGAATAAAAATCCAAAATGCCAACTTCCCAGACCCATATCTCTCAAATAAAAACTCCAAATGCATCAAACTCACCTCTAATTGTATATAGAAGAAAATAATATAATTAATGGCGGTGGTTTCGCATTTGGCGGAGCTACGATTTGAAAGTTGACTTTTGGACCCCTATTGTATACTTGTACATATTAAAATATTCAATTTATTAATTATTTATTATTCATTCATTTTTATATTTTTATCATGTTGTAAATATTACTTATAATGATTGTGAATATTAAAATCAGAATAAAAACATCATTAAAACTCAAAATAAAATACTTGTATACACAGGTAAAATACCTACACATATACCTATACAATATATTACTTTATTTTATTAATTATACAAGGAACATCAATAAAATAAAATAAAAATATAATTATGTGTATAAAAGTGTGTTATAATTATATAAATTAATAAACATAATTAATCAAATTAAAATACACAAAATAAAAATAAAATACTTAAATATATAGATATATATACTATAAAGGGCATAAATGCAAACTTGTAAAAATACGTCTCATAAAAATAAATAAAAATCACAGAAAAATTCTTCATAAAATAATAAACATTTTTTATTTTATAACCTAAAATCAATAAATTCATTTACTATTTTATTTTGATTTTTCAAATAATTTCTACTCTGAATTTCCTGATTGGTCCACGTGGACCAATCAGGCGCGGTCTAGAGTTGACCCCGGTCAACTCCCCCGACCAAAGTCTGCCACCTCTGACGCCCGCAATTTTGCCCCATTTTCAAGAAATTCTTGCGCTCGATCCGCTTGTCCTCGCGCCTTGATTCCTTCTCGGAAGTTCATCCCCGATCTCCACTCTCCCACGCCATGTCTTCGGATCCAGCCATATCCTCATGATGCGCGCGTGGTGCTCGCTTGAAGAAGACGCCATCGCCTCCTACTTAAACCACCCGCCGTCTTCGAGCCCAAGTTTGAACCCTCCTTAGCCTTTAATCCTCCTCCCTGTAGCGCTCTTTGTGTAGTCGGAGGTGACAGCTCCGCATCCACACCTTCAGGCGAGTCAAGGAGGCTCTGTAGCGGCTCCGCCACCTCCGCCAACCACCGGCGTCGAGGTTCTTCTTCCTCAGGTAGTCCACCTTCGAGGCATCCATTATTTTCTTTCCTTTTTATGTCATTTATTCCCCTTAGCTTCAGTATCAAAAATCCCTAAAAAATCCGAATTCCATCGATCGAATCGACCTCCCATCGCTCATCGCCGGAGCGCACCTCCGGCCGACATCTCTTCACCGTCCACAGACCACCTCCGACCTCCATTTCGCCTCCGCGGGGTCCAGGCAGTTTGCCCTGGACCCTTTCACCTCTTTTTGTAGGTCAACGCGCAGTCAAAGTCACTGGGGCATTTTGCGAGGTTCGTCGGAGCTACCTGGAGCTTCGAGCTCCGCCGCCTTCGTGCCAGCACTCCAAAGCGCCTCCGACGTACCTGAGACCCCCAGCATCTTCCTCGACCTCCCAGGAGTCCACAGCTCAATTTTGGAGCCCATCCACCGCCGGAGACGCGAGATCGAGCTCGTGGAAGTTCGCCTCGCCGGCGTTCTTCCCTGTTCTTCCACCTCGCTCCTCCACCGTTCGATTGAGCAACGACCCCAGTTCTGATCTCCGCCGTTGGATCGTGTCACGCCTCAACCGTCAGATCGTCCTCGAGCGATCTAATCTCAGCCGACCAGCGCCGAACCGTTGTGCGCGCGCCACGTGGATGAGTGAGCGGCCCTCCGCCGTTCGATCGCGCACGAGGAGATAAGGCGTGGGTATTTTGCACTTTCCCCTCGCCAAATTTTGTATTTCATTTCAGTCCATAAACTTTAAGCTGTAGTTTAAATATTTCTGTAATAATTGCACTTAGAACCCCGTAGTTTTCTTATTTGCACCTAGGTCCAATCCACGTCATCTCACGTGTCCGTGCGCGTGAGGGGGCTGGGTATTTTGCAGGGACCCCCCTGGGGTTTGTTTATTTTGCTTAAGTCCATGAATGTTTGCTTTAAGTTGTAATATTTTGGAGAAACTGCATTGAACCCCTTGGAACTTTGTAATATTGCAAAAATACCCCTTCCAGGCACGTGCAAGTCACGCACCCTGGTGGGTAAATTGCCCAGATACCCTTGCGGTTTTAGTTAATTGTTTTTAATCCTTGAAATGCATGTTTCAGTGTAAACTTTTGTGGAAAAATTGCGTGTATGCCCCTGGATGTTTGATATATTGCATATATGCCCCTGCCAGGACTGTTTAACATTTGGATGCTTGTTTTAATTATTTAACCTATCAATTTAAGTCCAAAAATTCCACAAAAATAGGGTTTAGTTCCTGGACACGTGTACTTCCACGCTATCACTTCAGTTTTTGATTTTACTTTATTTTCATATTTACTAAAAATCAAAAACTTGCTATTTGTGCACTGTCTAGTTTAGAAAATACCAAAAAAAATATTAAAACACCTCCAAAATTTCCAAAAAAAATCACCTAGTGTCTATTTTATCATATTCTAGTGTCAGTCCAAAAACCACTAAAAAGTTCAAAAGAAAAACACTAAAAATTTAAAAACACTCAAAAACTTCAAAAAAAATATATAAAATAGTAGAAAACTCCAAAAATAAAAAAAACTCAGTTTCTGTTTGTTCCTCATTTTGTCCTTTTTATTTGAAAAATAGTGTGAAAATTTTGAGCTACTGGTTGCTATTTTTAAATCTCATTTTATTCACAGCCAGCCTTATTTGCACTGTTTTGCTTTATTTCAGTATTTAAAAATACCAAAAACACCTTGAAAATTTTCCAAAAATCGCAAAAACAGTAAAAAACCCTAAAAAGACTAAAAACAATTTGTTTCTGAATTTTTGGTAATTTTTACTTAGCTTTATAAATATTCTATCTTGTCTTTTATTCCATTGTCTTTAAATTCCAATATTGAAAAAGAAAAAGAAAAATATAAAATATAAAATTATAAAAATCAGAAAATTAAAAATCAAAATACAAAACAAAAAAAAATTAAAATAAAAAAAATTAAAAATTAAAAACCCACAAAAATTGTAGTGCTTGCTTGCTTAGCGTAGACACATCACTTTACACACACACACACTTGTGCTTACATTTGCTTGAATTACCCTGCTTGCTCCCTGTGTTCGAACTCTCTGCATACTTGCTTGCTATACATTTTGTGCAGAGTTAAAAATAAATTTTAACTCCACATTATTTCTAATTTATTGATCTTTAGTGTGGGTTAATTGTTGATTAAATACAGGTTTCATTTGAGAGTCGCCACAGCGACGGTTGTCTCCGCCTTGTGTGAGACACCAATTTAGGCTCTTGTGAAATTTGTGTTTATCAACAACCACATGATTTTATTGATAAAGATAAACCTTGAGCTTGTTCATAAATTGAATAGAACTTTATATGGACTTAAATAAGCACCAAGAGCATGGTGTGATAGATTAAAATATTTCCTTTATCTGTTAAGTTTGAAATTGGAAATGTAGAATCAGGTTTGTTTACAAGAAATTCAAATGGTATCTTAATAGTTCAAATATAGGTTGATGGTATTATTTTCAGAGCTACCTATGAAGATTCATACAGGGATTATGTATGTTAGTAGACTAGACATATTTTTAGTACTTTTCTGTGTGCTAGGTTCCAATAGAACCCTAAAGAAAGTCATTTAAAAGTTGTAAAAAGGATCTTAGAATACTTGAAAGATATGTATAATTATGTGATGAATCCATGATCATCACTCTTTATTCTTTTATTTTAGCTAATTATCTTGGCAAAGCATCATGTAAATAGATATGAATTCAATAAGTTAGCATTATCCATGCATATGTTAAATGTACATCTTTAGCATGTATTTGTGCAAAAATAAAAGAATGAAGAAAAAGAAAAAGGAAGGAGGTATTTAGAATTAATACAGACTGACACGAACCCCAAGAGAAGGCCAAGCATTGGTCTGATCGCCAAATAAAACAGATAGAAAGAGATAGGGCCTACTCTATGTTGTACATATCATTGGTGTAAACAAATAATTACTTTTTATAAAATAAAAAGAATAGATTATTTTTACCTCCTTGTACATAGTCCTAAAAATAAAACAAAAATCAGAAAAATATAATAAAAATAAAAATAAAATCCTCTCTCTCTCTTGTACAAGATACATGTATATATGCTTTCTTCTCTATTTATTATATACACGTAAATAAATAATAAAAATAAAATGAAAATTATTTTATACTCTAAAAATTATGTTGTAAATAAATAAAATATAAAAATGGGGTATTTATGTAAAAACAAAAAAACAAAAAATAATTGTACAAAATTCATAGGTATATTATACATGTATATAATACATTATATTGTATATAGATTAATTTATTTTTCAAAAAAATAAATAAAAATCATAGAAAAATAGTTTGAAAAATCAAAAACATTTTTTATTTTATACACTTTTTGATTAAATTGTAAATATATTTGTAAATCCTATTTCTGATTGGTCGGCTGGATTTTTGACTGCTGGACAACGGTTCCTTCTTCTCGGGTCAGACCTGGATCCTCATCGCCGGACCATTTTCTTCAATTTTTCCCAGGCGGATCATGCAACCCCTTGCCCCGATTCTTTACCCGTGGTTTCACGTTGGATCCATGACCCATGCGGATCCCTAGGAAAGCGTGGATCTCCTTCGGTTCGTGTGCCCTTGCCCTATTCCTCCAGCCACCTGGGAACCCTATAAAGTCTCTTCTCTACCTCCTAGGAGCAGCAGCTCGTGCCTCACTCCCATTTCGAACCCTATCCACCTCCAGCTGAGTGACAACTGCTCGGAGCATCGCTCAGAGCTCACTTTGGTGCAGTAGAGATGACTCTCAACCTTCGTGGTCTGAGTCCCGCCACGAATAGCCTCCCCCGCCTTCCGCATCGAGGTTGAGGCCATCACCCTGACGGTCATCTTCGCCTGAAGGTCAGGAGCTTTCCCAGATCTTCAGATACCCTTTATATCCTTTGCATTTCCCTGTTCGATCTGATTCTTTCGTTCATTACCGTCACGTGTTCATGTGCTTCGACAAGCCGGTCGGAGCCCCGATTCCCACATCTCACCGTTTAGATCGACCCGCAGCCTCGCCCTCCACCTTGCACCACACCCTGATCATCCTTAGCCTTGATCTTCCGATCAAGATTAGGGTCGAGATCTCCTCTACCACCTTCGCCGGAGATCAAGCTTTTCCCCCTTGTGCTTCTTTGGTGTTTAGCTTCAATAACCCGGACCGGAGTACTACCCCGAGTCCTAGATTTCCTTTGTAGGTGATAGCATGTGCTGGGAACCCCCCATTTCATCCATTCGAGGTTCTCCAGAGCAACTCCAGGCCTCCTTCTTCGCCACACGCATCCGGCCAGTGGCTCCTCCATCGGATCTGCTTAGTTGATGCGGAAGCCCTCCACGACCATTCCCTTGCCTCCTGATCAACCATCGGAGTTGAGGATCATCTCCTTGGCTCTAGTGAAGTTAATCACGATGTTGTTATTATAAACGTCCTCAACATCGTTGGATCGACCATACCCCTCCAGATCGCATCTACGTCGTTGATCGCTGCAGGTTTTTCGGACCATTAGATCACAGTTCTGACGCATCTGCTCCCCACGTCCCCGACCATTTCTGAGGCGTCAGATCTGACATCTATAGCGGATCAGAGCCGCACATCCACGCCCCACCAGCACCTCCACGTGTCCCTTACGCGCACGTCACACGCCTGCAAGGGTATATTGCGTTATTTACCCCATACTTTTTATGCTTTATTTTCTAGTATGTTAAATAAAGTTGTAGTTTGAATTATTTCCATTTTATTCCCTGAGGTTTATGGTATTTGCTTTTTAGTCCTTCTGTCTAGAGACACGTGCTCGATCACGTGCATGGTGGTGTTTTTGCATATTTGGTCCTGCACTTTTTTATTATTATTATTTGAATGAAATATTTTTGGAATTGCATTTATGCCCCTGTGAATGATTCATTGAGCATGTGTGTTATTTCTTAGGAATTCTGCGTTGATGCCCTTGGACTTTCTATATGTGTTACTGTTTAGTCTGAAAACTTAGAATATTTACATATAGGTCCCTACAACCTATGTGCCTTGTTTAAATCAAATAATTATCAAATCTAATCCAAAAATTACCAGTAGCTCCTACCAGAACGCAGCATTTTTGGAAATTTTTGTGACGTAATTTGATTTTATTTAATATTTTAAAAAATTAAAAACCCATAAAAACGTGTCTATTTATTTTATAAAATACCAAAAAATATAAAAATACTCTCAAAATTCCATAAAAAAATACTTTTTGTTTGTTTTGGTGTCTTTTAACTCCAGTAGTATTTTTGTTCCATTATCAATTAGAAAACCCCTAAAAATCACAAAATACCAAAAATCTTATAAAATCCTTAAAAATTCCACAAAAATAAAAAAAATGAGTTTTCAAGTTCTGTAGTTAGATATTGTCATCTATTTTCACATAAAATTGAACCACGAGGTTTGGGGCACTTTAGATATTTTAAAGATGCCTTATTGTCTAGACTGTACATTATTTTGCTATTTTGACTTTATTTCATTTTTAGAAAAATATATAAACATCATAAAAACCTTAGAAAATTACCAAAAACATCTACATATTTTGAAAATATAAAAATATTTTTATTTCGCATTTTGACTATTTTTAGGCATAACAAAAATCATTGAATTACGATTTCCTTTGTCTTTTATTCATTTTCAAATTAGAAAATATAAAAAAATACAAATTAAAAACCACAAAAATATGTCTTGTATTTCCTGATTTTCGGCTACTTCGTAGGCTTATCCCGTGCTTCTTGTGTTCACCCTGATCGCTATACCTGGTTAAATAAGTAGCGGATATCGCTACATCTGATTTCGTGCTTTAATTGTTGTACTTGTGGTCCAATTTTTCTTGTTGAGTCTGGCTCGGGTGATTAAGGTCGCAACGACCTTTGATATCACTTAACCTCGATCGTCAGAGCACTCACCAGAATGGCGTTGTTGTCGAGGAGCACGGCTTAGTAGTCAGCTTTCAGATTTTACCATTTATCTACTTTTGGCTCTATTTGTTATAATTGTTTTCTGACTTGTTTCTATTTCTCTTTTGTATGAGGGACCGCCTGAGGAGCTTGCGGCTTTTGGGTGGAGGACCAGTGCCTGTAGAGGAGCAGGAGGACAGTTATATAGGATAGAGTAGTTAGTTTCTTTCTCAAAACATTTGATTATTATTGTAATAATACAAGGACTCATAAACCTTAGACAGTTTGGACTTGGCTTTTATGGGGGTCTGTTTCGCCGAGCACCGGTGTGCTCAGGGGACCTCACCGTGATTTTCGTCGATTTTTATCTTTCCTTTTATTTCTATTTTGATTCTCGAAGAATTTGGCCCCTAGACATAGGGATTTCTCTGATTGTGACGTAATTGATTAGGACCCAATCCCTAACTATTTGCATGTGCCTATAGTTTGTAATTGGACCTAATTAATAATCATAATAAAAAGTTAGGTTAATCAGACTTAAGTCCGTGTGCCATGAGGCACCGCATACAATGCTGGCAGGACCTATTGTGGCATGCACAGAGTAGTTACCAAGATCGGACTTCGGACTTAGTCTTGTTAGCTAAGTATTGTTCTTTTCATGTATATATTGCTCGTCTAAGGTCGTTTATTCTTGCATCATATATATATATAGTTTTGTTTCTGTCTTTTAATTTATGTGCGGATCACCCTGCATGTAGAGTGCTGGCAACATGTACGCATCTCTTACTTTGCATGCAATATTGTGTTTGATCGCGCATCGGCTTTTTCGACTTCTCCCCTTGTTTTAGACTATAAATAATTAGGGGAATTGAAAAATTCGTTAGGCGTTGCTTGCTTATTGAAAAATACCTAAAAAGAGATAACCATAAAATTGTGACTGCTAATCAAACTTGATCATAAAATACATTTCATCTGAAAATCTGATTTGGGAGAGCAATCCCCTCATTGTTTGGTTTGATTGTACGAGAGAGTGACTCGTACACTAGGCTAGAGCCATACCTGAACTCTTGTTAGATTACTGGTCTTGGGGTTAGTCGTTCTCCAGTAAGGATCGCTCCGGTTTGAGGTAAAGCGGGTCGTGATATCCTTAGTCGAGCGAGTTGAATGGGTAGACGGTAAACGGTCCGCAACTTGTACTGATTGGGAAAGATCTAACTTTGGGAGTAGGCCAGTCTCTTGGGAGCATCAGGTTCCTACCAGCTCGCTTAATCGCTCTGTTAGACTGAATCATCACCTAAATAAAATTAACAATATGAAAGATCGAACTTTCACGGGCATCGATTGTCAGTGTTGAGTAGGTGAATTGGGGGTTTGTTTGCTGATCTTGTTTTTTTCCAGATCCCTCCCGCCTTGTCTCCATATCACGATGATGGGCCAGAGATCCCTTAGGCAGCTCTTGGCTGCATCGCTTTCGATCACTTCGCCCGATTAATCTTGGTTGGTTCGCGAGAGCCCAGACCCTCTTTCCGAACCCGAGTTCGATTCCGTCATGTTCCCCCTCAACCACCCTTCTACCAGTCTCAAGATGCCAAAGTAGAGACCAGAGCAGATATTCATTCACTTGACAACACCTAAGTCGGGTCTTTTGCCTTTGTATATACCCGAGAGATGTCTGGCAGCGAGGAGCGCACTGATGGACAGCCCCAGACTACCACCTATGTTTTGGATCAAGGCGCCATCAACAACACACTATTATCCTCCCTAGAGACGATGCAGTGTTAGATCAGAGACCAGGGAGCATTCATTGTAGATATGCGTAGAGAGATGAGACCAGGGAGCATTCATTGTAGATATACGCAGAGAGATGAAGCAGATGCAAGACAACCGAGGAGAGAAGAACCAAGTCGGTGATGGAGAGATACCAGAGCGTGAAGGAGGAGAAGGAGACCATCCAGAGGAGCCACAGGAGCTAGTCCGAACAGCTAGGGCGATGAGAGAGTTGCACAACCCTGGTACAATTTTTACACACTGTCGGATTCAGCTTCTGGCGATTCTGGGAGATTTCAAGCTCCCACCTCAGACGATCCAGCTGTTTCCCAAGTTCCATGGGCTTGCCACTGAGGAGCCACATCTTCTCCTCTAGGAATTCGAGATGATCTACAGCACGATCCACGACAAACATGTGGACGAGGACACCATCATGATGATGGCTTTTCCATTCTCCCTGGTCGACAGAGTATCCTACTGGCTGAAGCATTTGGGGAGATATACACTTCTTGGGAATAGCTCCGAACCAAGTACTTGAACAAGTACTACATACTCGGCCAGACGAATGCAGCTAGAGCTCTGATCAACAATTTCTCCATGATCCCCAACGAGCAGTTCCATGAGGCGTGGGATTATTTCCGAGAGCTCATTGACCGGTGTCCACACCATGATATATCCAAGCTCAATTTAGTATAGAGTTTCTTTTGTGGGATGATACCGGAGCTACAGGAACTCATGAATGCTTCTTGTGGGGGTTCTTATTTCACTAAAGACGAGGATCAGGTCTGGGCTATATATGAGGAGGTGGCCGAGAACTACACTATCATGTCTCGGACCCGCCTCTACACTTAGGGGAAACCCTCACCCCATTTCATATCCTACTAGAGGGTAGCACGGGTCGATGCAGGTCCTTCTACATCTTCAGCAGCCGTAACACAGGAAGAGTCATCAGCCGCTGATATGGGCATCATCAGTGAGAAGCTGGATCGCATCGAGATCATCAAGAAGAAGCAGTGACAGACCATGACGTAGATTGACCAAGTGGCACATACGTTTAAGTGACTTGAAGACCCAGATCATGTGTCTCCAGGAGGCACAGACGGCTTCTCAGCCCCATATCAGGTCACGAGTTGATCCTAGCAGCAGCAGCTCAACCCAGCACTCCGCCCCGCACCGAAAGGTTCACCATATCTAGGAGGAATCGTTCCAGCTACCGCAGCACCAGTAACTTCATCCACCACCGTATCAGGACACTCATATGGTGGTGTACCAGTAGAATCAGCTCCTAGCAACTCTTCCTCCACCATCTTTCGAGCAGGAGCCATTGATGGAAGTCAACTGGATTTGGTACGACCGACAGCAGCCAAGGATCCGTCGAGATCGTCCTGGATTCAGCTGGTCAACCATAGGTGCCTCATCCCAGCAGCAGCCTCCAACTCAGGGTGGACAGTACAACCAGCCTCAGCAGCAGTCCCAGTTCCCGCAGCAACCACAATAGCAATACCAGTCAGGTCCTCGTCCCTACCAGCAGGGACAACCGTAGAGGCAGCACCAGTAGCAACCTCAGCAGTACTCTCATCTCCCCCCTTCATCCTTCCGACCAGCACCCTCACTTTCAAAGAGGCAGCCTATCCGGTTCTCATGGGTAGCCTATGAGAACCCAACACTTGATGATCTAGCCCGCCTTATTTCCGATCAGCAGGACACATTTAGGCGGGAGATGGACAAGTTCTGCTAGGAGATGAGGGAGATCATGAAGGGCAAGGATGCCATACCCGCTCAGATCGAGCCGAAACCGAATAATCTAAAAAGAAAATCTAGAAGGTATAGTTCACAGAGATTACCACTCCTCGAGATTCTTTGGGTGACATTGCTTCATGTACATTTGATGCTAACTTTGTTACACTTAGGAGCGGTAGGATGCCAGTCGATGGCGCCTCGTCTGAGCGATGACACCATGAGGATGCATGAGAGCCAGACGAGGAGGATAGCGGTGTTCATGCCGCTTATGATGATGATGACGGTAGTGCTGACGCCACAAAGGATGTTGATCCAGCCGACGATACTGAAGCCGTCGCATCCCCAGATGCAGAGGGTGGTATTGATGCCACCAGAGATCCAGATGTCGTGCCAAAGTATGGTGCTGATGTCATAGTTCGTGACGTCGTGGGTGGTACTGAGGCCACCCCTTCTATTCCAGTTGTATTTCCTCCAGTTTCTGTACCCCGGGACTTTACAGAAAATACCAAAAAGATTAATAAAGGAAAGGGTTCTTCACCTTTGAATCCATATGTGATGCATGATGATACATGTATGGATTCTATTCCTTCTCAGCAGCAGGAACCCATTCCTAGCCCTCTATCTGAGGAGGGCCCAACCATCCCCTTCCTTTAAGCACTCCGCTTGGCTAAGGGGAATAAAAAAGAAAATCCAAAAAAATCACATCAGTTAGAGTTTAGCCAGCAGATGATTGATAGATTCTAGATTCAGCTGACTCTACAGGAGGTACTTGAGAACATCCCTCTCTTCCAGAAGAACTTGAGAGAGAAGACTACCATCCGTAGGAAGAGGAGGAACCATCACACAGAGATCCATGTGCGGAACTGTGCCACTTGCTTCGCCATCCAGAACCGTCTACCAACCAATAGGCCAGATGCAGGAGCTCCATATGTCAGATGCCATATTCATGAGCAGAGATTTGATCGGACTCTATTATACAACGACTCTTCCATCAACCTCCTTTCGACAGCCTTACTCGACTGGTTCAAGTTTGGCCCTCTTTGACAGAGCAGGATAGTCCATCAGTTTGCTGATAGATCTATCAAAACGCCGAAGGGGGTTGTTGAAGGATGTGGTCGTCACAGTTTATGGCCTGAAATTCCCCGTAGACTTTGTTGTGTTGGACATGGAGATCGCTAAATCTGTGACTGATACCCCCATCACTTTAGGATGACCATTCTTGGCCATAGACAAGGTGGTGTCTGACCATGATAGCGGGAAGGTATACTTTCGCATCGAGGGCGAGAGTATACAAATAAAGACGATCGATGAGACTAGAGCATGAGATTCAGCTTGCTCAGAGCAGCACAGTGATTCAGAGCAGATGACAGAGGCAGAGCAAGACGTCTATCAGGAGTGCGACTTTGTGATCACTAATGATGAAGCTGCTTGGTCCGATCCCTTTTCACGAACCCTTCTCTCACCTTCAGATTCGTCATATTCACATATTCTAGTAGAGGAGAGTTTGGAGAGCACACTCTTGGCAGAGGACACATTTGAGGGGTGAAGATCGTGTTCAGGATAGCGAGGCAGAGTACATTTCTTGTGATTCAGATTCAGATCCCTCGGATTCAGATATAGATTGGGAAGAGTTTGATGATTTACTTCTGTGTCTGATTTCCATAGAGCCAGCAACTGGGGTGGAGATCGTGCCAGCGTCGACTACAGATACACTAGCAGGGCCATCTTCACAAACTTTGCATGATCAGCGAGAGTTTTCTCATATAGATCTGGCTGCATTCACTCAAACCTTTTAGAGACCAGATTTGCCAGCTCCAAATTGTCCTGAATTGAAGCCCTTGCCGCAGTGGCTGATGTATAGATTCCTTGCGGGTGAGCATGAGATGCAACCAATCATTATCTCAGCAGATTTAACTGGAGAGCAAGAATCTCGTTTGATGAAGGTTCTTAAAAGGAACCGTAAGGCGATAGGATGGAGTGTAGACAATCTCTAGGGGATAATTCCGGCTCTGTGCTCCCCCCATATCTATCTCGAAGAGGACGCTAAGCCATCGTGTGAGTTCCAGCGATGGCTGAACCCAAATCTTTGAGAGGTTATCATGAAGGAAATTTCGAAATGGTGGAGTAATGATTTAATCTACCCCATCTTTGACTCCAAGTGGGTTAGTCATTTACATGTGGTGCCCAAGAAGACGGGCATCACTACCATTGTGAACGAGTCCAGAGAGGATTTAGCTACCCGGTTACCACTTCTCGGAGGGACTGTGTGGACTACAGACGATTGAATCATGCCACTAAGAAGGATCATTTCCTCTGTCTTTTATATATCAGATTTATAGAGAGGCTAGCTTGGAAGAGTCATTACTGCTTTCTTGACGGGGTACTCCGTCTACAATCAGGTGGCCATTACGCCCGAGGACCAGCACAAGACGACATTCACCTGTCCGTTTGGGACATATGCTTTCAGATGGATGCCCTTTGGTCTATGTAACATTCCGACGATATTCCAAAGTGCATGTTGTCCATTTTCTCGGACATTATGGGTGACTGTTTAGAGGTCTTCATGGATGACTTTTCGATTTATGGCGATGGGTTTGATGCTTGTCTTGACTGCCTAGACCGTATGCTTCAGCGCTTCATTGAGGTCCATCTTGTTCTATCGTAGGAGAAGAACCACTTCATGGTGACTCGGGGGACGGTGCTTGGTCATATCATCTCCAACATGGGCATGGACATTGATCTGGCCAAGGTGGATATCATCAGGAAACTCGATCCACTGTCCAACCTGCTACAGTTATGGTCTTTTTGGGGCACATCGATTTCTACCGACGATTCATTCATGGTTTCAGTAGGATTGTCCGACCGTTGACTGATTTGCTGACTAAAGACACCGAGTTCATTGTAGATGATAAGTGTCTTGCATCATTTGAGACTCTCAAGATCTTAGTTGTTGAGGGTCCTGACCTTCTGCCACCTGATTGGTCTCTCCCATTCGAGATCATGACGGATGCCTCCGATTTTGTCGTAGGGGTTGTGCTAGGATAGAAGAGGGATGTAGTACCTTTTGCCATTCACTATACTAGTTGTACATTGGATGTCGTGCAACGGAACTACAGTGCCATTGAGAAAGAGATGCTAGTCATAGTTTTTGCCTTGGACAAGTTCAGATCATATATTATTGGATCCAAAGTGACCATCTTTACTGATCATACCACCATCAGGTACCTCATGGCAAAAAGGATGCCAAAGCGAGATTGATTAGATGGATCCTTCTACTTTAGGAGTTTGATATTGAGATTAAGGATAAAACTAGAGTCAAGAATGTGGTGGCGGATCATCTCTCCCAATTAGAGAATCTTGAGGAATCTGAGCAGATTGATACGATTTCAGAGACCTTCCCAGATGAGGCGATCCTTGCCATCACCTCGCTCCCGTGGTACACCAACATCGTGAACTATCTTGGCGCCAAGAAATTTCCACAAGGTTGGCCCAGGTAGAAACTTGAGACCTTCCTTGTGAAGGCCAAGTATTACCATTGGGAGGATCCCATCCTTTATCATGAAGGAGGGGATATCGTCTGGCGTCGGTGCATTCCTCAGGAGGAGCATCATAGCATCCTCACATACTACCACAAGCTTGAGGTAGGAGGACATCACTCTGGGAGGAGAGCAGCACATAAAGTGCTCCAATCCGACCTATGGTGGCCTACCCTCTTCAAGGATTATGATGAATTCGTGAAGAGGTGTATTGACTGTCAGAGGATGGACACTTGTGGATAGCGTGATATGGTGCTGATGCAGCCCATTCATTTCTGTGAGGTTTTTGATGCATGGGGCATTAACTTCATGGGTCCATTCCCTAAGAGTCAAGGATTTGAGTACATTCTGCTTGTTTTTGACAATGTGAGTCATTAGGTTGAGGCCATACCTGCCCGAACCGCAGATGCTAGGACTGTTTGCAAATTTTTGAGGAAAAATATCATTTCACGGTTCGGGGTGCCTAGAGTATTGATATCCGACGGGGGGACTCACTTTATCAACGACAAGGTAAAGGACCTTGCTAACGAGTTCATCATAGACCATCGTGTTGCCACTCCATACCATCCTCAGACCAATGGTCTTGTTGCAGTATCGAATAGGGAGATCAAGACGATATTGCAAAAGGTAGTCTGCCCAAACCGAAAGGATTAGTTGTAGCTTTTGGACTCGGTCTTGTGGGCATATCGGACTTCCTTCAAAACTCCTTTGGGTACATATCCCTTTTGTCTCATTTATGGCAAGCCCTGCCATTTACCTGCTGAGATTAGTCACAAGTCACTATGGGTTGTCACTGATATATTATTGGATCCATAGAGCATAGATGATCAAAGAAAAACAGAATTGGCAGCCCTAGAGGAGCTTAGGGATACAACCTTTTCGAGCAGCCTATATTACAAGGAGCGAGAGAAGATATGGCATGATTCTCATATCATCCATAAGCAATTTGAGTCAGATCAGAGAGTATGGTTGTTTGATGCTAGGCTTAGATTATTTCTAAGGAAATTGCATAGTAAGTGGAAGGGACCATACCTTGTCCGAAAGGTGCGTGACATTGGTAGTATCGACATATCTGAGATGTCATCTGAATCCACCTTTCGTGTTAATAGTCAGAGACTCAAACCCTATCTAGATCATGAGTCGTCGATTGTTGACGTCGACCCGATTCATTTTGCATGAGATGTGGTCTTTGACTCACATCAGTTGCATCTCATGCCTGAGTATCACTATCTTCTGCCTTGTATAGATCCAGATGTTCATATCATCCCATTCTTTAGTCTAACACCCCATATGCATCTTGTGATTATGCTATTCTTAGGGTGCACTTTACCCTAAGTATAGGGGGAGTGTCAAACTCTTGATTATTCTTTTGATACTTTTTACCTCTATTTTGCTGCCTACACTTAGGGAAATTTTACCCTAAGTATAGGGGGGTAGACCCTGTACATTCTGTCACTCGATTTTTCCTTTATGTACAGGCTGCTATACTTAGGATTATTCAATCCTAAGTATAGGGGGGAAACACCGAGGCCTCTTCATACCATTCTTTGATTCATCATTGTAGTATAGCATTCCTTTTCACTTCCCTTTAATAAGCACAATTTATATCTTCCTCTTCATCGCTCTTGATTCACTCTCAGGATATCTTTCGAGCTAAGTATAGGGGGTATCGTATATATTACATATATACTTTATCCATAACTCGTACTTTGTATGAGTGTGTTAATAAATAAAATGGCTAAAATACTTTATTAAAAAAACTGTAAATTTTTTAATTCTTTCTTGCACATACATAGATGTTTCTAAAAAAGTATTTTTGAACAAATGTTTGTAAAAATGTTTTGTTTGTAAAAAGTTTGCAAATATTTTGGTATCAAAACTATGTATATATTACAAAATTTTTGTAAAATATTTGAAAAATAAAAGTTTTCAAAAATTTGTATGTAAATAGCTTGCAAAACTTCTGCATCCATGCATACATTCAAACATTTTCAAAAAAATTTCACCTTTTCAAAAAATTTCTTAAAAATATTTTTTGTATATACTTGTACATTCTTCTGAATCATAGTTGACATTTAAACTAGCCTAGAATTAAATAGGAAAATGGAACTTGGTTAAGACCTTAATCCACTTAATTCTAAGATGAACCTTATAGGATTTAGGGGTGAGATTCTTCAGGCCCATTGTGACTTAATTCTTTGAGTCCACTAGGCTATGATCACAGATCATCTTGATGAGCCTAAGTAGAACACTTAACAATGCACACATGACTCTCACAGACAATGGCTTTACTTACACCAGCACCTTACACATAGCTCTATACGGATGAGGTGGTGAGGAGGCAGTTTCCTTTGGCTTGGGGTAGCATACGAGGGTAGTACTTCTAGGTGGAACCTCTCATCTTCATTTAGTGAAGGAAGTGTGCCTCAACTTGGTCTGGTGGTGTTGAGGTCTAAATACAGGAGTTGTGGGTTGCAATAAAGCTTCAAAAGAGGGATAGTCTACTGGCTCAAGAGGAAAAAGTCCTTATGTATATATGCTGCACCATGTAGATATGTTGTACATTTACACATCGAAAAAAATGTGAAAAAGAAAGAAAAACTCCAAAAAATGGGCAGGCCTGATTGAAAATAAAATGCCTGCCGGAGTATGTATAGCCAAATAAAGCAAAGCTTATGTTACCCATTCTCATCTCATGAAGCTTTCAGCAGGAGACTTAGCTACACTGGATGGGCTCCCAGGGATACATGACTATATTGGTCATGGTCCATTATCTTATTTCCCCTCTTCTTGACCTAGTTGAACTTGAACTTAGAAGGGAATTCCCTTCTCCTCGAGGAAAGAGCTGCTGGACTAGGACATTAGAGTTACCATGTTGAGGGGGGGTTGTTTCTTTGTCATTTCTAGGGGGGAGCTACATATCACTTACACCATACAAGGAAAGATTCATGGTCATTAGAGTTTGTGTATGTAGACTTGTTCTGATCCGGATTGTTGAGCAGTCTTGAACATAGAATGGTGGAACTCAAAGGTTGTTGAGTCTTAAACCTAGATCCAAATAAGGTTCCGACAAACTAATAATCCAAAGGTCTGACTGAGCTCCATACTTCAATTTAATAAAGACAAGTTTAATAATCAACCTTGATTCTCCTTCTTTTTCTTTTCTTTCTCTTTTCACTTCTTTTTTAAATAAGTGTTTGCTAAGGGACTAGCAAAGGTAAAGTACAGGGAGGTGATGAATCCATGATAATCACTCTTTATTCTTTTATTTTAGCTAATTATCTTGGCAAAGCATCATGTAAATAGATATAAATTCAATAAGTTAGCATTATGCATGCATGTGTTAAATGTACATCTTTAGCATGCATTTGTGCAAAAATAAAAGAATACAGAAAAATAAAAAGGAAGTATATATTTAAAATAAATACAGAGTAACCCGAACCCCAAGAGAAGGCCAAGCATTAGTCTGATCACCAAATAAAACAAGTAGAGAGAGATAGGGCCTACTCTATGTTGTACATATCATCGGTGTAAATAAATAATTATTTTTAACAAAATAAAAAGAATAGATTCTTTTTACCTCCTTGTACATAGTCTTAAACATAAAACAAAAATCACAAAAATAAAATAAAAATAAAATCCTCTCTCTCTCTCTCTTGTACAAAATAAATGTATATATGCTATCTTCTCTATTTATTATATACCTGTAAATAAATAATGATAATAATAAAATTTATTTTGTACTCTAAAAATTATGTTGTAAATAAATAAAATATAAAAGTGGAGTATTTTTGTAAAAACAAAAAAAATAAAAAATAATTGTATAAAATTCATAGGTATATTATACATGTATATAATACACTATATTGTATATAGATTAATTTATTTTTAAAAAAATAAATAAAAATCATAGAAAAATAGCTTGAAAAAATCACAAAAAATTATTTTATACACTTTTTTATTTAAAATCATTTATTATTTTTATTGAATTTGTAAATATTTTTGTAAATCTTATTTTCTGATTGGTCGGCTGGATTGTTGACCGTTGGTCAACGGTTCCTTCTTCTAGGGTTAGACCTGGATCCTCATCGCCGGACCATTTTCTTTTATTTTTCCCAGGCAGATCACGCAACCCCTTGACATGATTCTTCACATGTGGTTTCTCCTTTGATCCATGACCCTCGCGGATCCCTAAGAAAGCGTGGATATCCCTCCATTCGTGTGCCCTTGCCTGATTCCTCCAGACTCCTGGGAACCCTACAAAGTCTCTTCTCCGCCTCCCAGGAGCGGCAGCTCGTGCCTCGCTCCTGTTTCAAACCCTAGTCACCTCCACTGAGTGACAGCTACTTGGAGCATCGCTCGAAGCTCGGTTTGGTGCAGTAGAGACGACACTCAACCTTCGTGGCTGGAGTCCCGCCGCGAGTAGCCTCCCCTGCCTTTCGCATTGAGGTTGAGGCCATTACCCCAACGGTCATCTTTTCCTGAAGCTCAAGAGCTTTCCCAGATCTCCAGGTACCCTTTATATCCTTTACATTTCCCTGTTCGATCCAATCCTCTCGTTCATCACTGCCGCATGTTCATCTGCTCCGACCAGCCGGTCGGAGCCCTGATTCCCACATCTCATTAATTAGAACAACCTGCAGCCTCACCTTCATCTTGCACTGCACCCTGATCATCCGTAACCTCGATTTTCAGATCGAGATTAGGATCGAGATCTCCTCTACCACCTTCGCCGGAGATCAAGCTTCGCCCTTTCCACTTCTTTGGTGTTTAGCTTCAATAACCCGGACCGGAGTACTTCCCCAAGTCCTAGATTTCCTTTGGAGGTGATAGCGCACGCTGGGAATGCCCCATTTCATCCATCAGAAGTTCTCCAAATCTGCTCCAAGCCTCCTTCATCGCCACGTGCATCCAGCTGGTGCTCCTCCATCGGACCCGCTCAGTCGACGCGGAAGCCCTCCACGCCCATTCTCGTGCCTTTCGATCAACCATCGGAGCTGAGGATCATTGATGACATGATTTTACGTGGTATAATAAGTTAATTTAATCAAGTCGTAGTTTTCCCATGATAAATCGAAATCAAGCAAACGATACGAGCACGATGAATGTATGCAAAACGTATGTGGCAAGTAGAGGATCGAATCCATGGGGACCAAGCAAATTTGCAACTTTAATTCGACATTTAACACGTAAAATGATAAGTGAAATAATATAGATGCAATTTGGAAAAGGAATGCTTCAAAGATGTGCAATCAAATTAAAAAAGAAACTAAGGGCTATGTTTGGAATACTTAAAATAAAGGAGAGTTCGAAGTTTTAAATATAATTGACATATAAATAAAGATAGAGAGAGAGAAAGAGAGAGAAATGGAGTTGTTCTCATGCATGTATGGGAGGATCTAAGAGGCAAGGGTTGTAGCCTGAAGAGTTTGTTGCCGCTACACGCATGGAGAGTTGTTGCAACTGTTGTTGGCGCGCGGGCACAGGAGATGAATGGTGGGGACATGCAGGTGGCTGGAGAAGATGACCTTGCGTACAGCCTGTACACGGGCGAGATCGACAAGCGACATGGGCACAGGTTGGAGGTGGTCGCGGGTTGGGAGATTTGCACGAGGCTGGAGTGCACAGCTGCGGGCTCGAGAAGAAGGGTCGCGCACAGCGGCCTACGGGCTGGAGGAGACTGAGTTGGCACGTGTGGGACATGCGGAGGTGTACGGTGAGGGAGCTGGAGGAAACACAGGGAGGCGTGCGGAAGGCCGCAGCTGCTTGCTGCGTGAGAAGGATGGGCTACGAGCCACAGAGATGGCAGGAGGCTCGCGTTGGAGTGCGGAGGACGATGGCTGGAGTGCGGAGGAGGACGCGCGAGGGAGGTGGTGCATGCGGGTGGGGTGTTGTGTTTCTTCATGCTAAGACAATGAAAATAGAGAGAGTGTTGCGTGAGAAGTTACGGGTAAAAAAGGGCCTCCTTTCTTCATGTGTCGTGCATTGTTTTATAGATGAAGGTTGCTTGCAATAAAGGAAACATCCCATGCACATAAATACAAAATATCATTATTAATGCATGAAGAATTAATTCTTTGCATGGGTCATGTGTGGCTACTTTCTATGGGAAAGAGAGGGAATTTTAAGAGTGTATGCATGGGGAAGGTCTTTGTACGTGGCTCTATGCAAGCCATTTTAAGAGAGGAGATTTTGCACTATCATCTCTCCCTTTTTCTGTCCAACAAAATGTCAATGGAAATTGTAATGCCAAATTGGATGATCAATGTGTAGGCTTGTTTGATTTAATTCAATGCTCTAGATATAAATCTGGTGCAATTTTATTTTCCCTCTTGCTATAATATATATATATATATATTTAATTTCTTTAGTTTATATTTTGGTGTTTGTCATGGATTATTTATAAATATTATCTCACCATAAAATAATATGTGAATCGACATATAAAATGATCTGTCGATTTATGCAATGGTTTGATCGATTTTATTAATTATGATGGTTTCCTCTGTTGTATAAATAGAATGCAAATTATGCAAGATTGAAGTTTATACATCAAATACTGAGGTTATTCTTCACATAATTTGATCATATTATAGCAGTATATAATGTAACCACCACACCCCCCATACTTAAATCTTGCTAGTCTCGAGTAAGAATAAAGGATAAGGGAAATAGTCAAGATAGATCGGATGAGAGTTTGCAGTAGACATACCCACAAAGTCTCGAGTTTTCATATCCTAACTACACAAATGCACAAACTTCAGTAGAGTCGACCCATGGATTAATGATTTGTTCGAATTATCGACTTGACTTGAGTTTTGTAGTTTCAACAGCCTCTCAGTTCTAACAAAATCAGACATGGTTTCAGAAGGTCGATCAAGTCAACTTATCCCTAAGAAACAAGTATTCTCTTTGACCTTGAATGGATATAAACATTGTTAGTGATATTTTAGCTTTCGTGAGTCAAAAGAACAAGCTAACAACACAATCTATCAAGGTACTGAATGATTCCCTATTCATATAGCCTCAGTCCTCACCTGAATATAGGCATATTCTCTTTTCACCCAAGTACGTCAGCATAAAAAAATAGGTCGTAGTTTATTGGAGAAATGGACTTAATTTTTGGGGTTTTCCATAGACCACTTTGGTCTGTTGCTCTCATTTTTTTCTTTTGCAAAGCATAATCATGGGCCTCTTTAGGCCTCTTTTAAGAAATTAGGTGGCATCATTGGGCTGCTACCACAGCTTGTTAGTGGAGAAGGGTTGTTTGGTTGTCTTCTTCTTTTTTCTTTTACTTTGCACGTCTTTGCATGATTTGTGGATTTTGGTGATATGCCTTTTGTGGTGGTTTTTGTTTTGGGTTTGGCATCAAAGATAGTATCGGTTTGGAGGCACGATACTGGCTTATTTGCTGACATACTTAGACTAGAGAGATCATGTTGCCCCTGAGTCAAGTTCCTTCACTGACTATAGATAAGGTTCAGGCATTGGTACAACCAAGAGGACAACTCCTCACCTCAACTAGATTGTAATTGTATTTCGTAAAATAAACTCAATCAAGCTAAGTGCAATGTGCAATTGCTCAATATCCACTGAAGAGTTTAAGAGTGCTACTAGTTGCTCAAGTGATCTAATTAGATACAGAAGTTCATTCACCAGTAGAGTTAGTGGAACTGAGAGAATAAAGTCCATATGGACCTGAAGAAACCTTAAAAACTCATGCCTAGTGAAATTCTGATGAAGTTGAGTGGATTAGGGTCAACTCAACCTCAGTCTATGATCTATGCAGTGAAGATCTGATTTCTCAAAAAATAGGATAAAACTAGGAAGGATGTATTTGGTGGTTTTCTTGCTTTTTGAAAATATTTTTAGGGGAATTTTTGCAAAAATTTTGAAGATTTTTTTGAAAAAGTATGCAATTTTGAAAACTATGCAAACACACACCCCCATGCTTATTAGAAACCATGTCCTCAAGGTGAAGACAAAGTGTAATAGTAGGACCAAAAGAAGGGGTGAGTGATGTGAAAAGTATTTTTGTGTTTTTATTTTGTTGTTGTTTTTTTTAGCAGTGTGGAGGTGTCCGATACTTATCTAATGCAATACTGTAAAGATAAAAGATACCTGTGAGAGGGGACTCACGAGAATGCATGATTTAACGCCTCAGCTTGGCGATGTTGTGGATCACTTTTCCTGCAGAAGGTATGTTGTGCTGACAGGCATATGACCAGATGGTTCAACAACAGGTTTCAGTCTTTGACCATTGACTCTAAAAGTGGCTTTTGTGTGTGGGTCACATATTTCTATTGCACCGTTATCAAAGACTTTTGTTACAATGTATGGTCCTTTCCACTTCGATCTCATCTTTCCTGGAAATAGTTTCAATTTTGCATCGAAAAGCCATATTTTTTATTCTCTTGAAATGTTTTCCTCGAAATGTTCACATCATGCCATATTTTGATTTTCTCTTTATATAACAAGTTGTTGTCATAGGCTTGTGATCTCAATTCTTCCAGTTCAGATAAATCCAATAGTCTTCTCTTTCCAGCCTCATCATAATCTAAATGGCATTTCTTGATCGCCCAGAGTGATTTATGGTAGATCTCAACGGGTAGATGGCAAGGCTTTCCATAGACTAACTGATATGGGCTCATTCCTAAGGGTGTGCGAAAAGATGTGCGGTAGGCCCAGAGAGCAGAAGATAAGTGTTGAGACCAATCTTTACGATCAAAGCGGATACTTTTCTGGAGGATGGTCTTGATTTCTCGATTTGACAGCTCAGCCATTCCATTAGTCTGTGGGTGATAGGCAGTTGAGACACGATGTTCAACTCCATTTTTCTTAAGTAAATTCTTAACTGAAGCATTCAGAAAATGGGTTCCACCATCACTAATGACCACTTTAGGTAATCCAAATTGAGAGAAAAGGTTGGTTAGGAATTTGACAACAGCGGCACTATCAGCAGCGCGAGTGGGAATGACTTCAACCCAACGGGACACATAGTCAATAGTGAGCAGGATGTGTTGATAACCTTGTGTGATGGTAAAAGGTCCCATGAAGTCTATTCCCCAAGTATCAAAGATTTCAAGTATATGTACGGGTTGGAGGGGCATCATGTTACGTCATCTCATTGTTCCATTGGTTTGACAGGCAGGATAAGATTGAGCAAAATGATGGGCATCCTTAAAGAGTGTAGGCCAATAGAAACCACATTGTAAGACCTCAGCGATTGTGCGCTTCCCTGAATGGTATCCTACACACCCAGAAGTGTGGCAATGAGTTAGGACATCGTTGACTTCAGATTCAGTGGTACATCGTCTCCATATCAAATCAGTACCCTCTTTGAAGAGCAAAGGGTCTTCCCAGTGGTAGTATTGGGCTTGAGCTTTAGTTTTGTCTTTCTTATGTCTTGGTCAGTCATCAGGAAATGTGGAAGTGACGATGTAATTGACGATGTCTGCGTACCAAGGGAGTTGAGAGGCAAACATGATACTTTCATCTTGAAAGTTGTCAGAAATTGGGATTGTATCTGTGATGAAGGAGGGAGTCTCGAAAGGTGGTCGGCCATGACATTCTTTGCTCCAGCTTTATCTCGAATTTCTAAATCAAATTCTTGGACCAGTAATACCCACCTAATGAATATATGCTTAGCATCTGTCTTTGTGAAGAGATATTTCAAAGCAGAATGGTCTGTGTAGATTATGATGTGGGACCCTAAGATGTAAGATCAAATTCTCTAAAGAAAACACCACCGCAAGTAGTTCTTCTTTCAGTCACAGTGTAGTTCTTTTGGGCATCATCCAGGGGTTTGCTGGCATAGTGGATGGCATTTGGTTTTCCATCTTTCCTTTGACCCAGTACTGCCCCAACAACATAATCAGAAGAATTACACATGATTTCAAATTCAAGAGTCCAATCAGGGGGTTGTAATATGGATGCTTCAGTGATGATTTTTCTCAAAAGAGTGGAGGACCCGAATGCTTCCTCAGTGAACGTAAAATCTTGGTCTTTCTCAAGTAGCTTGGTGAGTGGACGGGCGATTTTCGAGAAATCCTTGATAAATCGGCGGTAACAACCGACATGACCTAGGAAGGATCGAACTCTATTTATATTCACGGGTGGACTTAAATAGGTGATGGTCTCTAATTTTGATGGATCCACTTCCATCCCCTTCTTTGACACAATATGACCCAACACAATCCCTTGTTTCACCATGAAGTGTGATTTCTCCCAGGATAATATCAGGTTTACTTCAATGTATTTCTGTAGGACTTTATCCAAAAATCTGAGTGTTTCCTCGAAAGAGTCTCCAAAAACTGAAAAATCATCCATAAATACCTCCATAAAATCTCCGGTCATATCCGGAAAGATTCCCATCATACACCTTTGAAAAGTTGCTGGGGCATTACATAATCCGAAAGGCATCCGTCGAAATGCATAAGTCCCAAAAGGACAGGTGAAGGTGGTTTTGTCTTGATCCTCTGATGCTATAGCTACTTGGTTATATCCAGAATATCCATCCAAAAAGCAGAAAAAATCTTTCTCGGCTAGCTTCTTGATGATTTGGTCAAAGAATGACAGCGAGAAATGATCTTTTCGGGTAGCCTTGTTGAGTTTCCTTTAATCGACACAAACTCTCCAAGATGTGACTACTCTGGTGGGTATGTCCTCTCCTTTTTCATTTTTGATAATTGTTAATCCAGCTTTCTTGGGGACAACTTGGAGAGGACTAACCCAAGGGCTATCAACAATAGGATAAATGATACATGCACTTGCCCATTTATAGATTTCATTCTTCACAACCTCTCGTAGATTGGGGTTCAACCATCTTTGCATTTCTCGAGAGAGTTTCCTATCATTTTCCATATATACGTGATGTGTACAGAATGTTGGGCTTATTCCTTTTAGATTTGTTATCTTTCATCTAATGGCCTGGGAATTCTTTTTCAAAACCTCCATGAGTTGACTCTCATGCATATGATTTAGGTTGGCATTGATAATGATTGGTAGAGTGTGCGCATCATCCAAGAAAACATACTTCAGATCTTGGGGTAGTGGTTTCAATTCAATAATGGTTGTTGGCGGAGTCAGAGATGCGGTGTTTCCTGAATCTATCAAAGAAATGGTCTCAAATGGTGGTTCCATCATGGGCATGATCATGGTTGAGTTCAATGGGAGTTCAGAGTTTAATGTGTCCTAGGCATTATCAAGCTCATCAATTTCTTATCTGGTGAGAGGGCATGGTGGAGCTTTCAGTGCGAGATTCAGATTGTATGTGGCAATTTCATGAGAAGTGTTCTTGTAAGTGGATCTAGAGGTGTTCTGACTAACCTCTAAAGGATCTTTGACGAGATGGATGGGAGCAAAATCATTTTGTATATTGAGAACATCACATCTCTCTATCCAACCACAGTCTTCAGTCTCAGAGTCAATAGTATTGGGTATGATAAGATCAATAGGGACGATTTTACCATTGAATGAGAATTCGACTTTGCCCCCCTCATGATCAAAATGTGCTTTAGCAGTAGCTAGGAAGGGTCTTCCCAAAATGATGGGTGTTTCACTCAGTGTGTTGGGGGAATCCATATCCATAACAACAAAGTCCATGGGAAATTTATGTCCGTGTACTGTGACTATAACATCTTCAAGAAGTCCTATTGGTCTCTTCACCATATGATCGGCCATTTGTAAAATCATTGTAAAATCATTGAAACAAGTTTCAGTTTCCCTAAGTCAAAGTGCTCTAGGATGGCAGTAGGGAGGAGATTGATTGAAGCGTCATTATCTAATAGGGTGCGCTCGAAGGTCAATTCACCAATCATGCATTTAACCAAGGGTGCCCCTAGATTTTTCCTCTTGGTGGGAAGGAATTGGGAAATGGCATTTGATGTGGCTCGGGGAAGCACATACTTTTCTTCTTGGTTTTCCTTATTCTTTTCTCTTGATTTCCTTTTTGGTGTGCACTTTTCCTTTAAGAAGCGGGAGAAGGCTGGGACTTGTTCGAGGGCTTTTAGGAGCGGTATTCCAATGACAATGTCTGAGAACAATTTTTGTAGCTCTAGATCGATGGTGGATGATCGAGTTTTTCTTCGGTGAAGAGCTCCGGGAAAGGGCATGGTTATGGTTGGAGAGGAAGTAGGGAGCATGGTTATCTCAGTTAGCTTCTCTTCATCATCAATCTCTCCTAAATTTCGATTTGATCATCTGAAGCCAGTGGTCTAGTGAAGGCAGAAGTGGTTTTCTCGTTTCTCAGAGTAACAGCACTAGCAGAGTGGTTTGGACGGGGTGGAGTTTTGAAATTCACTTGATTCCTAGGTGCTTGTTGTGTATTCCCTTGATTTATCCTACGAAATGTGAAAAATCCTTGATTTTGCTTTTGAAAATCAGGTGGTGAGGTGAAAGATCTGGCAGGTGGTGGAGTTTGAAGTACTCCAGATGAACTAGCCTTGTTGGTGTTGGGATTGGGCAGAGGTTGAGGCAACAAGGCTGGGATGTATGACCTGATCTCGGCAAATTGACGGGCATTCTCAGAGTTGGCCTGTTGTTGAGCTTCAGTGGCATGTTGTTGTGCTATGGCAAGTTGTTGTATATCTTGAGCCAAGGCATCAAAATTCACAACAGTAGTGTGTGGTTGAGTCACTAGTGGTGCTATCGGTTGTCTGGGTTGGGTGTGACTTTGGAAATGATAGTTGTGTTGTCCATTCCACCCATTATTTTATTGTTGTCTCCATCCTGCATTTTGGGTGTTTGAATATTCTCCTTGATTTCTTTGTACCCAATTCACAGTCTCAGGGGTCATGTCTTGATTATAAATGAATGGGGTGTGGTCAATTTCTTGAACGATGGGATTGTTCATAGCCAATTTTCCTATGGCTTGGATCATAAGGTCCATTTTCTTCGAGGGGGTTTCCCATTTATCATGATTTTCTTTGGATAGGTCACTGGTAGATCTCTCATGATTGATTATGTTGACTGATCTCATGTTCCCACTGTATTGTTCAATGGAGGAACTATTCACCGAATTATCAGACATATTTTCAAATAAAGTCCAGACAAAATGTTCATCATGGCTGATATAGTTTCATCGCAGGAGCCATAAATCACTCTTTTAAATGATGTATCTATGCCCTCATAAAATATCTGAACTAGCTTCCATTTGGGGATTGCATGATGAGGGCATTTCCTTTGAAGTTCCTTAAAACGCTCCCATGCTTCGTGTATGGGTTCTTTGTTCCTTTGGTTGAATGATGATATGGCTTGTCTCAGGGCATTTGTTTTTCCTATTGGGAAGTATTTATTGATGAAGGCTTCCCTTCACATATCCCAGGAAGTGAGAGGAGTCCCGTAATTCCTAAGCCATTGGAATTCTCTTTCTTTTAGTGAGTATGTAAAGGCCTTCATATAGATGTATTCCTTATCTACTCCTGGGATGCTCATTGTGTCACAGGCTGAGCGAAAGTCTTGGATGTGAAGAAAGGGGTTTTCATTTTCATTTCCACAGTATTTTGGAATCAGGGAGAGGGATGTTGGCTTAATCTCAAAATCTCCTACCTCAGGTGGAATCTGAATCCAATGGATTACATCTTCTGTGGTAGGGTTATAATGTGTGCTGATGGCTGGTCCCCTATTCAGAGGAGCTATGACTCGGCGAATGGTTGCATTTTCCTCCCTCAGAAGTTGCAGTTGTTGGAGGATGAGCTCCATAGGGTTTGGTCTTTCTTCTCCCATGTCTCCCAGGTCAGGTGAATTCTCAAGTTTCTCAGTTGAAGGAGATGGGTTGGATTTTGATTTATAAATTGTGTCGTAATCTAAAGGTTGTTGTAATTGATTTTTTAGACCTACAACCTAGCATGCACAGCACAAAATACCAAACAAGTTGTTGATTCACCAACTCACATAAAAATTGTCGCGAGAGCGGTTATCTTTTCAATTTTAATTTAGTGATTCAACAAATATTATCAGAAAATTTAAGAGTCCTTAATAAAGAGGTGGGTATGGAAGATTGTGAGAAATCGATGTCCTAATCCGGCTGGGGGATCCAGGGTGCGGTACTCAGATCGAGGATCTGTTCTTCCCACAAGAACCTGTGCCCAACGCATCGAGGAGTTACGATATCTCTCTGCAATCCCACATAGCACCAGGGATTTTTGTCTCTATCCAAGGGTTCTATGTGCTTGTGATTTTTGTGTCATTCATGTGCATCAAACAAACATTCAGAATTTTGTCCGCTTTCGCTCGGGTAACTCCGGTGACCTTTCAAGCTTATCTTTTTAATGTGATCAAGCATGATTTGGTGATCTTTGGATTACGTTATTAGAGGTAGAAGACCACAGAGATGATGCAAAGAAGAAGTCTTTTTTGAATTTTTTTTGGTTCAGTTCAAAGCTCAAACAAATGCAGAAATTTAAAAACCTAAGATGCCTAAGAGAAAGAGAACCTCATAGTGCCAGCACTTCTGGCGCTAATCCGTAATATTTTGTCCTGCTGATGGCGAGCTTTTCCGAGAAGGGGGGATAAATTTTTTTTACTTAAAACAAGTTACAAGTTTGCAAAAAAACGCATGGATTCTTCATTTTTTCTTTTTCAGGATTCAAGTACATAAAATAAAAAATTGTATGGATTAGAATGCTAAAAACAAGTTGAAAGTGAAGAAAAAAATTGCAAATGTTGCCTAGTTCTCAGCAACGGTGCCAAAATGATGACACAATTTTACGTGATTTAATAAGTTGATTTAATCAAGTCTTGTTGTCTGCGATAAATCGAAATCAAGCAAATGATATTACAACTACGAGCATGATGAATGTATGCAAAAAGTATGTGACAAGTAGAGGATCGAATCCACGGGGACCAAGCAAATTTGGAACTTTAATTCGACATTTAACACGTAAAATGATATGTGAAATAATATAGATGCAATTTTGAAAAGGAATGCTTCAAAGATGTGCAATCTAATTAATAAAGAAACTAAGGTCTATGCTTGGAATACTTAAAGTAAAGGAGAGTTCAAAGTTTTAAATGCAAATGACATATAAATAAAGAAATAGAGAGAGAGAAATAGAGTTATTCTCATGCACGTATGGGAGGATATAAGAGGCAAGCGTTATATCCTGAAGAGTTTGTTGCCGCTACACGCATGGAGAGCAGCTGCAACTGCTGTTGGCGCACGGGCGCAGGAGATGAACAGCGGGGACGTGTAGGTGGCTGGAGAAGATGGTCGTACGTACGGCATGTACACGGGCTGGAGCGACAAGCGACCTGGGCGCAGGTTGGAGGTGGCCGCGGGTTGGGAGATTTGCATGAGGCTAGAGTGTGCAGCTGCGGGCTTGAGAAGAAGGGTCGCGCACAGCGGCCTGCGGGCTGGAGGAGACTGCATTGGCATGTGCGGGACACGCGGAGGCGTACGGCGAGGGAGCTGGAGGAGACGCACGGAGGCGTGCGGAAGGTCGCAGCTGCTTGCTGCGTGAGAAGGATGGGCTACGGCCGCGGAGATGGCCGAAGGCTCGCGTTGGAGTGCGGAGGACGGTGGCTGGAGTGCGGAGGAGGAAGTGCGAGGGAGGTGGCGCGCGTGGGTGGGGGGTTGCGTTCCTTCCAGCTAAGACAATGAAAATAGAGAGAGTGTGTTGCGTGAGAAGTTACGGGGGTAAAAAAGGGCCTCCTTTCTTCATGTGTTCGTGCATGCTTTTATAGATGAAGGTTGCTTGTAATAAAGGAAACACCTCATGCACATAAAGACAAAATATCATTATTAATGCATGAAGAATTAATTCTTTGCATGGGTCATTGCCGCTACTTTCTATGGGAAAGAGAGAGAATTTTAAGAGTGTATGCATGGGGAAGGTCTTTTTACGTGGCTCTATGCAAGCCATTTAAAGAGAGGAGATTTTGCACTATCATTCCTCCCTTTTTCTGTCCAACAAAATGTCAATAAAAATTGTAATGCCAAATTGGATGATCAATGTGTAGGCTTGTTTGATTTAATTCAATGCTCTAGATATAAATCTGATGCAATTTTATTTTCCCTCCTGCTATAATATATATATATATATATATTTGATTTGTTTAGTTTATATTTTGGTGTTTGTCATGGATGATTTGTAAATATTATCTCACCATAAAATAATATGTGAATTGGGACCTAAAATATTTTGCCTAGATATATAATCATGATCTGTCGATTTATGCAATGGTTTGATCGATTTTATGTAATTATGATGGTTTCCTCAGTTGTATAAATAGAATGTGAATTATGCAAGATTGAAATGTATACATCAAATACAGAGGTTGTTCTTCACATAATTTCATCATATTATAGTAGTATATAATGTAATCATCAATCATCTCCTTGGCTCTAGTAAAGTTCATCCCGACGTTGTTTTTCCAGATGTCCTCGGCACTATTGGATCAACCATACCCCTCCAGATCGCATCTACGCCGACGATCGCTGCAGGCTTTTCAGACCGTTAGATTACAGTTTTGATGCATCTGCGCCCCACGTCCCCGACCATTTTTGTGCCATCAGAGTTGACATCTGCAGCGGATCAGAGCCGCACATCCACGTCCCACCAACGGCCTCCACGTGTCCCTTACGCGCACGTCACGCGCCTGCAATGGTATATTGTGTTATTTACCCACATGTTTTATGCTTTATTTTCTGGTCTGTTAAATAAAGTTGTAGTTTAAACTATTTGCATTTTATTCCCTAAGGTCTCTGGTATTTGCTTTTTAGTCCTTCCTGTCTGGAGACACGTACTCGATCACGTGCAAGGTAGTCCTTTTGCATATTTGGTCTTGAACTTTTTGATTGTTTTTGTTTGAATGAAATATTTTCTGGAATTACATTTATGCCCCTGTAAACAATTCATTGAGCAAGTGCGTTATTTCTAGGAATTTTGCATTGATGCCCTTGGACTTTCTATGCATGTTACTGTTTAGTCTTAAAACTTAGAATATTTTCAAATAGGTCCCTACAACATGTTTGCCTTGTTTTAAATCAAATAATTATAAAATCTAATTCCAAAATTCCCCAAAAATTAACAGTATCTCTTGTAGTATTTTAGTAATTTTTATGATACAATTTGATCTTATTTGATATTTTCAAAAAAATCAAAAACCCATAAAAATGTTTATCAGAATTATAAAATACCAAAAAAATATAAAATTACCCCTAAAAATTCCACAAAAATTATTGTGTGTTTGTTTTAGGGTCTTTTAATTCGAGTAACATTTTCGTTCCATTATCTGTTAGAAAACCCCAAAAATCACAAAATACCAAAAATCTTATATTAATCATTAAAAAATCCATAAGAGTCAAATAAAATAGTTTTCGAGTTCTATAGTTCGATATTGTCATCTATTTTTACATAAAATTGTAACCTGGACGTTTAGGGCACTTTAGATATTTTAAAGTTGCCTTATTGTCTATGTTGTACATTGTTTTGCTATTTTGACTTTATTTCATTTTTAGAAAGTCATATAAAAATCAGAAAAAACCTTAGAAAATTACTAAAAACATCTGCATATTTTGAAAATACAAAATATTTTTATTTCACATTTTTGAGTATTTTTAGTTATAATAAAAAATTTTGAATTGTGATTTCCTTTGTCTTTTATTCATTTTCAAAATAGAAAATATAAAAAAAATGCAAATTTAGCCACAAAAATATGCCTTGTATTTCCTGATTTTTGACTACTTCGTAGGCTTAGCCCGTGCTCCTTGTGTTCAACCATGGTCGCTATACCGGGTTAAATAAATAGCGGAGACCACTACATCTGATTTCGTGCTTTGATTGTTTTACTTGTGGTCTTATTTTTCTTGTTGAGTCCAGCTCGGGTGATTGAGGTCGCAACAACCTTTGATTATCACTTAACCTCGATCGCCAGAGCGCTCACCATTATGGCATGTCTTACCCTAGATCTCCAAACCTTGAATTAAAATCTTATAGTGATACTAATTATGCTGAAAGCAGAATTGATAGGAAGACTACTCATGGAACATGTCATTTCCTTGGAAATGTGCTCGTCTCTTGGTTTTTTAAGAAACAAAATTGTATAACCTTATAAACAATAGGAGTTGAATACCTACCTGCCTCTCTTGCATGTTCGCAAGTGTTGTAGATGAAGCAGAGCTTAACTGACTTTGGATTAAAGTTAGAAAAAAATTATGAGAATACAAGTGTTAGACATCTTTCTAAGAATCTTGTATTACACTCTAATACTAAACATATTGGCATAGACAACATTTCCTAAGAGATTATGTTCTAAAAGGAAAAATTATCGTAGACTTCGTAAATACAAAAGATTAACTTGTTGATATATTTATCAAACCCTTTTCAAACGACACTTAGGTCTATGGAAACCTAATCACATCTCCTAGAAACTATCCTTTTATAATAAATATTTATAAAATGGGAGCTAAGTAATCCTATGGTTTCAATCAAAAGGAGAGGAAAAGGGAGAGCAATGACTCTTTAAGGTAGGTGGAGATAAATCTTTTTGCAAATAACAAAAAGAGGGAGAAGAAGTGTTATCGTTTTATTGAGCTATTAAATGAAAGGGGGAGAAGTGAACTGAAGAAATACACTAATTGAATAAAGATTAAAAACAAAAACAAAGGGGGAGTTAATATTTGGAATCAGATACAAACAATTATAGTTGAGAAGTTTCGAAAAATAGATATAAGTTTTGTCATTAATAAAGAGGAGGATATTGATAGTGATTTAGATGTTTCTAATAACTAAATTGCAAATTTGGCTTGTATCTTGATTAAATTTTCAAGTAGAAGCCGTAGAAGCTCTTTGATGAAAAGTGTGGAAAACCTAAATGCCAACTCAAAGCCTAAAAGCGATTCTAAAATACTCAGCTTGAACGTTCGAGATTCAGAATCAAACTAATGAAATAATCAGAAAGATTCAATTCCAAAAGCTTAAGTTTTGAAGACTTCGAACGTTTGCCTGACATATTTCATAGTTTTTATTTTATGCTAAAAACAATCTTCCCATGTGGATCTGAATATTACATTTGAGGAAGAATGACATCATTCCAAGCGATTCATTTTTTCAAGTTGATGAAGATTATTCCTATTCGAGTTCTGAGGTTTACTCTGTGAGAAAGAAACAAGTTAAGCATAAGGCAGTCTGTGATTTCAAACCCCGAAGATTCAAGACTGCTCTTTGAGAGTCTGAAGTTTGTTATGTTGTGTGGGTGTCCTTGTAATGTCTTGCAAGTGTCTATTGTATCTTGTGTTGCTGTGTTCTGTCTTTGTTCCTTAAAGGTATTTGTTCTCTAATTCTTGTTAATAAAAACTTCTTCAAAAAAATCACAAAAAAAAAGATTAACTATTAAATGTGTATTCTTCCATGACACTTACACTTTTCACTCAATGCTTGTTGAGATCTTTAACACAGTTTATGAGGTCCAGAGACTTAAGGTTTACCTTTCTTAATCATTTAGGTCTTATACTTAATAATTCACACTTCCCTAGTTAGAAAGATTTGTGTCCTATATTACATACTTTATCTTTTTCTTAAAGAATATGACCAACACTCACATGCACAACTGCATTCATGATTGAGATGAGTTGAGGCCTCACTTAAGGAACCAAGATTTGATATTTAAATTTGGACCGAATTTTATGGTACTCAAGGATGGGATAAAATTAATGAAGGTTTCATGAAACTTGAGTGTCGACATCTTAGCTGGTTTGGGACTTGGTTCTTATACTAATCTCTTGATCAAAACCTTAGTTCCAGGGTATGATATCATTAAATTAATTTGTTGATCATTTTGTGCCAATCCTTGGTAAAGACAGTGGAGACATCCAAAAAGAAAAGAAAGAAAAATAATAATAATGAAAATAGAAGCTCAAAGCATTACAAAGTTACATTCAAATGAGCTTACACCAAAGGCGAGCACTCCAAACCTTTTTGCCCACTTGGACAAAAGTACTAGGCTTTTATGAGTCGGCATAGTACCTCAAAAAAGTATATACATAGTAAGCAATACATATCTATGTGCAAGTATATTATATACTTGAAAAAGATGCACCCTGGTGTACTCCTGTGAAAACAAGTACAGACAGCTCAACTTCTTTTGATGATATTGTGTTAGGGTAATAAGGCAGTTGAGAAATACCTTGTTCCAATGAGAGGGAGAGAGGAAATGACACCATCCTAACACCTCCATTATCTGGACTGTCATCCACATTTTGAATTCTGACTAACTAAAGAGAAGGTGGAATTAAGAAAGACTAGATTTAGTCTCTAGTGTTGAGGATTGGGTCTTTAGGAGGATCTCTCGTATTAGAACTTTAGGTGACATCTGGACTCTACTCTTGTGAATGCAGTCAACACATTAATATCATACTTCTTACTATATATATGTATACATTGAGAGTCTGATGACTAGAAGAGTTGAATTCCTTTTGATTAGGACCAGGTTTAGCTTAGAGTCTTAGGATCTTTAAAGCCAAGTGTTCTGGTTTTCTTAAGCCTTGTTTTTTCACATGCACATGTCAGGGAATTCACATATTAATCTAACTTTCTAATTAGTTCTTTATTTATTAGCTCAAGGATGAGCTTAGCATAAATATAGGGGTAATGAATCTCATATTCGTCTACTTTATTTATTTATATTATCTCTCTTGCTTGAGAAAACTAATAAAATTCACTAACAGCTAATACTAATTAATTAACATTGTGTTGCAAATAATAACCTATAATTATTGTATATTATTATTACTATTATTTTTCTATTATTTTATGTGTTTATTAATTATTAAAAATCCAATAAAAATTAGAATAATATTGTACATAATTAATTAAATCTAATTTATAAAATAAAAATCCTTAAAAATAAGAAAAAAATTAAAATTAAGTAATTTATTACTTTAAATTACTTGTAAATTTTTTTACTATTTATACATTATTTTATTTATCTTTGGGTTCTCCATGAAAGTTGTAGATCTCATCAAGATCTACAACTTTCATGTTGAACATTTTTCGATTTCACTTTTAATTAATTCTTCTTGATTTTTTTACGTATTTATTCATTTCATTCATTTCTGATTAGGTCATGTGGTACCTTCAAATTGCATCATATGGCCCCGCCTATTCTTCGCCATCTGCCTCATTCTAGGTTGTTGGATCACTTGATCTAATGATTGGGGGTCGTCGCCTACCTCCACCTCCACCTTATGAAAAGTTGCAACCCATCATACCCTCTGTTCTTCAACGCATTCTTCCAACCACCTACCACAACTTCCCATCCAACTTCCTTCACCATTCTCTTCCCTGTTCATCAGCTATCTTCGTCAGCCTCTCATCTCCATCCATTCTTAACTACCTCACCGGTCAGAGGTGGTTGAAACCATTGCCCTATAAATATGCAACTTTCAAACCCTCCCCCTCAAAAACTCTTCTCCAACAATCGTTCCAAGTATCTGTCATTATTTGAAGGAACCTTTGAGCATCATATCTCGATCAGTGATTGTGGTTGAATGTGATTGATAGCAAAGAAACAAATTCTCCTCCAGTGAGATCCTCATCTTCTTCGACAAGATACAACTTCACAGTTGTTAGATTTGTGGTCCTGTAACCTCAGGCACCATAAGCAAAGACTAGAGCATCATTGTCTCCCATCTTTAGGTATGTTCCACCTCCTTGTTCATCTAAGTTGATTGTGTTCTTCAACCAGGTAAGACTCTTATCTTATCATCTAGCCGAACTTTGGACGTTGCTCAGCAGAGCTATAAAGTGACTGAGAGATGGTAGGAGTAGTATTTGCTCTAGAGAAGTTTCGATCTTATATTCTCGGATCTAGAGTGACTATCTATACATATCATACCGCCATCCGATACCTAATGGCCAAGAAGGATGCCAAAGCCAGATTGACTAGATGGATCCTTCTACTCTAGGAGTTTGATATTGATATTAAGGATAAACCTGGAGTCAAGATTGTGGTGGCGGATTACCTCTCTTGATTAGAGCATCTTGAGGATTCTGATATGACAACACCTATCACTGAGACATTTCCAGACCTGGCAATTCTTGCTATCACCTCACTCCCATGATACGCTGACATTGTGAACTATCTTGTTACCAAGAAAGTTCTACACGATTGGCCCAGGCAGCAAATTGAGACCTTCCTTGCGAAGGACAAGTCGTATCACTAGGAGTATCCCACCCCTTACCACAAAGTGGGGGGTAGTGTCTAGCGTAGGTGTATTCCTCAGAAGGAGCACCATAGCGTCCTCATTTATTGCCACAAGCTTGAGGCAGGAGGACATCACTCTGGAAGACAAACATCACAAAAGGTTCTCCAATCCGAACTTTGGTGTCCTACCCTCTTCAAGGATTCTGATGAATTCATGAAGAGATGTACTGGCTGTCAGAGGATGGGCACTTGTGGACAGGTAGATATGATGCCAGTGTAGTATATTCACTTATGTGAGGTTTTTGATGCATAGGGAATCGATTTCATGGGTCCATTCCCTAAGAGTCAGGGATTTGAGTACATTTTGTTGGTTGTATATTATGTGAGACATTGGGATGAGGCCATCCCCGCCTGAACCGCAAATACAAAGATTGTTTGCAAATTTTTGAGGAAAAACATCATATCATGGTTCGGAGTACCTAGAGTCTTGATTTCTGATGAGGGGACTCATTTTATCAATGACAAGGTAAGGACCCTTGCAAACGAGTTCATCACATACCATAGAGTTGCCACGCCTTATCATCCGCAGACGAATGGTTTTGCTGAGGTTTCAAATAGGGAGATTAAGTCTATTTTGCAGAAGGTTGTCTGTCCATACCGAAAGGACTGGTCTCAGCTTTTGGACTCGGTCTTGTGGGCATATAGGACCTCCTTTAAGACAACTTTGGGTACATCTCCTTTCCGACTCGTTTATGGAAAGCCATGTCACTTACCTGTAGCACAAGTCACTTTGAGCAGTCATTGAGATATTATTGGATCCCGAGAGTATAGGAGATCAGAGGAGAGAAGAATTTGAGAGATACAATCGTCTCAAGTAGCCTACAATATAAGGATAGAGTGAAGGCATGGCATGATTCTCACATCAGCCATAAGTAGTTTGAGCCTAACCAGAGAGTATGGTTATTTGATGCAAGGTTAAGATTATTTCTAGGGAAATTATGAAATGGAAAGAACCATACTTAGTCAGAAAGGTGCACGACAACGGTAGTATTGATATATCTGAGTTGTCTTCTAAGTCCACCTTTCGAGTCAATGGTTAGTGCCTGAAGCCATATCTTGATCATGATCCGGTGACGATTGATGTTGCTCCTATTCATTTTGTATGAGATGTGTTCCTTGACTCACATCACCTGCATCTCATACCTGATTTACTTCCAATCTGCCTCTGTATAGATCCATATTGTCTATATCATTTATTGACCTTGTTTAATACCCTAGGACCATCTTATGATTTTGTTATACTTAGGATGCACTTTATCCTAAGTATAGGGGAGAATTACACCTATGATTATTCATTCTTTATTACATCTATTTTTACTGTTTATACTTAGGGATGTCATACCTTAAATATAGGGGAGGTAATATCTGTACATTCTGCTCCTCGGTTTTCCCCATTGTGTACAGTCTTCTTCACTTAGCATCACTTGATCCTAAGTATATGGGGATCACCGACTTATATTGATTTTGTTCTTTCATTCTTTGAGTTGTTGTAGCATAAGATTCTTTTCACTTCTCTATACTCAACACAAGTTATGTCTTCCTTCATAGCTCTCTGATCACTATGAGGACACCGTCCAAGATAAGCAAAGGGGGTGTCATATATATTGTATATATACTTTAGTCATAACTCGTACTTTGTGTGTAACATGCCTATTATTAATAAAATATGAATACAAATGTTTTCTAAAATGCTTTATAAGAATTGTTTTAAAAACTTTTGAAAAAATATTTTTGTATAAATTTTGTAAAAATGTTTGTAAAAATGTTTTTTTGCAAAAAGATTTCTAAATTATTTCTTATATCAAAACTAAGTATATTGTACAAAATTTTTAAAAATTGTGTGAAAATAAAATGTTTGCAAAAATAGTTTGTAAAATTATTTGTAAATGTTGGTAAAAATAGTTTTGAAAAATATTTTGAAAATATTTACAAAACCCATTTATCACATGGGAAATAACTTATGGGGTATGAAAACCTCTTGTATATATGTGAACATTAAAAACCATAATCTACCCCAAATTCTTTGTAAATAAACAGCCTTAATAAAGCCGGATTAAGATCCATTTGTATATAAAACCTGTAACACACACCATTTTGTAAATATGTATTTATCTTTGTGTAAACTTTTCTTTTACTTTTTCAGAAATACCTAAAATTTTGAAAATTAAAAAATCCATAAAATTTTGCATAGATTGAAAAATTCCCACCAAAAAGAGTTTTTGTAAATATTGGCATATGCATTCTTTAGAATCATGGCTGACATTTAAACTACTCTAGAATTTAAGACCTTAATCCACTTAATTCAGAAAAGCCTTATGGATTTGGGGTTAAGACTTTTCAGGTCCATAGTGACTTAATTCTTTTAGTCCACTTGGCTATGTTCACATGTCGTCTTGATTAGCCTAAGCAGAACATTTAACAATGCACACATGACTCTCAGAGACAATGGCTCAGCCTGGACATGCACCTTACACGTAGCTCAACATGGATGAGGTAGTTAGGAGGCTAAATCCTTTGGCTTAGAGTAGCATACAGGGCAGTACAGCTAGCAGGAACCTCATGTCCTCCTTTAGGGAGGGATGTGCACCTCAACCTGGTCTAGTAGCATTGATGTCTAAAGACAGAAGGTTGTGGGTTGCAATAATGTTTCAAAATAGGGATAGTCCACTCAAGAAGAAAAACTCATTATGTACATGCGGAACCTTATAGACATGTTGTATATATGTCACAAAAAATAGCAAAATTGCAAAAACTCCTAAAAAGGGGGAGAGGCCATATTGAAAGTAAAATGTCTGCTGGAGTGTATATAGTTGAATAAGCAAAGTTTATGTACTCCAGAGTCTCATCTCATGGAAGCTTGCAACTGGATACTTAGCTACTTTGGTTAAGCTCCAAGGGATACGTGGCTACACTAGTCACAGT
Organism: Ottelia alismoides; assembly: GCA_037367405.1. Taxonomy (NCBI): domain Eukaryota; kingdom Viridiplantae; phylum Streptophyta; class Magnoliopsida; order Alismatales; family Hydrocharitaceae; genus Ottelia; species Ottelia alismoides. The sequence goes on from JAZKJV010001506.1 coordinate 108,416, forward strand.
CCATTCACTTATTTCTCCTCTTCTTGAATTGGTTGCACTTGAACTTAGAAGGGAATACCCAGCTCCTCGAGGAAAGAGTTGGTATACTAGGGTATTAGAGTTACCTTATCCAGGGAGATGTTTCTTTGCCATTTTTGAGGTGGGGAGCTATATATAACTTATGCAGTACAATGAAATATTCATAGTCATTAGAGTTTGCATATGTATACTTGTTCTGACCTAGTTGTTAAGGAGACCTAGCCATAGAACAATGGAACTTGAAGGTCGTTGAGTCTTAAACCTATTTCCCAATAAGGATCCGCCAAATTAATAATCCAAAGATTTGACCAAGCTCCACACTCCAATTTTATGAATATAAGTTTAATAATCAACTTTGATTCTTCCTTTTTTCATTTCTTTTTCTCTCACTTCTTTTTCAAATAAGTGTTTGCTAAGGGACTAGCAAAGGTAAAGTATAGGGGTATGATGATGAATCTATGATTCTCATTCTTTATTCTTTTATTTTAGCCTTCACCTGTGAATATGTGTAAATCCAATAAATTACCATTGTACATACTATTGCTAATAATGAATAATTAACACCTTTTTTCCAAAAATAAAAGAATAAAGAGGAAAAGAAAAAGAAAAGAAAGATGCAATTATTTAATAAGTCCAAACTGACCCAAACCCCGAGAGAAGGTCAATCATTGACCTGATTGACAAGGAATAAAGCAGGGGGAGATAGGGTCCTTGTATATTCTCCACTATGCATTTTGTGTACATATCACTCTTATATTTTGTTCATTAATAAAAAGACTTCAAAATAAATTATTTCTAAATAAAATTTACATATTGTGAATAATACCAGTCATCCAAAAGACATAGAGCAAGAAATTAAAAGACCAATTCTGGGTCCATATAAACTCAAATTCTTCCAAAATCACCTTTAATGGACTCTAAATTAGATTATCTTTAAAATAAGGGTGGTTTCATAATTTTGGACTTATGGTGTAGACATTAGCTTTTTGGGTGCATTATATAGTCACATGACACCTATTCCTGTAAATATCTGTATTTAATTTACTTGTACATACTACTAACAATAAAAAAATAAAATAAAAATTATAAAACACAATATAAATAAAAATAAAAGCAAAAGTTCATTGAACAAAAGCAACACTTGTGTATATTGTATATAAAACCAATTTATTTTATAGTTTTATTTAGTTTATAAAAATCAAATAAAAACCATTTTATACTCATTAAATTATTTTGTAAATAAATAAAATATATAATAAAGGATATTTATATAAAAATAATAAAATAAAAATAAAAGAATAAAATAAATAGGTATACTACACTTGTACATAATATCCGATACTGTATATATAAATTCATAAAAATAATTAAAAATCACAGAAAAATAGCTTGAAAAATAATAACAATTTTTTATTTTAATCATTTTTTATTTTAAATCCATTTACATTTTTTATAATTTACTTCACTTATTTTCCCTATTTTGTTGTGTACCTTAATTTGTCTCCATTCTGTACCACTTCCTATTGCTCTACCAAGGATTATTGACTCAGGTAAATAAATCCCCCCTCTTCTTTTTTCCTCAGGTCAGATACAACATTGACTTCGCCCTATTATTCTGACCTGACACAATCGAATTGGCCCTTGCACTTTTGTCCCGATTGAACATCATGGATTCCTAACCTTCGCCCGAACATCATCCTCATATTCTACGCCTCGATTCATGTGCTTTCGATTGATCTTTCTCGATCCTGGAGCGCCTATAAAAGCCTTGCACCTCTTCCATTCATGCATCTTTGGTTGCGTCCCTACCTTCGTTGCGCCCAGCTCCTTTCACAGAGTAATAGTAGTGCGAGAGCGGTACCAGGGAAGGTTTGGATGCGAGTGAGCCCTAGGTCCGGTCGCATCTCCACCATGCTTCGCTGCAAGGAGCTTAGCCTTTGTCTACACTGCCCCATCGAGGCGCTGACCCCAGAGATTTTTCGTCTCCACCATAGGTCACCTCAAACACCTGCATGTATCATTTACAGCTCACGATTGCTTATTTTAAGCTTGATTATTTCATTATGAATAGAGCATATACTTCATCTTGTTCACCTGATCGACTATCCACTCCGACCCAACATACACCTCACACTTCACTTCTCCTTCTCACTACACATCCTAACCATTGATCCAACCACCAGGTTGGATCGAAGCTCAAGCCGATTCCTTCACTCGACGCAAGACCATACCATCCACGCCCCTCTTCTCTCATTTGGTACTCCAACCCTTTGTTGGAGTTCTCTCTCCAAGCCAACCATCTTGTGCTAGACTAGGGACGAAGGTTGCCTCCCTTGGAGGATATTTCGCACCTGCACTTCAGTCCAGGAAGCTCCAAGAACCCTACACATCTCTATGACTCATCTTGAAGTCCTAGACCCTATCGAGCATCACAGGAGCAGCGGACAGTCACCAGCTTCACTTTTTCCATTAGAGCAGCCTTGGACGTTGATAGGAGCTCACGTAATCGTTGTAAAAAACTCGCAGGAGGTGAGTTCCTCCATGTTCTTCCCGATGCCCTTCCGACCATTGGATCAAGGGGTCTTCCCAGATCTAATCTCATGTGCCCATTTTAGAGACTTCCCCTAATCATCTGATCATCACGAGGAGTGATTCCCAACTATCTATTTACGTCGAGCTAGAGCCGTTAGATCATAGCAGTGTCACGTGTCGACGCCCCTTGTGAGGGTATATTCCAATCTTTCCCTCACCTTTTACCCTATTTTGCTTTAGTCTATTAAGTGTAATAAATAGTTAAAAATTTTGTGCAATCAGGGCCTTGTATTTTCTTTAATTGCACTTTAGTCCAGTTGAGTTGTAGTCACATGTAGTTTCACGTGCTATTTTGGTTATTTGCAGTATCTATCCTGAAATTCTTATATGTTAAGGAATGAAACTAATGTTTTAAAAATCGCATCTATACCTCTGTGAATGTGAATCACATGTTGCGTGTCTGCTTCATTTGGACAAATTGCATAGCGGCCCTTGCACTTTCAATGGTTGTTATTATCTAGGCCCTAAAACTCAAAATATTTGCATATTGGTCCTTATTACACTACTTTTAATTGCATGTATTTTTAATATGCAATAAATATTAACTTGTTGCCAAAAATTTCCATAAAATCACAGTAGCTTCTTGCCTTGTTGTGCTTACTTGCATTAATGTTTGGTTGCAAATTGATTAGTTTTAGTAGTATTAAAAATTCAAAAGAAAAAAAATCTCCTTATTCATAAAAAATTCATAAAAAATTAAAAAATACTTCAAAAATTCCATAAAATTAATATATTTGTCTTTTATCCTCCTTTAGCTTCTGTATAAATCTGGATGAAAATTACCGTATAAAAACCTAAAATTTTGCAAAATACTCAAAAATATATAAAAAATCATAAAAAACAAGAAAAAAATCCAAAAATTACATTTTTAGTTCCTATTTGTAGATATTTCCCTATAGTTTATCATAAAAATTACTTCATGTGTTTTGAGCATTTTTCTATTTTTAAATTGGAAATACACTTGGCTATGCACTTCTTGTCTATTTTGTCACTATTTGATTTGTAAAAAAATCATAAAAATATCTAAAAATTCCCCAAAAATTCCTAAGAATACTACAAAATATAAAAAATCCAAAAATATTTTACCTTTTTTAGTATTTTGGACTTATTTGAAAATACAAAAAAATCCTTGTGCACTTTTGTCTTATTTGCCTTGTTTGAAAAATTAAAATTTGGAAAAATTAAAAACCACTAAAAAGATATATAAAAATCCTTTAATTTTTGAAACGATTACTTAGTGTTTAATTGTGCTCCTTGAGTTAGACTCTAGTCGTTATACCATGTAAATAAAAGTAGCAAAACCGCTCATCTTCGCTGCTTGATTTATTAGTGGTTTGAATAATTTTCTCGTTAACTGCATTGATTGATTAAGGTCATAACAATAGCTTAATTCTACACTTAACCCTAGTTGGTCTTCGTGGTTACCAATCCCCTACACTGGCTGCTCCTGATTGTGGTGCACTCTGTAAATGTGAGAAGGGGCACAGATTGGGGGCATGTATCTTGATCTTGAACACCTTCTTAGCTTATTTCGTTATCTATCAAGGTAGCTTGGCGACGTTCTCCCATTCAGCGAGCTTGTGTATCTCGCTCACATTCTTCTCGATTTAGTTGACCATGGTTAACTTATCACTGATGAAAGCAAGACTTTTGTGCAGTTTAAAAGTTTATTTGTCAAGTCCTTGTGAACGTACTTAATCTCAACTATTCAATAAAATAATACAACTACTTATCAAAATAATACTTAAAATGTGAAGTGGACAATTCGATGCTCGAATACAGAAGGACCAAGTAAGTTTGCAATTTCAATTTAACTTTTGAACTTGATTTGAATCCTAAATCGAAAGATTTAAATGTAACTCTAGTTTTTTCACTAGAGAACCTTAAAACATGAAATCTTATTTTAAAGGATTGAAATGCCTCCTCTTTTGAGAATTTTCTAGAATTTTTCTGAATTTTATGTAATTTTAAAGATAAAAAGAACATTGAAAGTCTTAAAATGTAAATATTTCATATTTCTATGGACAGATTTCAAAATGAATAGAATAAGTGAACCAAAAGATGCTAGGTAGGGTGGCTTCTTGCAATATATTGAAAAAAATAAAGTAAGTGGGCGAATTACAGTAAATTTAAATTGAAACTAAAGTTATCAAAAGATTCAACTTAGAAAAGAAATTACGCTTAAGATCTAGTCAAATCAACTCAAAAAATATTATGTGACAACCAAAAAGAGGCAAGAGAAAAATAAAATAGAAAGGAGACCCTCTTCTTCTCTATTCGATCCCTTGAAACCAGAGTGAGGAGGAGAAAAATGAGGAGGCGATGCGGGTAGTGGTGCATGCTATAGGAGAAGGTTGCGAGGTCAGCGATGTGCTAGAGAAGGTGGCAGTGCAGCAGTACACGGAGGAGGCTGCGCAGGCAGGGGCATGCACTGGAAGAAGAGGTGGTCGTGCGGGCGGCAGTGCATGATGGAGAAGGCACACGCAACGACAGCTCACGGTTGTTGGAAGAGGCGGAGGATATGTGCACGGTAGCGAGGATGGCTGGAGAGGAGGAGGTTGCACACACGGAGGCTGGAGAGGAGGAGCTACGTACAACGGTGTAGTTGGAGAGGTGGCCCTAGAGATGGGTTCTTCTCCTTGGAGAAGATGGAGATGATGGTGGAAGAGGGTGGTTGTTGTGTAGTGATTCCCTTCCTCTTTAAGGCATGGAGAGATAGACGAGGGTAAATATGTATATTGTTAATGTTGTCCCTTGTGTGATTCCATATCTATTTTTTCTCTCCTTTTTTCATGTATGATATCTCCTCTTTATATTGTTGAAGGCATCCATTTTCTTTGAGAAGGATATGAGAAGATATCATCTATCAATCTTGGGAGGAGGATGGATGGGACATAAGCCTTGTCCCTAGGAGACTTGCTCACCACAATATCCATACATCTTCCCAATGGAGATGGTGTGTTGTACCTATAAAGAGAGAACAAGGGATTTGTATTATATGTGACAAGAATCAAAGAGAGAAAACATTTAATCATTTGGATATATACTCACACACACACATGACATGTATTTCTTTCATTGGTAATAAGGGGAGGTTGGATGGGACATCCAAGTCCTTTCATCGGAATAAGAGGAGATTGGATTTGATTTTGTGCTTTATTTACATGAGAGAGTATATGAATCAGATCATATGGTTTGGAAAATAAAAAAAGAAAGAGGGATAGAATTAAAAATATCCATGTTGGGCCTTTAAATACACACTGCTCTTGTTGGGCTACTAAATAGTACTGATATATTAATTTTATGTGTATATATATCTTATATTTGATCCATTGTAATATAGATATATAATTTATATTAGATAATCATACATGTTTTAATATCTAAAAAGAGATTAATAGAGTTGATGTCTATTTTTTATAGATGTTTATGTGCCTTGTATGTGGAGTGTATGTAAGGAAATTTATGCAAAAAATGTGGTGATATGGGTGTAAAAATAATAAATTTTCATGTAATTCAAGTATATATAATGTGAAGAATTGATTATTCATCACACCCCCTTACTTAAATCTTGTTTGTCCTGAGAAAGATAAGAGGAAAAAACAATGAAGGAAAGAAAACAATGGGAGGAAAAATGAGGGTTTACAGCATACCACCCACAAAGTCTTTGAGATTCTAGATCCAAATCATATATATACACAAATATCAATAGTGTCAACCATGGATTAAGTTTTAAGTTATCGACCAGACTCAGGTTTTAAGGTTCAAAAGCCTTTGCGTTCTGACTAAATAGAAATGGTTTTAGAAAGTCGATCGAGTCAGATCATCCTAATCAACCAGCATACTCTTTGATCTTGAGATGATTTAAACAGTGTTAATGAAGTTTTAGCTTTTATGAGTTGAGAAAGGGAGACAACAGTGCAATCTAATGAGGTACACAATGATTCCCTAAGTTTATAGTTCCAGTCCTCACCTAAATTCATGCATATGCTCAATTCACCTAAGTATGTCAGCCCAAAATAAGGAGTAATTCATATGGGAAATGGGACTATTTTTGAGGGATTTTCCATATACCACTTTGGTCCATTGCTCTCATTCTTTTTTTTTACAGAGCATAACCCTGGGCCTCTTTGGCCTCTTTTTAAAAATTTAAGTAGCATCATTGGGCTACTACCAAGGCATGTTGGTGGAGTAGAGTTATTTGGTGGATCTTCTTTCCTTCGCATATTTTTGCATAGTTGGTAGTATTGGCATTTTGTTGTATTATGATACGCCCTCTAGTTTTGTGGAGTTTTTGTTTTGTGTTTGGCATCAAGGTAGTATGAGTTTAATATTGACTTTTGATACAAGATACAAGACTTATTTGATGGCATACTTAGATTGCAAATATTATGTTGTATCCTAAATTGGGTTCCTTCATTAACCATAGATAAGGTTCAGGCATTGGCACAACCAAGGGGACAACTCCTCACCCCAACTGAATTGTAATCGTATCTAGGAAAATCATCTTAATCAAGCTACGTGGAATGTGCAATTGTTTAATATCCAATGAAGGGTTTAAGTGTTCTACTAGTTACTTAGGTCATCTAGTTAGATACAATAGTCCATTCACCACTAGAATTAGCAGAAATTAAAGAATAAAGTCCATATGGACCTAAAGAACACTTTGAAACTATACCTAGTGAAATTATGATATAACTAAGTGTATTAGGGTCAACTCAGCCTCAGTCTATGACCTATGCAATGAAGACTTAGATTCCCAAAAAGAAACAAAAACAGGGGAAAGAGCATATTTCTGATTTAAAAAAAGATTTTTATATTATTTTTGGACAAAGATTTTGAGGAAATTTTTACAAATTTTTATGTGATTTTTGGTTATGTGATTTTTTTAAAAATATTTTTGAGATTTTTTTGAATGTAGTTTTACAAAGTATGGAGATTTTGAAAGCACGATAAATATGCAAGCACCCCCATGCTTACCAAAAACCATCTACGCATGTAAAATCAATAGAAAAACCAATAAGAGGACCAAAAGATTAGGCGAGTGAAGTAAGATTTTTTTGTGATTTAAGAAGGGCTGCCCCCATACTCATCTTATACAATTCAAAAACTAAAAATGCGAGAAATGGAAAATGCTATTAAGAAAAGATACCTAGGAGAAGAAACTCAAGAAGATGCATGGTTTAAAGCCTCATCCCGGTGATGTAAGGCTATAGTTCCTACAAAATTAATATTTCAATATTAGGCATGGGCCTAGATGGCTCAACAACAAGTTTTACTATGAATGTAGCTTTTGTGGTTGGGTTAATTATCTCTATAGAACCATTTTTAAATACGTGGGTTACAATGTATGTTCCTTTCATTTTGATCTCAGCTTACATGTTCAATTTTGCATCAAACAACCAGAATTTTTTATTCTTATGGAATGTTTTCCTCGAAATGTTGACGCCATGCCATATCTTGATTTTCTCTTTACATGTCAGATTGTTGTCATAGGCCTGAGATCATAATTCCTCAAGCTCAGTCAAATCTGGTAGTCTCTTCTTTCCAGCCTCATCATAATCTAAGTGACATTTTTTTATTGCCCAGAGTGATTTGTGGTGAATCTCAATAGCTAAATGACACTACTTTCCATAGACAATCAGTACGGGCTCATTCCTAAGGGTGTGCAGAAGGTTGTACGATAGGCCCAAAGAGTAGATGGCAAGTGTTGGGACCAGTCCTTATGATAGGATCGAACAATTTTCTAGAGCATGGTTTTTATCTCTCGATTTGATACTAACCATTCCATTGATTTATGGGTGGTAGGCAGTCGAGACACGATGTTCAACTCTATTAGTCTTAAGTAAATTTCTCATCGAAGCATTAAGAAAGTGGGTTTCTCCATCACTAATGATCAACTTAGATAATCCAAATCCCTAGAATAGGTCGGTAAGGAACTTGACAACGGTTGCACTATCAATAGTGCAGGTGGGAATGGCTTCTTCCTAATGGGAGATGTAATAAACAATGAGAAGAATGTACTAGTAACTATTTGATGTGGTGAAAGATCCCATGAAATCTACACCCCATGTGTTAAACATTTCAACCACATATAGTAGTTGGAGGGGCATCATGTCACGACGAATCATTGTTCCATTGGTTTGATAGTCTAGACAGGATTGAGCAAAACGATGAGCATCTTTAAATATTGAGGGCCAATAGAATCCACAATGAAGTATCTTGGCAGACGTACATCTCCCCGAATGCTGTCCTCCACAACCAGTGGTGTGGCTGTGAGATAGGACCCTATAGACTTTAGACTCAGGAATGCAACATATCCATATCAATTAGTACCCTCTTTGAAAAGTAGAGGGTTACCCCAGTGATAGTATGGAGCTTGGGCTTTGGATTTATTTTTCTTATGTCTCAGCAAATCGTCAAGTAGCTGGGAAGTGATGAGGTAATTGATGGTGTTCGCATACCAAGGAAGTTGAGATATAATCATTATATTTTTCATCTAGGAAAGTGTCAGATATGCGGACCATGTTTTTATAGTGTCGTCGGGTGGAAGAGTTGAAGGGAGTCTAGATAAGTGATCGGCAATGGCATTCTTTGCTCCAATCTTATCTCAAATTTCCAAGTCAAATTCTTGGAGCAGTAGGGCCCACCTATTGAGTCTATGATAGGAATATTTCTTAGTGAATAGGTACTTTAGAGAAGAGGGTATGTGTAAATTATGATATGAGATCCTAAGATGTAAGATCGAAATTTTTCTAGTGAGAACACCACAACTAGCAACTCTTTCTCAGTCACAATGTAATTCCTTTGTGCATCATTAAGTGTCTTGCTAGCGTAGTGGATGGCATATGATTTTCCATCCTTCCCTTTGTCCTAAAACCATCCCAATAGCATAATCAGAAGCATCACACATTATTTCAAACTCAATGGTCCAATCGGAAGGTTGCAATATTGGTTTCTCAGCGACGATCTTTCTCATAAGGATAAAGGGGTTGAAGGCTTCCTTGGTGAATGTAAGTCTTGATCCTTCTCAAGAAGTTTGGTGAGCTATCGAGCACATTTTGAGAAATCCTGGATAAAGTGTCGGTAAAAACCTAATGACCTAGAAAGGATCAAACGCCTTTTATATTGATGGGTGGGCTCAAGTGGGTGATGGTTTCAATTTTAGAGGATCTACCTCCATACATTTCTTCAATACGATAAACCCCAACACAATTCCTTGTTTCACCTTGAAATATGATTTCTCCCAAGATAAGAATAAGTTCACTTCAGTGCATTTTTGTAAGACTCTATCTAAAAATTCAAGTGTTTTCTCAAAAGAGTCTCCAAAAATCGAAAATTATCCATAAATACCTCTATAAAACCATCGAACATATTGATAAAGATACCCATCATACACCTTTGAAAAGTGGTTGGGTTATTGCATAATCCGAAAGGCATGCATCAAAAGGCATAAGTTCCAAAAGTACATATGAAGATTGTCTTATCTTGATCTTCTGGTGCTATGGCCACTTGGTTATAGCCGGAATATCCATCCAAAAAGAAAAAGTATTCTTTCCTGACTAATCTCTCAATGATTTGGCCGATGAATGGAAGTGAAAAGTGTTCTTTACATGTAGCTTTATTGAGTATTCTATTGTCGACACAGACTCTGTAAGATGTTGCCACTTGAGTTAACATGTCCTCTCCTTTTTCATTTTTTACAATCATTAAGACAGCTTTCTTTGGGACGACTTAGAGAGGACTGATCTATGGACTATCAGCTATGGATAAATGCCGGCACTTGACCATTTGTATATATCATTTTTACAACCCCTCTCAGACATTTCACGAGAGGGTTTGCTATCATTTTCCAAGTATATGTGGTGTGTGCATATTGTTGGGCTTATTCATTTCAAATCAATAATTTTCCATCCAATAGATTTAGAGTTCTTATTTAATACTTCCATCAGTTGGTTTTCCTGAGTTTGTTGTAAGTTGGCATTAATAATGACTAGTAGGATGCGAGCATCATCAAGGAAAGCATATTTCGTGGAAGGGGTTTCAATTCAACAAGGGTGGTCGGTGAGGTTAGAAGGGTGATTTCCATTCGTGTATCTACCAATGCAATAGTGTAAGAATGTGGTTGGTCACAACGGGACAAAAGTGATTCCTTAGATGAGCATATGGTCTCGAATGATGGTTCCATCATTAGCATAACTAGGGATGAAGTCAATGCGAGTTCGATATCTAGTGTATCCCAAGCTTCATCTAATTTAAAGATTTCTTGGCCAGAGAGAGGGTATGGTGATTCTTCGAGAGTAGAGTTGAGATTGTATGTGACAATTTGGTGCGACATGTTTTTATAAGTGGGGAGGGAGGTATTAAGATTAACATCCAAAGGATCTTTAGTAAGGTGCATATGAGCAAAATCATTTTATATCGCTAACATAGCACAATGTTCCATCCAACCACAGTCTTTGATCTCAGAGTCAACAAAATTGGTGATGATAAGATTAATGGGAATGACCTTACCATTGACTTTGAACTCCACTCTCCCATCCTCATAATCAAAGTGTGTCTTGACAGTGGCCAAGAATGATCATTCAAGTATGATGGGAGTTCCACTTAATGTATTAGCCGGGTTCATATCCATACCAACAAAATCTATTGGAAATTAGTATCCCTGAACCATGACTATTACATTCTCAAAGTAATCTTTTTGGTCTTTTCACGTAATGATGAGCCATCTGCAAAATAATTGAGATGGGTTTTAGTTTTCCCAAGTCAAACTACTCCAGAATAGCAGTGGAGAAGAGGTTAATTGAGGCACCATTGTCCAACAATGTGCGCTTAAAGGTCAACTTCCTAATGGGGAATTTCACTAACAGTGCCCCTAGATCTTTCTTCTTTGTGGGTAGGAGTTGAGAAATGGCATTGGATGTTGTTGGAAGAAGAACATATTTTTCAATGTCCTCATGATTCTTTTTACTCTTTCCCTTTGATTTCCTCTTTTGTGTGCATTTATCCTTTAGAAAGTGAGAGAAAATTGGGACATTTTCAAGGGCTTTCAGAAGTGAAATCTCAATTATAATGTCAGAGAAGAGTTTCTCCAACTCAGGATCTAGGGTAGGTGATCTGGTACTTTTCCTCCGAAAAGCTTCAAGAAAGGGGATGGCTACGGTAGGGGAGGAAATAGGTGTGATGGTCTCAGTATGGCCTTCTTTGTTCGCAATGTCCTCTTCATCCTCAATTTGGGCCTCATCAGGTGTATTAGTTTGTGGCATGTGGAGGCCAATGTGGTTTTCCCATTTCGAAGAGTCATGACATTGGTTGACTGGCTAGGGTGATTTGGTGTCTTGAAAGTCACTTGATTCTTAAGCTGTTGCGGAGTGGATCCTTGGCTATATGTAGAGAAACCTTGGGGATGAGTTCCTTGGCAGATTTATTGGTCTTATGTGGTGGGGCAAAAAATCCTTGATTTTGAGCTTGAAATCCAGGGGGTGAAGTGAAAGATCCATTTAGTGGTGGAGTATGGAATGATCTAGAGGAGCCATCTCTGTTGGTATTAGGATTGGGCATGGGTTGAGGTGACAATGCTGGAATGTAAGATCGGATCTCAGTAAATTGCTAAGAATTTTTAGCATTGGCTTTTTGTTGTGTTTGGTTGTCTTGTTGCTAAGCTGCAGCAAGTTGTTGAATAGCCTGAGTTAGAGCATCAAAGTTCACGGATGTGGTTGATTGATTTATTAAAGGTCCACTTGGTCGTTGAGGTTGTACCTGATTTTGAAAGTGATGATTGTTATGTTGACCAATCCATCCAAAAGTAGGTTGATCTTTCCATATTGAATTGTAAGTGTTGGAAAATGAACTTTCTTGATTTCTTTGTATCCAATTTGCAGTCCCGGGAGTTTTTTTTTGAAAGTGTTTCCCATTTATCAGGTTTTTATTTGAATGAGCCACTGGTGGGGTTCTCATAATTGAATGCACTAACTGATCTCATGTGCCCACTGTACTACTCAATGGAGTAATTGTTTTCATCGTGGCTAATGTAGTTCCCATCACAAGAGCTGTCAATAACTCTCTTAAATGATGTATCTATGCCTTCATAAAATAGTTGAATTAACTTCCATTTGGGGATTGCATGATGAGGGCATTTCCTGAGCAACTCTTAGAAGAGCTCCCAAGATTTGTGAATGGATTCGTTGTTCCTTTGAATGAAAGATGATATAGCTTACCTTAGGGCATTTGTCTTTCCTACAGGGATTTCTCTTAAGGCTTCCCATGAGGTGAGTGGAGTAGTTTCAGAGCCATTGGAGTGCTCGTTCTTTTAGAGAGACTGTGAATGCATATATATATATATATATATATTCCTTATCTATTCTAGGGATGCTAATTGTGTCACATGCAAACCGGAAATCTTGAACATGCAGGAAATGGTCCTGATGAATCCATGATTCACTTTTTATTCTTTTATTTTAGCTCCTCTTTCTTGTCAAAACACCTCGTAAATACATGTAAATACAATAACTTAGCATTTTACAATTCATTGTTAATATTGCATAATTATCATATTTTTGGCAAAATAAAAGAATAAAGGAAAATAAAAAATGATGTATTTAGAATAAATACATAATGACCCAAACTGAAAGAGAAGGTCAAGACTTGACCTGATCGTAAATAAAATAAGTAGAGAGAGATATGGTCTACTATGTATTGTATATATCACCTACACTTGTAAATATTATTAATAAATTTATTTTTAATAAAATAAAATTATTTTATTCTTTTATAACCATGTATATAGCTTTAATAATATTATAAAAATACAATAAAATCAGAAAAATAAAGAAAAATAAAAATAAATCCTTAAACCTTTGTACAAAATACACGTCTATATTCTACATTTATTATTTAGTATATACATTTAATAATTTATAAAAATAAAATAAAAATTATTTTATACTCCTAAAAGTATGTTTTAAATAAATAAAATATAAAATAAAAGTATTTATGTAAAAATAATAAAATAAAAATAGATGTACATAATACATATGTATATTATACCTGCATATAATACTATATATTGTATATACTTTATTTTATTTGTCATAAAAATAATTAAAAAACACAAAAAAATAGTTTATAAAATAATAAACATTTTTTACACTTTTTTATTTAAATTCATCTACTATTTTTTATTTTAATTTCTTTGAATTATGTACATCCTATTTTCTGATTGGTTTAGATGGGAACGTTGACCTCGGTCAACGTCCCCTTCCAACCCGGGTTCGAACCCCTCTTGCTGGAGCTTCTTCTCCGATTTTTCTCGCTCGACTCCGACCTCCTCTAGCCTCGATATTCGGACCTGAGATTTCTCGTACACCCGATATACTCATGGATCCCTAAAATCACCAAGATCCTCCTAGGGATGAGCTCCACCTCTCGATCTTTCCAGACCCCCGACCACACCTATAAATTATATCTTCTACCACCATAGCCCTTCAAATTGTCCCTCACACCCCCATTCTTCCCTACCTACCTTCAATGGAGTGACACCCACTCGAGGAGCCGCTTAGGATCCTTAGGAGACGCCTATGGGCTCGTAGCTCAACACGTCACCAGAGAGCCACCGCAAGAAGCCTCTCAGCCTGTCGTATCTCGATCGAGGCCAAGACACATCCTCCTACCTTCGCATGAAGCTTAAGAACATGTCCCAACCTTCATGTGTTTATCTTTCCTTCCACTTTTCCCTATTCGATCGCATCTTCCCAATTCGCTCCGTCGTTGTTCGTTGTCTCCGACCACCAGGTTTGGAGCCCACCATCCACATCCCTCCATTCAGATCGACTCGCAGATTGCCCTCCATCTTCTCAGGCAACCTATTCCCCTTAAGGCTCGACCATCGGGTGGAGATTAGGAAGGTCTCCTTCCCCAGCGTTCATCGGAGACCCAAACCCCATCCCTCGTCGCTTATTTCATCTTTAGCTGCAATAACCATGACCGTAGCATAGCCTCAAATCCCCTCTATCCTTTGTAGGCTCATCAGCGTGCAGGAGAACTATTCTGGACCCACAGCTGCCCCGGTGGAGCAGCTCCAGGCGAGCAGCCACCGCCATGCCCATCCGCTCGTTGTTGCCTCCATCAGAGATCCTTATTCGACGCGCCTCACCTCCATGAGTATGTCAAGGCCCTCTGGTCTTCACCGGGTTTGCAGATCCCCTCCCTTGCTTGATCGAAGTTCAACCCGAGCATGTTCTTGCAGACCCATCCTCGGTTGTTGGATCATCCAACCTCTATCAGATCTGATCTGAGCCACCCAACACGCTCATCTTTTGGATCGTTAGATCAGGCCCTCTGACGTAGCTATCCCGCACATCCACAACATCCTCTGTAGCCGTCAGATCCGCAGCAGGAGTCGATCAGAGCCGTACGACGACGCTAGCTTCCACGCACGCCACGTGTCCCATGTGCTCCGCATGCGCCTGCAAGGGTATATCTCCCTTTTGTCCCCTACATGTTGTTGCTTTCATATTTAGTTCAATCAATAAATGTATAGTTAAGAACTTTTACAATTCGGCCCTTGTAGTTTATGTTATTTGCATTTTAGTTCCTTTAAATCTGAAGCATGTGCAGTCCCATGTGAGTTTTGGGTTGTTTGCATGATCTGTCCGGAACTCTTGTATTGTTAGTTAATAAATATTATGTTTTCAGAAATTGCATATATACCCTTATACGTTCAGTATTGAGCATGTGCGTGATTTGTTTGGGATCTTTGTAGATAAGGCCTTAGGCTTTTAAAATGTGTTATCTATTTAGTCTAAGAACTTAATATATTTGCGAATAGGTCCGTGTGAACTGTGCTTAATTTACGTGATTTGTTTTAGACTTAATAAATAGTAAAATAATACCAAAAATTATGTAAAAATTACCATTTGCTCATGATAGTGTGTAATATTTACAATAATTTATTAGATTGATTACTTGTATTTTCTATTTTTAAAAATCAAAAACCTTTAAAAACGTCTCTGTTTGCCTTCTAAAAATCCTTAAAATTTGAAAAATATTATGAAAATTCCATAAAAATTACTATATGTGCCTTTTATTGTGTTTTGATTTCTATATTAATTTTGTTTGAAATTTCACTATAAAAATCCGAAGATAAAAATCATATAAAGTCAAAGAAAACTCTAAAAAATACAATTTCAGTTTCTGCTTGTAGCTTTTAATATCTATTTTATCATTATCTAGGACCTTGGGGCACTTAAAGTATTTTTATGTTGTAATTTGGTCCTGGTTGTACATTATTTTGAGTTTTTGAGCACATTTTTATTTTCATAAAATTTAAAAACATTTAAAAAACCTAAAAAAAATCAAAAACACTTTAAAAATCAGAAAACCTAAAAATATTTTTACCTTAATTTTTTGAGTATGTTTAGCCTTATAGAAAAATCGAATTTGACTTTTATGATTTTTTCCTTCATTTCTGTACTTGATTGCTTTTATACAATAATTTAAAAATATCAAAACCTAAAACCACTAAATTTGTATTATTTTTGGGAATTTTGACTACTTTATATTTCTTTCTTAATCCTTGTGTTCGATCCTGGTGGTTATACCAGGTAAATATAAATAGCAAACCGCATACATGCTTTGATTAATTGGTGTTACTCTGAGTGGTTTTTTTCATATCGTTGATTAGCTTGGTGAGTCGGGTCACAATGACCCTTGTTTATTAATTTACTTAGCCCGAGTGGTCGAGCATGTCATCAGAATGGTGTCGTTGCTGGGGATCACGGTTTAGTAGTCATTTTTCACTTTTGTTCATTTTTGTCTCTATTTGATATAACTATTCTCTGACACTTGTTTCGCTTTTTGTGCGAGGAACTGCCCGAGGATGCTTTGGTTTTCTTTTGGAGGAGATCACACCTGAGGAGAGGTAGAGGAGCAAAAGAGAGTAGTTATATTAGACAAATTAGTTTATTTTTGCAAAACTATTATTATTATAATAATTTTAGACTTTGGACACTCTTTGGACACTTAGACTCGGGGTTTGTTTCGCTGAGTGTCGGTGCACTCAGGGGACCTCACCGCAGTTTTTTGTGGTTTTGTTTTTATCGCATTTCATTTCTCTTTGATTCTCGAGGATTTAGCCCTTAGATTTTGAATTTTTGTTGATTGTGAAGTAATTATCTAAGGTCCCACAACTAATTGCAAATCTTTTCCTATAGATCGTAATTGGACTTAGCTAAAATAAAATTGAAAAAAGTTAGTTTGATTAGATAGTAGACCATGCGCCGTGAGGAGTCACATACAATGCTAGCAAGACCCGTTGTGGCGGGCACAGAGTGACTTCCAAGATCGGACTCTGCTCTTATATTTGATTAGCAAGCTATTGTTCTTCACGATTAATAGAAATTACTCATCTAAGGTTGATTTCCTCGTGCATCATATAGGTAGTTTATATCATGTCTTTACTTTTATACACAGATCACTGACGAGTCGCTAAATACGATGATTAATTTGGTCACGTTGTAGCACGTGTACTTAGCGATTTAGTCAGAACCGAGAGAAAATCTCCGTGAAGAGTGTCTCGGCTTAATTTATATCCAGGCAAGTCCGGGGTCGAACTCAGGGAGGCAAAGGAACAACTTCAGGATAATTTGAAAATTAAGTTTTAGATTTCCAATGCGGTTTTTTTATATTTTTTTAATGCAAATAGGATGCCAAAATGCACAATGCAGGTGAACTAATATACTAAGAAAGCATACAATTTAGCCAAATTATATTTTTCCTACAATACTAATCCAGAGATGAACACAAAACACATTTTTTGGAATTTTAGGGGTTAAAATGCAACAAGGAAAAATGCGCACTTTTTATGGGTTTTTTCGCAATTTCTCACACAAGCAGTAAGCAAAAATCATGAAAATATTATTGGAATTAAAACATGATTAAAGGAAGCTACAGCAATATTTTTGGAATTTTTTGACAAAATATGATTTTTTTATGGATGTTTTAGTGAAATCAGAGTGACAATGAGTAAATAATTCCTAATTAATCCACAAAGTTAAATTAATCAGAGTGCGAAATATCCTAAAAAGGTATTTCCATATAAAATCCAGGAGACTTGAAATTTTGCAAAAAAAAATGTATGTGGATTTAACTAAAAATCAAATGCTAAAAAACACTCTACAATTTATTTCAGGCACAAGATAACTCCTCTTTGGATGAAATTTGGATAATATCTCAATCACATATCAAGGCATCATATCTAATTTTTGTGGAATTTTTGGAGCAACCGTGAGTTAGACATAATTTTAAGAGCACTGATTGGGTAAAATATGAAGATTTTCAATCAACCAATTTTAGTTAATTCACAATATCTCACAAAAATATAAATAAATATTCAGAACGTAGACAATTACTTGCTCAACATAATGGAATTTTTCATTGAATAAAAAGATGCCAAAATGAGGTCCAAATCAAAGAATAAACACAGGGTTATCTTTTGAAATACAGAAAGCAAAATAAACAAACAACTTTATACAGGGACCTATTTGTGATTACAGAAACTATAAATAAAATATTTACAATTTTTTCAATAAAAAAAATAAAAATCACCTTCTTCCTCCTGGGAAACACGGGCGGCTAGATATGAACCCAAAGAAGGATGGGGTCGGCGGCGGCGGCGCAGCCACGCGCGGCCACGAGAGGAGGATCGGGCAACGCGGGGGTCGCGCGTGGAGGAAAAGGGGGACGTGGCTGGGCGGCGCCTTGCGGCGGAGGCGATGCTGGCTCGGTGGAGCGTGGAGGCGGCGGCGTCGGCAGCCACGCCGCGCCGGCGCGCGGAGGCGCGGCGAGGAGCGGAGGGCGGTGCGAGGAGGCGAGCGCGGCTGGCGGCGCCGCTTGGAGGGAAGGGGAGGGGCGGCGGGCGTGCCTACGGCTCCTCCTCTTCTTTTTTAAATTTTTTATTTTTTTTTGTTTTGATTAAAAAAACTGTTGTGATATTTTTTAATTTCTTTAAATTTTTTTTAAAATGTTTTTATAAACATGAAACAAATATGTATGCTAAAGGAGAAGGTGAAGAGGATGATGGATGTGGATGATGGTGATGATGAATAAAATGATGGTGGTGAAAATAATAGGGAAACAAAAATGTGAGATAAACGAAAATAACAAGAGAAATACGAAGGAATACTTACCTGATTCTTCGCCGGATTAGCGGAGCAGCTACGCTGAACTCCTGTTGTCGCCTCGATCCGATTGGCGAAATAAAAATTAGATAAGCTACACGAGCTCGATGGGGAACTCGTGACACGAAGCGGAGCTCCGCGGATCTCACCTGAAGGAGGTCGTCGCTTGAGGACGATGCTTCGCCGCTGTCACCAACAAAACTCTCCATGCTCTCTCCTTATTCTATAAGAATGGTGGATAGGAAAAAATGAGGATGTACAAATGAATATAAAGAGAGGAGAAAGGGAATTTAGAATGGTGGTGGTGTTGAATGAGAAGTTAGATTATTGGTGGAGTTGAATGGGAGGTTATATTATTGGTGGAGTTGCATGGGAGGTTGGATGAATAATATGGAGTGGAATGGAGGTTGGTGGTAGAATAGAAGTTATTGTAGAGAAAGGAAAAATAATAAATAAATAAATAAAGTATGCTACTAAAAAAGAATAAAATAAAAAGAGAAGACAAATAATAGAGAATTTACAAGGGAATACATACAACATGTACATTTTTTGTTTGCTTTTCTAATATGTATTTTTTTGTCTTTTCAGTAAGAGATATTTACAACAGAAAAAAACAATGAAATACTACAATCAAGATACAACACAATCATGATATTTTTGTATATTTAATAACTAGAAAAGAAAAAATAAAAAATGAAGAAGGAATGAATATATACATAATATACAATGTACATCTAGGTCCCAAAACCCAACTTTTGCAAATGAGCTCCGATTTTAATGAAACCACTTCCGTTGGATAGATAATTTTCTAACTTGAACTTTAAAAGTGAGTTTGATGAATTTGGAGTTCATACGGAGCGGGAATTTGGCTTGGAAGTTGGTCTTTACGACTTTTTTTCCTTTTGGGATATAGGAGCATTTATTTGAGATAAAATTTATTTTATATTTTTATGTTTTTATATACATTGTTATGAACAAGTTGGAGAAAGAATTAGCCAAAAAAGAGTTGAAATGAAATTATTAAAAATACATTAAGTTTTAGGCTATTTACATGTATAGAACTCCTTTATTTTTGCGGCTTTTTATGTGTAATTTATTTTGTACAATATAATATACAATAATTAATGTGTTTTATTTACAAGAGATATTTTATTAATTTAATGAATTTATATACATTTTTCTGCGATTTTACTCGGGGATTTTGCTAAGATCGAGATATTGAGATGATGAATCGTGGATTCATCAATCACCCAACATGTAGAGTGTTGGAGTCAGGTACTCATTTCTATCTCTGCATGCATCATCGTGTTTAATTGTGCACCGGCTTTTTTGACTTCCTCTCCATGTTTTATTGGACTCAAAAAAACCAAGGAAATTGAAATTTTCATTAAGCATTGTCTTATTTCAGAAAAATACATAAAAAGTGTAAAAAATAAAATTGGGACTGTTAATGCAAATTGGACCCTAAAAATACATTTATCTAAAAATTCTTATTTTGGGGAGAGTCACCCCTCATTGGTTGATTTATCTGCAATGAGGGAATAAAACAGTGAAAATCTTATGGAAATCATATAAAATCAAAGGAAATCCAAAAACTACAATTTTAGTTTCTATTTGTAGCTTTTAACATCTATTTTATCATAAAATTGTCATTTAGGACCTTAGGGCACTTAAAGTATTTTAAAGTTGCAATTTGGTCCTGATTGTACATTGTTTTGAGTTTTGAGCACTTTTCGACTTTTATAAAATTAAAAAATATTTAAAAACCTAGAAAAATTACCAAAACACTTTAAAACTCAAAAAACCAAAAATATTTTTACCTTAATTTTCTGAGTATTTGTTGCCTTATAGAAAAATCCAAAATATTTTTGTGCTTGTTTTCCTTCATTTTTGTGCTTGATTGCTTTTATTTTAAAAATTAAAAATCTCAAAACCTAAAACCACTAAAAATTCTCTTAGTTTTGGGAATTTTGTCTACTCTTTATTTCTTTCGTGCTCCTTGTGTTCAACCCTGGTGGCTATACCAGGTAAATAAAAATAGCGAACCGCTTACATGTTTTGATTGATTGATGTTACTCTGAGTGGTTTTATTCTTCTCGTTGATTATGCTTAGTGATTCGAGTCACAATGACCCTTGTTTATTTGCTTAATCCGAGTGGCTGAGCGTGCATCAGGTCCTCACTCTCATTTCCATAAAATTAGGGTCTAAGGAAATGGATGTTCGTTTAATTCGAAATCTCCTACTTCTGACGTAACTCGGACCCAATGAATCAAATCTCCAGTTTCTGATTTTAATATGTGCAGATAGGTGGTGGTCAGTTTAGTGGAACAATGGTTTGGCGAATCATGGCATTCTCCTGTCGTAGCAACTACAGTTGTTGAAATACAATGTCCACTGGATTAGGGTGGTTCTCTTCTCCCATGTCTTTTATGTATGACTTAGAATCAAGCTTCTCATTAGGTTAGGAATGATAGAATTTTGATCGGTAGGTTGGTTTGTACTCAAGTAGCTCTTTAATGGGTTTTTATAGATTAACGACCAAGCATAAACAACACAAATACAAAATAATTGTCGATTCACCAACACCACTCAAGTTGTCGTAGATGTGGTTCTCTTTTCTATTTTAATTTTGGTTGTACAACATATGTTATCCTAGATTTTTTAATCATAAAGTTGAGAGAGGTGGTTGTGATGGATTGTGAAAAATCGACATTCTCATCCGGTTGGGGATTAAGGGTGGGTACTCATATCACAAGTGATCTGCTCTTCCCACAAGAACATGTGCCCAACACATCAAGAAATTGCGACTTATCCCTACAATTCCACGTAGATCCAAGGTTTTTTGTCTCTATCCTAGGATTTTATGTGCACGTGAATACGTGTCAATCACCATGGTGCAATCAAACAATCACTCGATTGTATCCGCATTTGCTTGGATCACTATGATGATCTTTCAAGCTTATCTTCTTATGTGATCACAAGAGATTTTGGTGGTCTTTAAATTATATTTTCACCAAGGGTGAGACTACAAAAATGATGCAATCAAGAACTCTTTTTTATTTTTTCCTAGTTTAGTTCGTAATGCAAACAAATGCAAGAAAATTAAAACTTAAAATGCCTAAATGAAAAGGATGCTCACAGTACCTGCACTATTGGTGCTATATCCGTAATAATGTGTCCTCTTGATGGTGTGCAGCTCGAAAAAGGAGTGAGAAATCATATTAAATTTTTCTAGAAAAAGTTACAAGTTCACTACATATGAAAAAGATGATTAAAATGCATGTTTTTTATCTTTTCAAAATTCACGTACTTGAAAGAAAAAATACATGAATTAGAATATAACAAATAAGTCAAAATTTGAAGGGAAAAATTGCAAATGTTGCCTAGTCCCCGACAACGGTGCCGAAAATGTAGGCGAGATTTTGTGCAACATAAAATGTGATTTTTATCAAGTCGTTGTGCATGCACTTAATCTCGACTATTCAAATAAAATAATACAACTACAAGTCAAAATAATACTTAAAATGTAAAGTGGACAAGTCGAGATTCAAATCCACAAGGACCAAGTAAGATTGCAATTTCAAGTTAACTTTTGCAATTGATTTGAATCCTAATTTGAAAGAATGAAATGTAACTCTGATTTTTTTCACTAGAGAACCATAAAACAAAATGGAATCTATTTTAAAAGGATTGAAATGTTTCCTAATATTTTTGGGAATTTTCTAGAATTTTCTGAAATTTTTATGGTAATTTTAAAGATCAAAAGAACATTGAAAGGGTTAAAGTGTAAAGATTTCATATTTCTATGGAGTGATTTACAAATGAACGGAATAAGGGAACTAAAAGATGCTAGGTGAATAACCCAAAAATTATCATACGCTAATTCAGTGAAATTAATGCGTAATATGTGTTCATTGTTGGTAGGAAATTCGGATTGATCAAAAAGACCACTAAATTAACTATTCAGTTATATCAAGCGGTCATATTTTTATTTTACTAAGGCAAGCCCAAGGTCGAACTCAGGGATGCCGCTGTCTCCTTAGGTTAGTTAATAATTGATCTAGAACCTAGGTTTTCAGATAGGCAATTTTTATGCAATTAATCAAAATGAAGTCAATTTCAGGCAAGTTTAGGGACAAAATTGTAATTGTTGATCAAATGATATCTAGAAATCCTCTAATGACAAGAAGGTCAAAAATTATGAAATGAATGCATTTAATTTTTTTGGAATCCTCGGATGCAAAATGAATCTATCATGACTTAATGATGCATGTAGAGTGATTTTTCACAAATTAATTATAATAAATAGCAAATCTAATTATTTCTCGTAAATAAAATTATCTTGGAAGAATCTTAACAATATATATTCAGAAAAAACAATAGATCATAAAAATAATGGGTCTACAGCCTATAAAAAATAATCACTCAAATTGCCATTTAATTCATTGCTAACTCAATGTAATGCAAATATAATGATTTTTTGTTACAGTGTAAAACACCATTAAATCTACCTATTGTGGACTTTTGAGAATTTTTGGAGTAATATTCGATCAAATATCGATCCAAAATCACACAATAGACAAATTATGCAATTTTCATGAAAATGATTATATTAAATCAACTATAGATCCCAAAAATCTAATCAAATATCCACATGATAGAGAACTAATTATTCTACACAATGTTATTTTCGAAATAAAAATTTAATGCAAAATGATTGTTCAAAATGTGATATAAACAGAAGGTTCTAAATACAAATTTAAAATAAAATATAAACAAATAAATTAATGTTGGGGTGCTTCTTTAATTACCAAAATCCTCAAGAGTTGTCCTATAAAATTACCAGTTGGCATGTGCCTCACAGGTGCCTTGACTCGCGGGGGTCTTTTTTGCAAACTACAGGAACTCGAGGGGTGTGGGATGCAAATTCCCCCTCCCCACGTGTTGCACGTGTAAAGAGGAAAGCGAGTGCTTCGGCATGAATGGTTGAACATCCGGGGGACGCTCTACAAATATCCCCTGCTTTGCGTGTGTGCCTCATGTGGGTATAGCTTGCGAGGGTACTTATGTTATTCATTGGAATATAAAGGGTGTGGGAGCAAGTTTCCCTTTCCCGTGTGCCTCGCACGTGAGGGGGCTGGGGGACTAGCAGGCATCTCGGAAGTTGAAACACGACAAAGCTGGAAGAGGTGAGTGGCTGCTGGTGTTTGGGCGCGCTTAGGGATGGTGGGGTGGGGGGCCCAATGTAATCATGCGGTGGATGTACAGTATACATCCCGAGGTCGGGGTGGTGGAGGCAATCGCAGTGGGGGTAGAGGACGCACGGAGTGTGGCTGAGCGTGGTGGATGGAGCGGGGAGAAGGCCTGTGAGAGAACGAAGGGGAAGATAGAGAAACTATGGTGCAAAGTGGCAAAGGAGGAGTAAGAGAGAAGGGGTGTTGCCGGAGGTGCAAAGGAAGAAGGAGGAGGAAGAGAGAGAAGAAAAAGGGGAAGAAATCATCTGTAAATTCATCAGAGGAGTGATGAATTCATGATTCTCACTCTTTATTCTTCTATTTTAGCTATTTATCTTAGAAAAGCATCATGTAAATACTTGTAAATACAACAACTTAGCATTCAACATGCATTTGTTAATATAGTATAATTAGCATGTATTTGTGCAAAAATAAAAGAATAAAGGAAAACAAAAAAGGAAGGAGGTATTTAGAATAAATACATAGTGATCCGAACCCCAAGAGAAGGTCAAGCCTTGACCTGATCACCAAATAAAATAAGTAGAGAGAGATAGGGTCTACATTGTGTTGTATATACTACTTATATTTGTATATAACTATTCTTGATAATATAAATTTAAATTATTATTTTTACTCCCTTGTATATATCTATAGAAATAATAAAAAACAAAATAAAAATCAGAAAGATAAAATAAAAATAAAATAAAAATCCTCCTTTCATTGTATAAAACACATGTTTGTACATCACGCCCCTCTATTTATTATATATCATTAAATAATTAATAAAAATAAAACAAAATTATTTTGTACTCCTAATAATGTTGAAAATAAATAAAATATAAAATTAGGGTATTTATGTAAAAAAATAATTGTACATAATACATAAACATATTATACATGTATATAATATTATATATTATATATACACTAATTTATTTTTCATAAAAATAATTTAAAAATCACAGAAAAATCTTTGAAATTAATAAACAACTTTCATTTTATTCATTTATAAATTTAATTTCATTTATTATTCTTAATCTAATTTTCTTTATTTTTCTTCTCTATTTTGTCTTGTAGCGACTTTTATCTTTTTCCTAGGCCGACTCTGATTGGGCTATAGAGGATTCGTTGACCTCGATCAACTGGTCCCTACTAGTCCCTTTTCACCAAATCAAGTTTTACACCGATTTCTCCAATTTTAGCACCTCTACCCCCAAACCTTTGCTCCGATAAGAGGGTGTGGATCCCTAATCTACGCTCGACGCCAATCTCTGGGATCCGCGCCTCGGTTCACGGGTCACGCCTCCTCCTTGTCGGACCTACAAGCCTATATATCCTACACCTCTCCCCTCCCTTTTTCCTCCACCTTTGGCTATGCCACAACATCCTGTGTACCAGTCCATCTTTTCCAGAGTAACAACAAGTGAGAGAGAGGGCGAGGCACCCCTTTTGGAGCGTGAAGCCCCCTGGTCCGGCGAGGTTCTTCCTTAACTCCACCGTAAGGAGCTAAGCCCCTAGAAATCGTCGTCTATCGAGGCCACTACCCCCCATGGACAACGTCTGCACCCCCAAGCGTACTTCGACCATCCTCAGGTACCACATTCAACGTACGATTTCCATTGATTCGATGTTTTATCCAAGAAATAGAGGACCTCCGACGACGATCTTTCATACCCTATTTCATCGTCCTCCATCATCACTCTGCCTCGTTCCAACTTCCTCCCGCTTCTACGTATGCTCCGCATCCCCCCACACGGCTCCAGCCATTGGGTTGGAGCCTCCTAGCAGGTCTATTCTCCCACATCACCGGAGACTATCCCCGTTCACCTTCCACCCTTGGTTCTCGGTACTTGTTATGCTCTAACACTCGCCGGAACCACTCCTCCGAGCATACCATTTATCCTACAGGATTCGTGCATGCATAGACCTCATCTAGAGGTCTTCGACACTCCTAGAATGCTCCAAGAATGACATGCCTCCCGAGGACCCTCTCCTTGGTCCTGGGCCCTTTTGAGCTATCTATTAGCTGTGGAGCACCTTCGCCAATCTTTCCCACATCCCAATAACTCGTGATGATGTCGGACCCATGCGCCATCGCCGATTGAAACTCACCGAAGGCGAGTTCTTCCCGTTCGTCCAAGCTCTACCCCCAAACCTTTGCTCCGATAAGAGGGTGTGGATCCCTAATCCACGCTCGACGCTAATCTCTGGGATCCGTGCCTCGGTTCACGGGTCACACCTCCTCCTTGTCAGACATGCAAGCCTATATATCCTACGCCTCCCCCCTCCATTTTCCTCCACCTTTGGCTACGCCACAACATCCTGTGTACATGTCCATCTTCTCCAGAGTAACTGAAGGATATGGAGAAATCCTCAAGCGCATCACGGAAGCGTGATCGTCGTATCGAATACGACGAAGAACGACTAGTCGCACTAGTTGTTCGGAGCAGCGGAATTTTAAAAAATTTTAAACCGATGAAACCACATGATCCGAGAACCGTTCTCAAATCGTTTCATCTATAACCACATCAAGCATAATGCAATACCTCTTGAAGCGTGGTTGATCGAGTCTCTTACGAAAAAGAGACCTCCTGTCTCAAGTCCGATCGTCGGAGTAACGGCTTGCGAGCGCGGAGATGAGTCGCGGTGTCCTCGCAATCCAAGATGATCCAAGCGCGGTTGCTCCTGATCTCGTCGCACGGGATCAAGCGTCTACTTCGTGAGTGAAGCACTCCAAGAAGACAAAGAACCGCAAAGAGTCGAAGCGGCAGCACGATGGCGCGGGCGTCGACTTTCCTCTCCACCAAGGTGGACGGCCACCAAGAAGAAGAGGGAGAGAGGGCTGTCGTGTATATGAGAAAGAGAGAGAGAGTTTTTGCTACAATAGCATGTGTAAAGAGAGAGCCAAGTATGCCTCTCTATTTATAGGGTTTTGGGATCCATGGATCTCAATCCATGGGACACATAAAATCAATGGGTGAGATTGATTTATGTTCATCCAATGGCTGAGATTGTTGTTGTCAAAAGCAACAAATTTAGGTCAAAATATATTTAATAAAATCAAATATAATTTGCTCCTAAATTAACCCAACAAATAAGGAGAGAAGACACATGGAGATTTCATCTCCATGTGCCTTCCATGTAGGCGCACACCCACTCCAATTAGGAGTGGTGTGCCGCCCACCATGGATTGCATGGAGATTTCAATCTCCATGAGATTGCAAATCTCCATGTAATCTCTCTTATTTATTTGCAACAAAATAATTTGGGTTTTATTTCTCAAAATTAATTCATAATTATCTTTGAGGAAATTGCAATCTAGCCATGGAATAATTGTGAATCATATTCACAACCCAAAACAACATGTAATTCATATTGTTAATTAATTACACAATGTGTATCCAATACACATCATAATTAATCAACACATATAAATTATAATTAACTCTCTCTAATACATTATAAATCACATTTATAATATATCATAAATAATTGGATATCTCTATCCACATTATTCTTATCCAAACTAATTAAATCACATTTAATCATATTGGATAATTTCTCATACATCATGATAATTAAAACACTTTTAATTATCAAATTCTCTTTGCTTAGATCTTATGGAATTGTTCTTAAACCATTTAAGAACAATGCTATTTCTCCTCAGATACTTGGAGATAAGGACAGGGCGATTGTATTGTTCCACGTATAGTGACTTGGATGTTGAGATCATATCTCAACTCCAGATCCTATGGACCTCCCACTGATGCTTGATCAAATCAAGACCGTAGACTTAATCTCCTCATTGCATCTGAATCTTATTCAGACCAATGTTCAGTTCATGGACTAAGATTAGGTCACTTCTCTAATGAGAGGAGTCACTAAAATCCAATCCTGTTTCATCACTCCCTCGGAATGGAAGAGTCATGGTTATACAATCGTATATGATCAAATCACCCTTCAGGTATTCCTAATACCTGCACATCCTACATACTGGAAGACTCATGATCATCCTGAAGATAAAGATCACTTTTATACTGTCATCTTCATGGTTAGATCATTAAGTTTCTCAATCTTGGTCATCGGGATTTGGTATAGATCATATGCTTTCACAAAGCATATATCTTACCTTCAAATTCATGTCATGCTTCCAAAGCACGACGACCATGCATGGAATTTGTTCAGTCCCAATACCTCATGAGTGAGCTCATGTCTCCCGGTTCACAAGTGAACCTGTATGATCCCTTTGAGAGATCGCATTACCCATATGTCCTTACATGCACACCAGCTCGCCGGTATATAGACCTTGATTAGGTCATCAACCTATTGGTCTGCCAAATGTACATACTCAGACATATAGCAATACATCTGTCTCTAGTCAGAGGATGCATGCCTATGTTGTGACAGTATTCAACGTAGGTCTTTGGTTATCTCGATCTCGTCAAGTCAACCCATTGACTTAACTAACCTGACACCTCTGAATCATTATTCCCATGCAGAGGACCTGCATCTAGAGGTCAATCAGATATCAGTCATATGAGATAGGATTGCCATCTCCCACTCAGACTGGAGATCATCACTTAATGATCATTTGATGATGCTTGATGAGTCCTCTATCTAACTCCTTAGATATTCATCCAAGCATCAGCCTCTATGATCCATCCAATGAATCAACAGCTGTATGATCATCAAGTTGGCCATGGTACATAACCCTTATTGTACAGAGGGACCCTATAGTGCATTCATTCATTAATCTCAGAAGGGGAGTGAAAAATAAACAATAACTTTTATTGATAATTTATTCATTACAATAACATTTATTGTAGAAATGGTTCGCCCGGGGCTCACATTGCTAACAATCTCCCACTAGCCCTCAGAACCATTCAGGTACAATCTTTAAACCCATACTCATTACATGCTGATCAAAAACCTTCTGTGTCAGAGGTTTGGTAAGAGGATCAGCAACGTTGTCGGCAGAGGCCACCTTGGTGATGATGATGTCACCACGCTTTTGTATCTCCCGAATGATGTGGTATTTCCTTTCCACGTGCTTGCTCTTTTGATGCCATCTGGGTTCCTTTGCCTGGGCAATGGCTCCCGTGTTATCGCAGAGTAACGGGATGGGAGTATCAGAGGAAACTACGCCAAGCTCCAGCACGAACTTGCGTAACCACACCGCCTCCTTTGCAGCATCCGATGCGGCAATGTATTCGGCTTCCGTTGTTGAATCTGCAGTAGTGTCCTGCTTCTTGCTTCTCCAGCTCACAGCACCACCATTCAACAAGAACACGAACCCCGATGTCGACTTTCGATCATCCACATCTGATTGGAAGTCAGAATCTGTATATCCCAAGACTTGGAGATCACCATCTCCATAGACCAAGATGTAATCTTGCGTCCGTCTTAGATATTTGAATATGTTCTTTACTGCATTCCAGTGTTGTTCTCCATAGCAGGATTGGTAACGACTTACCACTCCCACTGCATGGCAGATATCTGGCCTAGTGCACATCATGGCATACATTAAGCTTCCTACGGCTGATGCATAAGGACATCCAGCCATGGCCTTCTTTTCCTCAACAGTTTGAGGAGCCATTCCTTTAGACAGGTGGATACCATGTCTTAAGGGTAGGAATCCTTTCTTTGAACTATCCATACGGAATCGTTCAAGAATCTTCTTAATGTATCCATGTTGTGACAATCCCAAAATCCTCTTTTCTCGGTTTCTGAACAGCTTCAGGCCTAAGATATAAGAGGCTTCTCCAAGATCTTTCATCTCAAAGGTATGGGATAGCCAAATCTTTACACTGGTCATCATCCCTGTATCATTCCCAATGATAAGGATGTCATCTACATAAAGCACGATGAACACAACGGCGCTCCCACTAAGCTTCTTGTATACACAAGGTTCATCAGGATTCTGCACAAAATCATAACTCTTTATGGTTTCGTCAAATCTGATGTTCCAACTACGAGAAGCTTGCTTGAGCCCATAGATGGATTTCTTCAGCTTGCATACTTTACCATCCTCAGTCATGAAGCCCTGGGGCTGCTCCATGTAGATATCCTCCTCGAGGTATCCATTGAGGAAAGCCGTCTTGACGTCCATCTGCCAGATGTCGTAGTCAAGATATGCAGCTATAGCTAGCAATGCCCGGATGGATTTAAGCATAGCCACAGGAGAGAATGTCTCATCGTAGTCGATGCCTTCTCTCTGTGTGTAGCCCTTGGCTACGAGCCGTGCCTTGAAAGTCTCTACTTTCCCATCAGGTCCCCTTTTTCTCTTGAAGATCCATTTACACCCAATGGGTTTTACCCCTTTAGGTGGATCCTCTAGGGTCCATACACCATTCTTATGCATGGAGTCAATTTCTGACTTCATTGCTAGCATCCATCTATCCATGTCTTGATCCGCGAGTGCTTCATCAAATGAAGTAGGATCAATGTCAGTTTCACCTGACACATGGAATCCATACCTTTCAGGTGGTGCAACCACCCTCGAACTCCTTCGAAGAGGTATGGGTGTTTCATCTTTATTTACTTCTTCAGTTTCTGGTCTGGGGAGCTCAGAATCCTCTTGGGATTCAATGAGCTCCTCTACTTCACTTTTATCTTGACCTTTAAGGAAATCATCCTCCAGAAACTTTACATCTCTAGAGACAAAAACCTTTTGGGTCTCAGGGTCATAAAGCTGGTATCCAATACCATCTTTAACATACCCAATGAAGTAACACTCACGAGTGCGAGATTCCAGCTTACTTGCGTCCACGTTCTTCGCATGGACCAAGCAACCCCAAACCCTTAAGTGATTGACACTAGGTTTGGTTCCATACCATAGCTCATGAGGAGTCTTAGGTACAGATTTGCTAGGAATCTTATTCAGGATATATATTGCAGTCTCTACTGCATATCCCCAGAAACTAAGAGGTAAATGTGCTTTGCTCATCATTGAACGGACCATGTCCATGATGGTCCTGTTGCGTCTTTCAGCAACACCATTAAGTTGGGGAGTTCCAGGAGGAGTGAGATTTGAAACAATTCCATTCTCCTTAAGGTATTCCTTGAATTCATCTGATAGGTACTCGCCACCTCGATCAGATCGAATTCGTTTAATCTTCCTATCGGTTTGGTTCTCAACCAAAGCCTTGAATTCTTTGAACTTTTCAAAGGTTTCAGACTTGTGACGTAATAGGAAGATAAACCCGTATCGCGAATGGTCATCGATAAACGTCAAATAATATCGGTATCCATTTCGAGTCGCGGTACTGAAGGGACCACATACATCGGTATGTATTAGGTCAATAATACCTTCGCATCTTGTAACCTTGTTGCGGAAAGG
The DNA here is from genome assembly GCA_037367405.1 of Ottelia alismoides. Lineage (NCBI taxonomy): Eukaryota > Viridiplantae > Streptophyta > Magnoliopsida > Alismatales > Hydrocharitaceae > Ottelia > Ottelia alismoides. Next base: position 139,775 of record JAZKJV010001506.1, read on the forward strand.
CATCCTAGTCATTTTACCTCGAATGCAATGTTCGCAGGTAGGCAAAGATTGGACCTGTAGGAAATCTAAAGGTCCATCCTTTATCAATCGGTTGATCCTATCAACAGACAAATGACCAAGCCTTTGATGCCAAATCATATTTGAATGATTTTTATTCTCCCTGGATCTCTTAGGGTTTTTATTAGTGGTTGTAACATTCATGACATTCTCATTAATGCACAATTCATAGAGTCCTCCAGAAGTTAAAACACCTTCTGCAATATATTTATCATAATGATTTATGACTAATTTATTACAGAACAGGAACGAATATCCACTTCTAACTAGCTTAGATACAGATATCAGATTCCTTCTAACTTCAGGTACATAAAGACACTCTTTAAGTACTAGGACTCTTCCACTAGATAATGATAGTCTGCATGTCCCGACGGCGACTGCTGCAACACTTGCATCAGATCCCATCTGGATGACTATCTCCCCTTCCTCAAGACTTCTAGTTTCCTGAAACAAATGCAACAAATTGCATACATGAACAGAAGCACCAGAATCTACAACCCAACTTCCTTCTCGTCCGACGAGAAAGCTAGTTTCAATGATGAAAGTAGATTTTATACCTGCTGGAGCTTTACCTTTGTCTGAGGACTTCAGGTAATCTGGGCAGTTACGCTTCCAGTGCCCCGGCTTTTTGCAGTGGTGACAGACGTCGGTTTTCTTCGACGCCATGAGAGTGGATACATTGGAAGAAGAGGCAACACTTTGTCCCTTCTTCTTTCTCTTCTGGGCCGGGCCCTTCCGAGAACCATGCTTCCGACCGCGCTTCCCTTTGACCTGTGCAACCATTGCACTGCCACTGGGACCATCCTTCTTCATTACGTCCTCTGCGGACTTTAATGAAGCAAGGAGAGCAGCATTTGTCAATTCCAACTTGTTCATGTGGAATGACACTACAAAGTTATTAAAAGACTTGGGCAATGACAGCAGAATGAAGTCAGCTTGCATGTCTGCATCCATCGTTGCCCCAAGAGTCTCCAGCTCCGACAAGTACCCAAACATTTTGAGTACATGTTCACGGACCGAAGTCCCTTCCTGCATTCTACAGCGAATGAGGTCTTTCATAACATTGTACCGCTGAGTGCGGTTAATGTCACCAAACATTTCCTTAAGATTCTGCATTATATCCTGACAGGTATTCATCTCCACATGTTGCTTCTGCAGAACATTGGAGAGAGAACCTAGGATATAGCACCTAGCCAAGACATGATCTTCATCATACTTGTCATTAAATTCTTTTTCTTCCTTGGACTTAGGGTTCTCAATCTTGTCCTCGGATAGCACATAACTAATGCGCTCAGCAGAGAGAACAAGTTCCAATTTTCGGATCCAATCCGAGTAATTTGGGCCGGTCAATTGGTTGACCTCAAGAAGCCTACTAAGTGGGTTCAAAGACTTCATTTTCTGAAATTAAGAATGCACTATATTAGAATATAAAAAATTATATATTCAAATTTATAATATTTGATTAAGGCATTTTAAATCAAATTGTTCTTGCTATGTCAACCTTGAAAGTTTATTCCCTTATTCACTTTCAAAGTAAGAGATATACTTACCAATATATCTCAAGCAAGAACTGGGATCTCCTCCTTATCTTTGTCATATCCCAATAATATGAGAACCTATGACTCCAATAAAGAGAAGCGGGAACACATTCCGCATTGCAAGTCCAACTTGCATTTCCCAATTCGGTCTTTAATACCCGGGCCCACCACCCCTAAGGCGATGTTGACCCGTTATTAATTGAACCAACCGTCAACAGGAATACAACTCGCTATGCGCAATCCAATATCGCCCCAATAATATGAGGACCCGATATTGGGGTCACTACGCATACGTCCTTACTCTTTCGAGAAACGACGAGCCCGATCCAAACGGATCGTATGCAGGAGCTGTCACTTCGTACAGGCGTCTCCTTCATACGATGTCTGGCGACGGAACCCTTCGCCTTGACGGGAGACCATGGATGTCACTTATGTGATCCTCCATATCATATTCAAATTTTAATTAATTATTATGAATCACATTCACATAATTAATTCTTCCAAGGGAATTAATAACTCTAATCATATTAGAGTATTTCAATTGGACATAACCAATTTAATCATATTAAATTAATTATCAATCCAATTCAATCAATCAAACTTGATTATTTTACTTGAATACATATATGGTAGTATCTCAAAATACGTATTAATTCGAATTTTAATAATTAGAAAAATACATCTTAATCCTTCGGACATTATCCCGGCCCTACCCGCTGTCATGGCCAGTACCGACGAGAGTGGGACGGACCACATACGTTGCAACCCGCAACCCCAATGCTCTCCGACTAGGCACCATATCCGCCTCGGGAAAGGATAATGCCAAATTGATTAATTTGTACTTGAGATGATCATCGGTTTTTCAACCGAAATTGTACCATATAGTAATAATCAAAACATTTTTGATTATAAGGAAATTTGCTAGATAAATTCCCAAACCCTATTCAAGCATCAAGTTTGAAGATTGTTGTTTCCAATTTATGATTTAGATCACATCTTAATCAATTAATTGGTTGGGGCCATGTCAATTAGGCAAATAATCATGTCTCAATATTTCACAAATATTATTCTAGATTATTTCACGAAATTAACAATTAATTTCACTAATTGACAATCACTTGGTTCTAGATTAGGAATGCAATTTCAGTAATGACCCCTATTCACTAAAATTGGCATATCTCAATCAATTTAAATCCAAATTAAGCAAACTCAATTTTCATAGATTGCTAACTTGATTTACAACAGAACCTAAGTGGATTTGCACGCATTTCGAGGCAGATGATAACACTAATTAACTCTTTAATCATGTTAAAATCTATTGTTCCCGCAACAGTGCATACATGTCCATTAAAACAACCATAATTAGAGCATACGAAATCCGATTTACGCAAACTCAGTTCCTATGGTTTCCTTATTTAATGGGGAACAAAATCCAAGTATTAAATTCGTGTTTAAACAATTTAAACAGTACCGAATTTATTTACTAAACAGATCTGCGAAATCAAATGCGATGAAAACTTTCGCGACCTAAACGAACCCAAGTCGTCCTCGGTTTTTCGAATCATATTCGAAACCGTCGACCTAAGGCTCTGATACCACTTGAAGGATATGGAGAAATCCTCAAGCGCATCACGGAAGCGTGATCGTCGTATCGAATACGACGAAGAACGACTAGTCGCACTAGTTGTTCGGAGCAGCGGAATTTTAAAAAATTTTAAACCGATGAAACCACATGATCCGAGAACCGTTCTCAAATCGTTTCATCTATAACCACATCAAGCATAATGCAATACCTCTTGAAGCGTGGTTGATCGAGTCTCTTACGAAAAAGAGACCTCCTGTCTCAAGTCCGATCGTCGGAGTAACGGCTTGCGAGCGCGGAGATGAGTCGCGGTGTCCTCGCAATCCAAGATGATCCAAGCGCGGTTGCTCCTGATCTCGTCGCACGGGATCAAGCGTCTACTTCGTGAGTGAAGCACTCCAAGAAGACAAAGAACCGCAAAGAGTTGAAGCGGCAGCACGATGGCGCGGGCGTCGACTTTCCTCTCCACCAAGGTGGACGGCCACCAAGAAGAAGAGGGAGAGAGGGCTGTCGTGTATATGAGAAAGAGAGAGAGAGTTTTTGCTACAATAGCATGTGTAAAGAGAGAGCCAAGTATGCCTCTCTATTTATAGGGTTTTGGGATCCATGGATCTCAATCCATGGGACACATAAAATCAATGGGTGAGATTGATTTATGTTCATCCAATGGCTGAGATTGTTGTTGTCAAAAGCAACAAATTTAGGTCAAAATATATTTAATAAAATCAAATATAATTTGCTCCTAAATTAACCCAACAAATAAGGAGAGAAGACACATGGAGATTTCATCTCCATGTGCCTTCCATGTAGGCGCACACCCACTCCAATTAGGAGTGGTGTGCCGCCCACCATGGATTGCATGGAGATTTCAATCTCCATGAGATTGCAAATCTCCATGTAATCTCTCTTATTTATTTGCAACAAAATAATTTGGGTTTTATTTCTCAAAATTAATTCATAATTATCTTTGAGGAAATTGCAATCTAGCCATGGAATAATTGTGAATCATATTCACAACCCAAAACAACATGTAATTCATATTGTTAATTAATTACACAATGTGTATCCAATACACATCATAATTAATCAACACATATAAATTATAATTAACTCTCTCTAATACATTATAAATCACATTTATAATATATCATAAATAATTGGATATCTCTATCCACATTATTCTTATCCAAACTAATTAAATCACATTTAATCATATTGGATAATTTCTCATACATCATGATAATTAAAACACTTTTAATTATCAAATTCTCTTTGCTTAGATCTTATGGAATTGTTCTTAAACCATTTAAGAACAATGCTATTTCTCCTCAGATACTTGGAGATAAGGACAGGGCGATTGTATTGTTCCACGTATAGTGACTTGGATGTTGAGATCATATCTCAACTCCAGATCCTATGGACCTCCCACTGATGCTTGATCAAATCAAGACCGTAGACTTAATCTCCTCATTGCATCTGAATCTTATTCAGACCAATGTCCAGTTCATGGACTAAGATTAGGTCACTTCTCTAATGAGAGGAGTCACTAAAATCCAATCCTGTTTCATCACTCCCTCAGAATGGAAGAGTCATGGTTATACAATCGTATATGATCAAATCACCCTTCAGGTATTCCTAATACCTGCACATCCTACATACTGGAAGACTCATGATCATCCTGAAGATAAAGATCACTTTTATACTGTCATCTTCAGGGTTAGATCATTAAGTTTCTCAATCTTGGTCATCGGGATTTGGTATAGATCATATGCTTTCACAAAGCATATATCTTACCTTCAAATTCATGTCATGCTTCCAAAGCACGACGACCATGCATGGAATTTGTTCAGTCCCAATACCTCATGAGTGAGCTCATGTCTCCCGGTTCACAAGTGAACCTGTATGATCCCTTTGAGAGATCGCATTACCCATATGTCCTTACATGCACACCAGCTCGCCGGTATATAGACCTTGATTAGGTCATCAACCTATTGGTCTGCCAAATGTACATACTCAGACATATAGCAATACATCTGTCTCTAGTCAGAGGATGCATGCCTATGTTGTGACAGTATTCAACGTAGGTCTTTGGTTATCTCGATCTCGTCAAGTCAACCCATTGACTTAACTAACCTGACACCTCTGAATCATTATTCCCATGCAGAGGACCTGCATCTAGAGGTCAATCAGATATCAGTCATATGAGATAGGATTGCCATCTCCCACTCAGACTGGAGATCATCACTTAATGATCATTTGATGATGCTTGATGAGTCCTCTATCTAACTCCTTAGATATTCATCCAAGCATCAGCCTCTATGATCCATCCAATGAATCAACGGCTGTATGATCATCAAGTTGGCCATGGTACATAACCCTTATTGTACAGAGGGACCCTATAGTGCATTCATTCATTAATCTCAGAAGGGGAGTGAAAAATAAACAATAACTTTTATTGATAATTTATTCATTACAATAACATTTATTGTAGAAATGGTTCGCCCGGGGCTCACATTGCTAACAGTAACAACAAGTGAGAGAGAGGGTGAGGCACCCCTTTTGGAGCGTGAAGCCCCTCGTCCGGCGAGGTTCTTCCTCAACTCCACCGTAAGGAGCTAAGCCCCTAGAAATCATCATCTATCGAGGCCACTACCCCCCGTGGACAACATCCGCACCCCCAAGCATACTACGACCATCCTCAGGTACCAGATTCGACCTACGATTTCCATTGATTTGATCTTTTATCCAAGAAATAGAGCACCTTCGACGACGATCTTTCATACCCGATTTCACCATCCTCCAACATCACTCTGCCTCGTTCCGACTTCCTCCCGCTTCTACGTATGCTCCGCATCCCCCCACGTGGCTCCATCTATCGGGTTGGAGCCTCCTAGCATGTCTAGTCTCCCACATCACCGGAGACCAGCCCCGTTCACCTTCCACCCTTGGTTCTCGATACTTATTACGCTCTAACCCTCGCCGGAGCCACTCCTCCGAGCAGAACATTTATCCTGCAGGATTCGTGCATGTATAGACCTCATCTGGAGGTCTTCGACACTCCCAGAATGCTCCAGGAATGACATGCCTCCCCAGGACCCTCTCCTTGGTCCTGGGCCCTTCTGAGCAATCTAGCAGCTGCGGAGCACCTTCGCTAATCTTTCCCACATCCTAATAACTCGTGATGACGTCGGACCCATGCACCATCGCCGATTGAAACTCACCGGAGGCGAGTTCTTCCCGTTCATCCAGGCATCTTCTCTGTCGTTTGATCAGGGTCCTCTCCAGTACTAATCACAGTCGTTAATCCTTGAGAGTCCTCTGACCGTAGGATCCATATGAGGATCTCATCTTTGTCATCCATCATCGAAGGGGTATCAGTGCATCTCAGTCGTCCATCCATAAGTGTAGTGCCATCGACTGTTGGATCGCGCTTAATAAGGGGTAAATTATTCTTAGGCCCCTCTCTATTTTATGTTTTCTAGATAGTCTTGTAAATATTTGTTGTAGCTTAAAATAGTTTGGTTATTTTGCAAGTGGACCCTTTTTACTTTTAGTATTTGCATTTTTAGTCCTCTGTTTGTGAACTCACGTGGCATACCACATGCTTTTCTGGTGTATTTGCATGTTGTTCCATGGATTTCACATATGTTATGTTTTAAATGAAAGCTTTTTTATATTTGCACCTATACCCATGTGCGTGGATTAATTAGCATGTACGTTTGTTCCCTGGACATTTTGTAGGATCGACCATGAGCTTTTCCATTGTGTTATTATTTTTCTGCGAACTTAAAGTATTTACAACCAGGTCCCTATACACTGTGAGTAGTTGCTTGATTTTGATTGAACTTAATAAATTGCAAATTAAAAATTACCATTAACTATGTAGGTGTGTAGTATTTATTGTAATTTTCTTGGACTATTTTCTATGCATTTAATATTTTCTAAAAATTAAAAACCACTAAAAATTGTATTGTATGTTTTGAAAAATATATAAAAATTTGAAAAACAACTTTAAAAATTCCAAAAAATAGTAAGTATGTGTTTTTGCATGTTTTGCCTTCCAGTAACATTTTTGTTTGAAAAACCTTCATAAAACCCTAAAAATTTTAAAAGTCTTAAAAATTATAAAAATCATAAAAAAATCTAAAGAATCAGAAAAATACAATTTCAGTTTCTATTCGTTCCTCTTTGTATCTATTTTCTCATAAAATTGCCCACCCCCAGGATATCATAGCACTTTAAGTATTTTAATTTGTAATTTTATCTTGGTTGTGCATGGTTTGTATTTTTATCACTTATTTAAATTTTATAAAATCACAAAAACATTAGAAAAAGCCCTAGAAAATTACCAAAATACTTTAATATTTGAAAAAAAACCAAAAATATTTTTATTCCTAATTTTTGAGCATTTTAGTTTTGAATAAAAATTAAAAGAGCTTGCTTGTGTGCAAAGTCTCTTTATTTGATTGTTTCTCTCCCTTAATTAAAAATTTTAAAAATTTGCAAAATTAAAAATTAAATAAAAACATGCATTTTAGTTTCTGGATTTCGACTACTTCGAAGGATTTATCGTGCTCCTTGTGTTCGATCCTGGTTGTTATACCTGGTTAAAATAAATAGTGGAGACCGCTTACATTGTTTTGAGTGATTTCTCTTTTAATTGTGTGGTTTTATATTTTTCTTGTTGACACATAGCCTTGTGATTTGGATCGCAACAACTTTGTGCATATTTGATTCCCTAACCCGAGTCGCGAGACATGTCACCAGGGAGCGGTTCCTTATTGTTGCCTCGAGAAGGTTGGCGATGACCTTCGAGACTATAAAACTCGTCTGGAGGGTTGCAATGACGAGGAGGTGTCGTCGGATCTCGTTGAGAGAGGAAAGAGTGTGTTGTCATTGCCTACCAGAGTTCGAATCGCTCGTTGTCACCAGAGATTCACTCGAGGTTGGTGGGTAAACTCCCAAGATCGATGGACGATATTGCTGGAGGTGACTGAAGTGGGTTTTATGGATTGCTGGTTGAGGGTCATGATGGTTGGGTGTCATGGGAACGTGACTACGGGTCATGCGTGCAAAGGGAGCGGTTGGAATGAGGTGGAGATGGTGCAGAGGAAAAGGGGTGGGTTCCAGTTGCAACTGTGCACCACAAGGAACAGGGATGTGGGTGATGATCGGGAGAATAAGTGAGAGTCAGAGGGTGAAAGAGGGAGTCAGGGTCGCATCGTCACGAAGGGTGGAGGTAGTTGCGATTGCACTGCCCGAGGGCAACGAAGAGGAGAGATGGTGGTGCCATGTGGTACGTGCAGGGGCATCCACGTGGTGTAGGAAATTAAAAAAATAAAATTAAAATTAAACACAAAAAATTGCAACAAAAACAACAACAAATCCATCCTATTTAAAGTTGGGTCTCTCTCAGAAAATTCAAAAATTGAATCCAAAGAAAAATCAATAAACAAGGTCAAGTCAAAAAGTAGTCAACATGAAAGTTGCTCGCCTCCACGAGATTTGAAACTTTTAGGGTTTGTTTGGTTGCTGGGTTGGGTTGGGCTGGGTTGGGTTGGGTTGGGTCGGGGTACCCCTGTGAATAGTAAACTGTGAGGAGGATTGGGAGGGTTGGAAGGAAGGGTACACCGGTTTACCCCAACCCAACCCTGCCCAACCCTGCAACCAAACGAAGCCTTATGAAGGAACCAAAATCAAAAGAAATAAAATGTACAAAAAGTATTTTTGGGTGGTACGTTATAGAAATAAAATACCACATTTTTATATTTGTGATTTTTTATTTTTAGAAAAGATTAAAAAATCAAAATAAAATCAAATCAAATATAAAATAAATATTACTACTTAATCTATTTTTTGGATTTTAATAATTAAGAAAATAAAGAAATTAAATAAAGGGAACATATATACATACTATATATACTAACACATGTTGATTATTTCCTTTGATTTTTGCCACAATTTTTATTTGGATTTTAACACATTTAATTAAAACATAAACCAAAGAAAATAAATGCAAAATATACACATAAAAAAGAATTAATTTTGTACATAAAATAATAAGGCCAAAATAGGCCAATATGAACAATATACAATAGGGGCCCAAAACCCAAGTTGACTCTGATTCTTTTGATTTTGGTCTGATTTTTGTATATAATTGAACGTACATTAATTCAAAAGTGAGTAAAGGTCCATAGGAGACTATATGAAGGAGATGTTCACGTTTTTTATGACTTTTAGCCATAAACTAGGGATTTGTTTTTATTGGGTAAATTTGCATGTTGATATTTTTGTATTTTTCATTTGTTAGTGTAGTAATATATACACTGGAGATTGATTTTATTTAATTTTGAGTTAGTGAAAAATAAATAAAAATCTAGGAAAACATGGTAATTACATGTGATATTTACAAGAGAAATTTGCTTCTTATTTAATGGAAATATGCATGATAAAAATGTGATTATTATCTACAAGTGCATAAATGATAATAATGCGAAATAAATGGAGAAATGCAACTAATTACTTGAGAATGAAGCTCTATTTTCATCATTTAGAATGATGAATCACATATTCGTCAACTCCCTATACTTAAACCTTGCTCGTCCCCAAGAAACTAAAATAAAATGCAAAAGTGAAATGATTTTGATTTCCATACCAAGTTCATGAACAAAAGGTGAAAATGGAGCTCGACTTGACCTTTGGATTAATAATGTGGTGGAACTTCTTATGAGAATTAGGGTTTTAATAGCAATAACCTCCAAGTTCGCACAAGTCAATATCCCGACCCGACTCATATGTCATCTTAGATCAATCACTCCATAAGCATCCTACATGAACACTGAAAAAATGTCTCTGGTGTGTGAATTGTGTTAGATCTTCCCATCCAAAATGTTGGACTACCATGAAATCTCCTCCTCCATAAACTCATACCCGAGGAGCCAGGTATTTCCTTCTAAGTTCAGGAACGTGCTAGTTCACAATGAATAAGGAGAGAAGTATAGAATAAGGGGAAAAGAAGTGAGAATGACAGGTGTATTCAACTCTCCTGTGAAGTTTGGCCGGTGTAGCCAAGTCTCCACTAGATTTGCAGGCTATCTGAAGCTCGGACCATTTTGGTCAAATATTATTATTTTTGGTATCTAGGAATTCGCTTCTTTTTGGTAGAAATTAGTGGTTTCTCTGCATGTATATTTTGTGCCACGATGGACATAGAGTTCTTTGGTCTGCCCATGTTTTGGGGTCTTAGAAAAATTACACTAGCAGTCTGTCTCTCATTCGAACTTTATTTCAACCTAATGCCCCGGTCTTTAGTTTTCCATGCTACCAAAGAAAGAAGTGCACGGTTTTCCAACACCTCATCTAAGTTGAGCTAAGTGCGTAGTGTAGAGTACATAATAATTCCTTATCTAAAATCTACTCATAATGATGCGTCAATTCAGACACTAAGAGTCAAGGCTAGATATTGTCTTGTGAACTTGGAGTATTAAATCTACGACCTGAAGTTTCTAAAATCCTACTTCTCAATTGAGGTTTCTCTAAAATTAATGTAGATTAAGGTCTTGTCAAGTCCATCCTCACTTTCCATTCATAACTCTATTTAGAACCCCCTAACTTTACACTTTGCATATGCAATATATTCAAATGAAATGCATTTGTTATGAAATGCATATAAATGAAGTGCAAGATTGTTTCTCTCTCTCTCTCTCTCTCTCTCTTTTGAATGCAAGAATGATATTCAAGAGTAAATAAGAAGCTCTTTTTACAAAAGTTTTTTTGGTGTACCTCCTATTTTACAACAATTTTACAAAAGTATTATTTACAAAACTTTTACAAGATTATAAAATTTTTACGAGGATATTATACACATTTTACAGATTTTACAGATTGTACACAGTTATACATATTATACAAGTATACATGTATTTTACAAAGACAGATTATATTTTTTACCAATTTTACCCATTTTGTAATTATTGCATAATATATACAAAAATACGTTAAAAGTACGAGCTATGAGTAACGTATATATGTAATATATACAACCCCCCCACCATACTTAGTGTGTGTTACATCATCAGAGCACAAGAAGCAAGGAAAAGACATAACTTGTGCTAAGCGTAGGAGAGTGAAAAAGAATAGAGGTATAGAAGTCGACTCGCCCCCCTATATTCAAGCTCTGATCTACCTAAGTGAAGAAGAAGATCAAGAATGGGTTGGTAAAGGTCAAGAGGAGAAATGGATGAATACATATACATTCTGAGCATAGATCCCCCCCCCCCCAATACTTAGACTCTTGTCAGCCTAAGTATAGGACGGGATTAAGTATGAGAACTGATGGGGTTGGGGATGTGCAAAGAGAACAAGAAGAAAGAATAGGAGTGAGTCCGGTCACTCCCCCCCCCATACTTAGGATCTAGTCATCCAAAGTATAGACACAAATGAAGTTGATGTGGAGCCGAGGCAAGTGATACGAATCACATGGGAGGGAGGGAAAGAAGAAGACTATACAAGATGGAAAAAGAATGTACAAGGATCAAGAATTTTTGTAACTAACCTTCTTGCATGAATGATTATGTAGGGAATATCCATGCGGTCTTGTTGGAATCGTCCTTAGATGAATAATAATGAGGTGAAGGGATCATCCAACGAGGGTCAACACACAATTGTTTGCTCACAAGACAGTCGAACTGAGCTCACTCATATAGATCACCTCATCCGTACCCGTTGAGGAATCCATAAAAAATTCCTTCTCTAGTATGTTGAAGGAAACTTTTGTAGTCGGTTTTCTATAACCCGAAGCATTGTGATGGAGAAGAGAGTGCCACGCCTTGAGGGGTTCGGGGGAACACCTCGAGGAATCCGTTCTCGACTTCCTCTCACCAGATAATCGACTAAAGAATAAAGCAACCATGTTTTTGGGAAGCGTCAATTTGGTCCTATCCATCTCCTTTGTTAAAGGTCCGAGAGGTAGTGTATGTGAGGTGTTGACCATGGGTTCCTCATTAAATGAGTCACCATATAGATTGTAATACTCTTGTAGGGTCAGCATACGACTCGGGTAGGTGCTAGTGCTCTCAGTTGGCTTGGCATTGGTAGGTTCATGTGTCAGATCATCAAATGACCAAGACAATCAGAAAAAGTTGTGTCCAACTCAATGATATCTTTGGGTTGCAAGTTCTTTATTGAAGTTGTCTCAATGGTGGTGATGCAAGTAATAGAAGTCGTGGATGTGTGGGGAGTCTCTGATCTAATGGCCGGCTTGATAGTCGGTATCTCAGGTGTAGTAGAGAGGTGGGACTCTTCTACCTCTCGATGGTCTCGATTATCAGTGGCTATGTGGGTTGCTTCGGTTTAGAGTGTGTCCTCAAAGGACACATGCGATTGGTATGTGCCCAATGCAAGAAAATAGATCTCCTGAGTCTCGAAATCTAGCGTTGCCTTAGACAAGGCTAAGAATGTCTTCCTAAAAATTATCGGAGACTGGGTGAACTCTACTAGATGCTCAATATCAATGATCATGAATTCTACTATGAGTGGAGAACCTCGAAAAGCAATGATGACTAAAATGGTTCCTCTTGATTGTTTAATGGATTGATCAGTCGACTGCACGATCACTCTCAATTTCAAGTGGTCTGAGTTTAAGCTTTTCAAACATAGAGGTCGGGAGGATATTTAGTAATGAATCATCATCGATTCTAGCATGGGTGAAGAAGGTGTCTTTGATTCTACATTCAACTTGGGGCAGCCGCTTCACTCTATGGCTCTTGGTCTTTGATGAATCTCGTATTCATCATGCTAAAAACTCACTATTAAACCCCTGGCCTAAACATTCCCATAAAAATCACCCTTAATTCCCTGTTTTTATCATGTATCATATTGTGTATAATTAACCTTTAATTATTGTATTTAATTCCCTTTTATTTTCTTGTATTTATTTTATCACTCAAAATCCCTTAAAAATTAGGTAGATAACTTGTCTATAATCCACTAACCCTTAAAAGATAAAAAATACAAAAAAAATCTCAAAACCACAAATTTGGTGTTTTTATCCCCTTAAAAATACCCCCAAAAAATGTGTTTTGTACAAATGACCTCTTTTGGTTTTTTGACCAACATGAAAGTTGTAGATCTCGTCGAGACGAGCAACTTTCATGTTTTGACTTTTTCCTAATTCGGTCTCTAACTATTTCTTTCCTATTTTTCTTTGTATTTTTATTTGATTTTCTCTGATTGGGCCACGTGGCGCTCTCTAGAGCCACCACGTGGCCCGCTTCTTCTCACGCCACCCGTCACCATTCCTGGTCGTTGGATCTGCTCCAATCGCCTCCATCTCAGCCCTCCAAACCCGCTTCCTCCTTCAGCCGCCTGATCGTCCTCCAGATTAAATCCTCGCCGTTCACCAGCGCCTAATCCTCAGCCATCCGATCGCATCCCCATCCGCTGGCCTTCCGCGTGCCACGTCTCCTCTTCACCTCAGCCACACGATCAAGCGCCCATCCTGCGCCTCTCATTTCCCCACGTCATCCCTTCACCCCTCGCCGTTAGATCTGATCCAACTTTCCATCTGAGCCGCTCATCGGCGCTCAACTCCCCGCCGCTTGATCCAAATCTAAGATCTAATCAGGACCCTCCATCAGCGCCCTCGAACTGACCGTTGGATCGCAAGATCCAACGGTTCAAATACCTTCATCCACCTCCAGCCCCGGCCGTTACCCCTTGCAACTCCCCCGACCCTTTCCATATTTGGAGCTCCTCTCAGCCACTCACTCCTCGTCCTAACACCTCCATTACGAAGCTCTACCTTCCGTTACCCTCGCCAGCTTGTCAATGAGCCGCCATGAAACCCTAGCCTCTTCATTCCATCGGTTACATCTCCGCCGGCCATCCCCTGTAATGCACCTCCACCTCCTATTTAAACACTCCCTCCGCCACTGAGCACGTCGTCCATAGTTATTGGGCCTTCCTCTAGCTTCCTCCGTCCCTCTAGTGACAGCGGAGGGGCAGAGCGTCGAGGCAATCATGAGGTTTGCTCAGTCTCGACCCACGGCGGAGCATCGCCGTGTCCTGGTGGCTCCGGCCACCTACGAGCTCTCTGGTACGGCTGACCAGATTGGGCAAAGATCCCCAGGCCTCCTCGAGGTCCAGCACAAGCCTCTCCGCTACCGGGTTCCCCTCCCCGACGAGTTCCTCTCCCTCTTTGCTTTTTCCTTCATTTTCCACCAAATTATCACGCCTCCTACAGTCACTGTCACCCTCACCTGTTCACCCCTTAAGCTCCGCTCAACCACTCCGATCCTCGTCGACCACCTTTCTTTTCTCCAGGACCTCCCCTCACTCCGACCCCCTTCTGCTCCAACACAGCCGGAGAAGAAGCCCCGAGCCTCCATTTCCCGACACCCCACGACCCTCACTCCATTCACGTCACTCCCACATGCACGCTTCGACTTTGCTAACATCTGCAGGTACCTACTGCTTCAATGATCGGAGCTTGCAAATCGCCTCCGACCGTCAGCTCCGCCACTGGTGGCTCTGCATCGATTGACCAACCCAATCGCCTCCGGAGGTCCGCAACATCTCCAAATCCTTCGCGAGGGCCTCAGCATTCCTCTCCGATCTTCGGAGGACCTCGCGGAGCCTGGCGGAGCTAAAGGCAGGTCGCTGGAGCCCCGCCTTCTCCCGATGACCTACGGAGGAGGATGACTGTACAGGCACCGTCCGATCCTCCTGATCGGACGCTCAGATGATGACGCGTGGCATGCCGAAGCTCAAACCAAAGCTACAGGCTCGGATCATCCCGAGCCTCGACCCGAGCCCCTCAGCTGCAACCACATGTATCCGAACCTACAGGTGCTGACCCGAGCCTGGCCCTCACGTGCAGCGCACGTGAGATGCTGGGTAAATTGCATAGAAGACCTCGGAAGAAATGGAATTTGCATTTTGATCCTCCAGGCGCGTGCGTCATGTGCGTGCCTGGGGTAATTTATAGGGAGGCCCTTCATACTTTCTGAAATTACAAAAGGTCCCAATGCATATGGGAAATTTGCACAGGACCCCAGGCGGTTTTTCATAATTGCATTTAGGTCCTTCCAGGGACCTAAATGCAATATTTATCCTTTATTTTTATTGCATTTTTATTACAATTATGCCCTTGCACTATTTTTAGCATAACTTGAGTATTGTAGGTCCAAATTGCATGATTTTAGTGTTGTTTTGATCCTTGTTTTGTCCTCTATATTTTAGCATGCTTATTTGTTTCATTTGACACTGTTTAATTTAAGTGAATTTTTATGTGGAAAATGGGACCCTGCTCTTCTTGTCTTGCTTTGATTTGATGACCGATTTTTATTGATGTGTTCAAATTGACTCTAAATTCATTCTATATTGTGTTGCTCGCATTTTTAGGGTATAATTGTAGGCTTTTACCTGTATATACATAATCTTGCATATTCATTCATACATCACTTTATAATTGCATAAAACCCGATAAACAAATGCATGCATCATGGCATAGCTTTGTAAATAGCACATATTGCATGAGGACTTGAATTTGAAATTAATCGACATTGTGCCTTCATGAATCAAAATTCAATACACACATTAGGCATCCGTATCCCTGTGTTCGACCTTGGTACACTTGCCAAGTTAAAATATTCCACAACATTCAAAGATCGTGGTTTTTGCTGATCTGAATTCGTCTCTTGTACTACGACTTAATTCTACATTCTTATAGAGGTGAATTTGACGATCCATCAAATGGCGTCGTTGCCGGGGATGCGGCTTTTCTTAATTTTTGAATTTTGATCTTTTGTTGTAGAATTTCAAATTTTTAGGTCCTCGTTTCATGCATCATTTCTTTGCATCATATTTGCTAATTTAAATTCTCTGAATATTCCAACGTTTTTCTTTTGTGCCAGGGCCCATGATGATCGGGGACGCTTGATCCTCATGGAGGCGCGAAGTCGGGAGCTTCCGCTGAAGCGGTCGCAAAGGAATATGTGAAGAAAAATTGGAGTCTTTTTATCGGTCAAATTGCATTGCATCTTGTAAAAAAAATATTGCATCTGCATATTTATTTCCAGTTCTGCATATTGTACACACACAAAAAAAATGAGAGTGGATCACTTGATGATCTACCCCCCCCCCCCCACACACACACACACACCTACACCTGCACATACACCATTCCCCTGTGTATTTCTCTCTCTCTCTCTCTCTCTCTCTCTCTCTGTGTGTGTGTATACATTTCACGAACCCCCTCCCCCTCACCCTTGTAACATAGAACCCCTCCCCCTTAATGCAGACCTGACTTAGGCTATTTGTAGCCTATGTATAGGGGGGACCCGCCTGCTCATCCATCCCTCGTCCCATCTTCTCGTACTTAGGCCGATTTTGGCTGAAGTATAGGGGACCCTCCTCCTCAGTTCCGCAACATCACCCTATACTTGAACCGAGCCTTGGCTTCATGGCATTTGTGATATGAGGAAATAGCAAATTTTAAGTATAGGGGGGTATACCGTATATTACTGTATATTTACTTTAGCCTTAGCTCGCATTTTTAAAACTTTTTAAAATTTTATTTTTCGAGCTGGGTTTTGGTAATCTTGTGAACTGAGTAAAAACCCTATAAATTTTGTTCATTAAAAATTAAGGGATTAATTTTTGTAAATATTCCTGTAAAAAACAAAAAAAACAAAAAAATTAATTAATTAAAACCCATAAAAATTTGCAAAAGCCAAAAATCACACAAAATTCACTAACCCAAGGAGTTGGTGTATTCCTGACACATTCACACTCACGCAAGGCTTGAGGATTTTGAGGACACTGGATCTCTGGGATCTTGAGAGTCTGAGTTAACATGCCTTAGTCATTAGGGTTTTCAAGACTTAAATATCCACGCTCCTGTGGTTTGAAAGATTTGAGTGTTATATTGCACTCTTCATCTCTACCTTCAAAGAAAATATGATCAGCACAGTCACTTCCACAACTGCATGATTGATGAGCTGAGATGAGATATCACTTGAGGAACTAGGACCAGAGATTTGAGTTTAGACCCGATCTTATGATATTCGAGGATGGGATAAAGTTAATGAAGGCTTTAGAAAACCTGAGTGTCAGCAAAACCCAAGCCAGTATGTGAACAAGATTCATATGCTATCTCTTTGATATTTACCTAAAGTGTCAGGGTGTGATGAAACTTAAATGAATTTGTTGATCAGTGTGCGCCAATTTTTGGTAAAAGCAGTGGAGCTAGCCAACAAAAGAAATGAAATGTCAAAGAAAAAAGCTCTGAATACCAAAGTCAAAATACAAATGAGCTTCCACCAATGGCGAGCGCTTCCAAACATTTTCAAAGTGTCCACTTGGACCAAGAGCTAATTAGGACCAAGGAGTCAGGCTGACACCACAAAAAGGGCCCTGCATCGTAAGCGATACAAGTCTGGGTGTCGAAGGTATCTTAGATACTCAGATAAGACGCACCCGGTGTACTCCCAAAAAAACAAGTGCAGACGACTCCAACTCTCTTGACGGACACATTGATCAACAAAATAATAATATACATGTGTTGAATAAAAGGCACTCGAGAGGCCCCTTGTACCAATGTGAGGGTGAGAAAAATAGACACAATCCCATTACCTCCATCATCTGGCCATCCATCTACATTTCAAGTCTGACGAACTAATGAGACGGTTGACTGAAGCAAGAGTAGACTTATTCCCTAGTATTGAGGATTAGGTCTAGAGGAGAATCTTTGGGACTGGAACTTTGAGTGATGCATTGACTCGGTTCTCATGAAATGCAGTACACTAAATGTCATATCCTTATATTATATGTACAAAAAGAGAGTCTGATAATCAGAGAAGTTGGATTCCTTTTGGCTAAGGCATGGATAAACCTGGAATTTTAGGATCACTTAGGTCAAGGGTCTTGGAAAGATCAAGCCTTGAAAATTTCACGCGCACTGTCAGGAATTAATCCGACTCCTTCATTCTTTAGATGCTCGAGGACGAGCATGGTTTAAGTATAGGGGTATGATGAATCTCGTATTCATCATGCTAAAAACTCACTATTAAACCCCTGGCCTAAACAATCCAATAAAAATCACCCTTAATTCCTTGTTTTTATCCTGTATCATATTGTTTATAATTAACCTTTAATTATTATATTTAATTCCCTTTTATTTTCTTGTATTTATTTTATCACTCAAAATCCCCTAAAAATTAGGTAGATAAGTTGTCTATAATCCACTAACCCTTAAAAAGATAAAAAAATACAAAAAAAATCTCAAAACCACAAAATTAGTGTTTTTATCCCTTAAAAATACCCCCAAAAAATGCATTTTGTACAAATGACCTCTTTTGGCTTTTTGACCAACATGAAAGTTGTAGATCTCGTCGAGACGAGCAACTTTCATGTTTTGACTTTTTTCTAATCAGCCTTTACTATTTCTTTCCTATTTTTCTTTGTATTTTTATTTGATTTTCTCTGATTGGGCCACGTGGCGCTCTCTGGAGCCGCCACGTGGCCCGCTTCTTCTCACGCCACCCGTCACCATTCCTGGCCGTTGGATCTGCTCCAATCGCCTCCATCTCAGCCCTCCAAACCCGCTTCCTCCTTCAGCCGCCCGACCGTCCTCCAGATTAAATCATCGCCGTTCACTAGCGCCTAATCCTCAGCCATCCGATCGCATCCCCATCCTCTGGCCTTCCGCGTGCCACGTCTCCTCTTCACCTCAGCCACACGATCAAGCGCCCATCCTACCCCTCTCTTTTCCCCACGTCATCCCTTCACCCCTCACCGTTAGATCTGATCCAACTTTCCATCTGAGCCGCTCATCGATGCTCAACTCCCCGCCGCTTGATCCAAATCTAAGATCTAATCAGAACCCTGCATCAGCGCCCTCGATCCAACGGTTAAAATACCTTCGTCTACCTCCAGCCCCGGCCGTTACCCCTTGCAACTCCCCCGACCCTTTCCATATTTGGAGTTCCTCTCAGCCACTCACTCCTCGTCCTAACACCTCCATTACGAAGCTCTACCTTCCGTTACCCTCGCCAGCTCGTTAATGAGCCGCCATGAAACCCTAGCCTCTTCATTCCATCGGTTACATCTCCGCCGGCCATCCCCTGTAACGCACCTCCACCTCCTATTTAAACACTCCCTCCGCCACTGAGCACATCGTCCACCGTTATTGGGCCTTCCTCTAGCTTCCTCCGTCCCTCCGGTGACAGCGGAGGGGCGGAGCGTCGAGGCTATCATGAGGTTTGCTCGGTGTCGACCCACGGCGGAGCATCGCCGTGTCCTGGTGGCTCCGGCCACCTTCGAGCTCTCTGGTACGGCTGACCAGATTGGGTGAAGATCCCCGGGCCTCCTCAAGGTCCAGGCACAAGCCTCTCCGCCACCGGGTTCCCCTCCCCGACGAGGTCCTCTCCCTCTTTGCTTTTTCCTTCATTTTCTCTTAAATTATCACGCCTCCTACAGTCACCGTCACCCTCACATGTTCACCCCTTAAGCTCCGCCCAACCACTCCGATCCTCGTCGACCACCTTTCTTTTCTCCAGGATCTCCCCTCACTCCAACCCCCTTCTACTTCAACACCGCCGGAGAAGAAGCCCCGGGCCTCCTTTCCCGACACCCCACAGCCCTCACTCACTCACGTCACTCCCACATGCAGCTTCAACTTTGCTAACATCTGCAGGTACCTACTGCTTCAATGATCGGAGCTTGCAAATCGCCTCCGACCGTCAGCTCCGCCACTGGTGGCTCTGTATCGATTGCCAACCCAATCGCCTCCGGAGGTCCGCAACATCTCCAACTCCTTCGTGAGGGCCTCAGCATTCCTCTCCGATCTTCGGAGGACCACCGGAGCCTGCGGAGTTAAAGGCAGGTCGCCGGAATCCCGTCTTCTCCGGTGACCTGCGGAGGAGGATGACTGTACAGGCACCGTCCGATCCTCCTGATCGGACGGCTTAGATGATTACGCGTGGCATGCCGAAGCTCAAACCAAAGCTACAGGCTCGGATCATCCCGAGCGTCGACCCGAGCCCCTCAGCTGCGGCCACATGGGTCCGAACCTGTAGGTGCTGACCCGGGCTGGCCCTCACGTGCAGCGCATGTGAGATGCTGGGTAAATTGCAGAGAAGACCCCGAAAGAAATGGAATTTGCATTTTGGTCCTCCAGGCGCGTGCGTTACGTGCGCGCCTGGGGTAATTTACAGGAGGCCCTTCATACTTTCTGAAATTACAAAAAGGTCCCCGCGCATATGGAAAATTTACACAGGACCCCAGGAGGTTTTCATAATTGCATTTAGGTCCTTCCAGGGGACCTAAATGCAATATTTATCCTTATTTTTATTGCATTTTTATTACAATTATGCCCTTGCACTATTTTTAGCATAACTTGAGTATCGTAGGTCCAAATTGCATGATTTTAGTGTCGTTTTGATCCTTGTTTTGTCCTCTATATTTTAGCATCCTTATTTGTTTCATTTGACACTGTTTTAATTTAAGTGAATTTTTATGTGGAAAATGGGACCCTGCTCTCTTGTCTTGCTTTGATTTGATGATCGATTTTTATTGATGTGTTCAAATTGACTCTAATTTCATTCTATATTGTGTGCTCGCATTTTTAGGGTATAATTGTAGGCTTTTACCTGTATATACATAATCTTGCATATTCATTCATGCATCACTTTATAATTGCATAAAAACCGATAAAAAATGCATGCATCATGGCATAGCTTTGTAAATAGCATATATTGCATGAGGACTTGAAATTGAAATTAATCGACATTGTGCCTTCATGAATCAAATTTCAATACACACATTAGGCAGTCGTGTCCCTGTGTTCGACCTTGGTACACTTGCCAAGTTAAAATATTCCACGACATTCAAAGATCGTGGTTTTTGCTGATCCGAATTCGTCTCCTGTACTACGACAATTTTATATTATTAAAGAGGCGAATTTCACGTTCATCAGTCTTTCTCCCCATCACCAAGGAGATGGCCATAGGCACTGAGTATTTTTCTGTCCTTGTTCTCTTATTAGTCGACCTCTTGGTTATTAGTTTACTCTTCACAAATCTTTTGAGGTCGGGGAGATGATCTATGGCCCTTATTAAGGGAAGCATAAGAATAAATTCCTTAGCAAGTGCTTCCCTAAGGTAGGATCAAATTTTTTAAGTCATTTTATGTAATTTTATGGTTTTTCAATTTTTTTGGCCTTTTTGGTATTTTCATTTTGTTGATGTTTTCTATATGTGAAGGAGGAGTAGGTTTGTCAGAAATTTCTCAAGCTCAACATTTTCTTAGATTCGACTTACTAAAAGTTCGATTAAGATTCGATTCGAAAATAAACGAACCGAATATGAACACGAGTTTGGGCTCGATTAAATAAATGAATCGACCCTCAAAAACATAGGTTCACTCAGGTTTGGTTCGTTAAAAGTTCGAATATATACACTCGTACATACATATATAAAATCATATATACATACATATTGCATATATATAAGGAAAAAAGACATTCTATCATAACATAAGGGTTATTCCCTTAATTTCCCAAACCCATCCAGTCATCCACTCCCTAAGTCCCTATTCCTTATTCCCGAAACACCAATGAAACCCTTCCTTGCAGGCTATGGTGCTACCCTATTCTTAAACGAACCAAACCAAACCTTCACGAACCTTACCCGAGTTGAACCGAACCTGATGACAGTTTTCATTTTATCGAGCCAAATAGAATCTGAGCCTGAAAGTAGGCTCAACGAACCGCACCAAGCCTGGGTTGGTTTGCTTAGGTTCGTCTCATTTATACCCATAAGGAAGAGTGAGGGAATATGCAGAATTGAAATTGGAGGGAAAGTGGTTAGCAGAAGAGAAAGGTAGAATTGACTCCAGTTATACATTGTGTGTGTGTGTGTTCCTTAGTGTTCTCTTGGTTTTCAACATCCAATCCTCCCATGTCGTTCTCCACTTCCATACCCAAGTTAGAAGCATATGAATTCAATAAGTCGGTGACGTTTTTCAACTTGTCCTCAATTAATTCATGTCTCTTGACAAGTCTAGAAATGTCATCCGCCAAAAGTCCTCATGGCAAATCATGGGTGAATTCTACTCAATTGAAGGATACTAATGAGAATTTGAAGTTTAATACTCAACATACCTTGACTCTAGCATGTAGTGCTGGGTCAAGTAGAGACTATCTGTGAGGTAGATATTGGACGGAGCCTCATATAATGGATTCGATATATAAGACTAATCCCATGTATGGGTAGGATCTCCGAATGGTTTGTAGATCTAACTCATGAGTCCAATCCCCTATATGGGAGGCTCTCCGAATGTCTGATCTAGGTGAGCTCGATCACTAAGGTCAATCAAGTCGGGAAAATTATAAAGTATCATTCTATCCACTCGATGTTATTGGACATGTGATCCCATGGCAAGCCATTATGCAATAAATGTTATTGCGAATTTCATTCCCCGATCTGAAATGAAGAATGACTAATTTGCATAATAGGTCCCTTAGTAAAATTAGGGCTATGTACCATGGAGAGCTTAATGATCAAATAGTTGTTGATTCAATAATTGAATCATAGAGGCTGGTGCTTGGATGAATATCTAAAGAGTTATATTGAGGACTCATTGAGCACTATCAAATGACTATTAAGAGATGATCTCTAGCATGAGGAGGAGATGGCAATCCTCTCTATGTAGGTTGATATCTAACAGACCTCTTGATGCAGGTCCTCTGCATATGAATAAAGATTCAGAGGTGTTAGATAAGTTAGGTCAAAGAGTTGACTTAACGAGATCGAGATAACTAAAGTCCCATGTCGTATGTTGTCATGATGTACGCACAAATCCTCTAACCGGTGATAGATATGTTACTATATGTCTAAGAATGTACATTTGGCAGGCCAATAGGTTGATGACCAAATCAAGGTCTATACACCAGCGCGTTGTTGTGCAAGTAAGGGCATATGAGTAATACGATCTCTCAAAGGGATCCTACAGGTTCAGTTATTAAATAAGAAGACATGAGCTCACTCATGAGATATTAGGAAGAATCAAATTTCGTGCACGGTCATCTATCTTTGGAAGCTTGATTAATTTGTAGGTTTGATATATACTTTTGGAAAGCATATGATCAAGACCTAGGTATGATATATGCTTTTGGAAAGTGTATGATCGATAGCGACTCCCGATGATCAAATGAGAAACTTGTTGATAAAACCCTAAAGAAGACAGTGTAAAATAAATCTTATACTTCGGGTTTATTATGTATCTTCCAGTATGCAAGATGTATAGGTATTGGGAATACCTGAGGGTGATGAGAACATTAACGCTTATATAACCATGACGTTTCCATTCCTAAGGAGTGATGAAACAGGTCTGGATTGTAGTGACTCCTCTCAGTAGAGAAGTAATCTAATCTTGGTCTAAATATTGGACATTGATCTGAATGTGATTCAGATGCAATGAGAAGATTAGATTTGTGGTCTTGATTTAATCAAGCATTTATGGGAGGCCCGAGATCTGGATTTGAGATGTGATCTCAATATCCAAGTCAATATACGGGGAACAATACAATCACCATGTCCTTATCTCCAAGTATCTGCGGAGAAAGCGCATTGTCCTTGAAAGAGTTCAGGATAATTTCATTGTTGATATTATATATCCGGGCATTAAGAAATGGATAATTAAATGTGATTTAGTTATCATAAATAATATGAATTTGATTCATATTATAAGAAGAATTGTCTTAGGTAATTAAATGAGATTTAATTATCAAAGATGTGAATAATGTGGATGTGATTCATATTATTTGGGCATTGAGAATAGAGATCCAAGATGATTAAATGTGATCTAATTATCATGGATATGTATAACGTGGATAGCACTATCCATATTAATCATATATATTATAAATGTGATTTATAATATATAAGACAGAGCTATTTGTAATTTACATTTGTTAATTAAATGTTGATGTGAATTGGATTCACATTGGACATTAAATTGAAAATGTAATTTACATTTTTATTTTGGATTGTGAATGTGATTCACAAATTTCCAATGGCATGATTCAATGTTTCACAAAATAATTTGGAATTATTTTGGTGAATAATTTTGCAAAAAAAGTTGTTGCATATGCGGAATATTACGTGAGATATGAGATCTAGACATAATTGGAATAAAAGAGCCTCCATACCATACATGGAGGGCACCATCAACTTGGTCTCTCCAAGTTGGTGGTCGTCCACCCCATACATGGAAGGATGGTTGTTCTTTTCCAAGTCATTCCATGTTTCTTGAATTTGATTTATATTGAAACATATTGATTAATTTTCAATATATTTAATTTATTTCAAACACAACAAATTATTGTTGCAAACATTTTAGCAACAAATCATGACAATTAAAAGAAAAACAAATCAATGAGAGCCATCAGATTTGTGTTGTCCATGGATTAGGATCCATGGATCCCAAAATATTATAAAAGGAGAGGCACCCCCTTTGATCTTCGTTAGACAACACAATATGAGAACATAAAGCTCTCTCTCTCTCAACATGCCTTCTCTCTCTCATATGGTCATCCACCATGGAAGCCTTACAGAGAGTTTCCATCGCTGCAGTGTCGTCGTTATGTTGCCCATTCGATTGCTCGTAGATCTCTGTCTCCTTCGACGTGCCTCGCTCGTGAAGAAGAGGTCTCATGTGACGAGATCAGGAGATTCGTCACTTTGATCATCAACATGGATTGCGAGAAGCACGCGTCTCATCCACGCGCTCGCAAGCGTCTCCTCCATTGGATCGGACTTGAGGTGGGAGGTCTTTTCATATAGAGACTCGATCACAACCACGCTTCAAGAGGTAACCCTAATACTTATTTTTAGTTTAGATGAAATAAACCGACAAGTGTTCTTGGATCATGTGGTTTCATCGCATGAAAATTTTTAATTTTCGCATCCTCGAGCAATTAGTGTGACTAGTCGCTCCCGATCGCATACGATGCGATCCTCATGCTTCTGTGATGAGCTTAAGGATCTACCCATATCCTTCAAGTGGTATCAGATCCTTAGGTCAAACTTTTTGGATGCGATCCATAAACCAAGGATGACTTGGATTCATTAGGGATTGCGAAAGTTTTATTGCATTTCATTTTCGCAGCCTTATTTTGTGTGATTTTTCCGTTCTTTTTAAAATGTTTAAACACGAAAATAATTCTTATATTATTTTCTCCATTAAATAAGGAAATCTTAGGATCTGAGTTTACGTGATTTCGAAACTGTTTGCTCAAGTTATGATCATTTTAGTGAACATGTATCCACTGTTTCAGAGACTGCAATTCATGACGTAATTAAGGAGTTAATTACGGTTTTGAAATGCCTCGAAATGCATAAAAATCACTTAGATTCTGTTGTTAATCAAATTACTAAACTTTATAAACTTATTTTGCTTAATTTAGATTTAAATTTATTGAGATATTCTAATTTTAGTAAGTGAGGCTCACCGCTGAAAATTAGTTTCCTAATCAAGAACCTTGTGATTGTCATTTAATCAATTAGTGAAATTAAATGATTTAATTTCCTGGAATAATTATGGATAAATATTTGAAATATTTTATGATAATTATTTCCTTAAATTATATTTCCTAAATCAATAATTGATTAGATGTGATATAGATCACAAATTGGTTCATGATCTACATGATCTACTTTCCAACAAACATTGTTGTTGAATAGGATTGGGGATTTGTTTAGCAAATCTCCTTATAATGTTAATCAAAATTGTTTTTATTATTATTATATGGTATAAATTCGGTTGAAAAATCGATTATAATCTCAAGTACACAATGATCAATTTGGCATTATCCTTTTCTGAGGTGGATATGGTGTCTAGTCGAGGAGCATTGGGGTAGCAGGTTGCACCGTGTGCGGTCTGTCCCACTCTCGTCGGTACTAGCCATGATAGCAGGTAGGGACTCAATAATGCTGGAGAGATCACAGTGTATTTTCTAATTATTAAAATTCGAAATAATACATATTTGAGATAATACCATATTTCAAGAAACAATAAAAGGATGTTTGTTGGATATTAATTGGATCATTAATTAATATGATTAGATTAATTGGAATCCAATTAAAATTGAACAGTCTATTTTAATAGAGTTGTTATTTCTCTTGAAAGAATTAAACGTGATGAATATAATTCATAATGATTGATTATAATTTGAACGTGATATGGAGGATCACATAAGTGATATTCATGGTCTCCTGTCAAGGCGAATGGTTCCGTCGCTAGGGATTGTATGTAGGAGATGCTTGTCCGAAGTGACAGCTCCTGTATGCAAGCGCATCTGGATCGTGCTCTTTGCTTCTCGAAAGAGTAAGGTCGTATGCGAAGTGATCCCAATGTCTAGTCCTCATATTATTGGGGTGATATTGGATTGTGCATAGCGAGTACTAATCTTGTTGACGGTTGGTTCAATTAACGACAAGTCAACATCACCTTAGGGGTGGTGGGCCCAAGTGTTAAAAACTGAATTGCAAATGCAAGTTGGACTTGCAAGGCGGAATGTGTTCCCGCTTCTTTTTTATCCGAGTTACAAGTTCTTATATTATTGGAATATGACAAAGATAAGGAAGGAGATTCCAGATCTTGCTGAGATATAATGGTAAGTATATCTCTTACATTGAAAGTGATTAAGGGAATGAACTTTTAGTGTTGACAAGACAAGACAACTTTGATATAAAAACTCCTAAATCAAAGTGAAATATGAATATAATATACATACACTTATACAAATTTCTTATTTCAGATAAGTCTTCACTAATCCCACTTAATACTATACTCAATAATGATCATTATAATATCATGGATTGGATCCATGATCAAGACATTGTACTTGCAGTTGGACACATAATGTATGTGGTTACAATGTGCAAGTTTCCTCATAATAATGAGGAATGACAATTAAAGAGATAGTATGACTACAACCCTAGGGTTTGTATGTCTCTATAGTCTTGATCTCATAGAATGTACTTTGGAAATGACATGTCGATGATGATCATAATTGTTAAATAATCCTTATAAAATCTAAGAATATGTTTTGGCATGCATATGTGCTCTCAACATTTAATTATGAATGACATGGTTCACTACATCATGTAGAACGGTGGCTCTATAAGAGATGATGTGTTCAAAATGTTTGAATACCTACCTGAACCAAAGTCTTTAAGAGTTAAGATGTATGTAGATATGATGAGTGTCATCATTCTACTATCTATACTCTAGTCATTCATTAAGATTCATAATATTCACATAGTATGAATTGAATAAAGCATGAATAAATGTTGAAATACTCTTATATTGAAATCTTTTGAATTCAACATAAGAGACCATTTGTCTTAAGCAATGGTTATTTATAGATAAAGGGAGCGTGGTAAAAGCATGGGTTGGACCCAAGATGAGAAGGATAGTCAAAGGGTTGACTGTACTTCTATGACTTCCATATGACATCCAAGAATTTGGATGAATTCCAATATTGCAATAAGCTGATGTGTTGATAGTATGACTATCAAGTCTATCTAGAATCCTTAGAGAAGGACTCGGATAGTGCATCAAAAAAATCTACATCTATATATAATCATAGAAATTGACTTTCTTATTAGATAAGATTAAAGTCTAATAATTGTGTCTCAATCTTCTAATAACACTTGCAACTGCTTGCATATGTTTTAGAAGACTGGAAAATTTGATCTTAAGGTTTGATAGTCATCCACATGGATAGTGATATGATTGTTGCAACAACCTCTATTAGATAGACTGACTTCATATTTTTCAGTGGGAGAGTCCTTAATCTTAAAGAATGTCTCTATGAATTGGATATTAGAATACACTTATAGTTTTTTCTAAATGTTGGAAATAAACATGAATTCTGGAATAAACCTATCATAGAGAGTTATGATGGATATATTTCAGATAGTAATCTATCATCTTGTGGACTCCACTAAATTAGAAAATTATGAATGGTTCATTATGATTTATAATACTGAAAGTTATAACTTAAAAGATCAACAGAAGGATGAAGATCATTTGACAATGATCTGGCATCAAGCCTTGGACATTTGTTTGTTGATTTGATCAGTAGACTAGTAAGAAATGAAACTTTAGAATGTCTAAATTTTCAAAACTTGCATACTTTTGAATATTGTATTCAAAAGTAGAAATTGTCCAATGCACCCTTCTCCGGGAATAATGTAACATGCCAAAGCATTCAGGATCTCATACATGTTGATGTATGTGGAACATCTATATCGTAATAAACATTACGGATATGTGATATCTATTGATGATTATGCATGTGTTAGGAATATATAAAGATATGTAGCATATATCACTGAAACCCATGTAGGGGTATTTCTGTATTTTTCGCTATCCAGTACTCTCTAGGGTTTCTAGGTTTGTCCTATATATGGACCCCTAAACACATTGGAATAAAACAAATCATTCCCTTTTCTTTGACATGGTATCAGAGCCACGCCAATCGCCTCCCAATTGCCCTAGCCCTCCCTAGCCTCCCATCCCAATCTCGCGCCTTCCCAATCTCTCTCCATCCCGATCTCGTGTCTTCCCAAACCTCTCCATCCCGATCCCGTACCTCTCCGATCCCGCACCACACCTCTGCCTCTGTGAGCGAGGCCTCGCGCACCATGTGCGCCTCACGTGCGACCTGATCGTCTCTGCCTCATGTGCGCCTCCGCCTCTGTGTACGAGGCCCCGCGCACCCTGATCTCTTCTCACCCTATGCGCCCCGACTTCCAGGCGCCTGCTTCGCGCGCTCTGTCCGCCTCGCGCCTGTGCGCCCGTGAGTCCTGTGCGCCTTACGCGCTCTGTCCCCGTGCCCTTATGCGCTGAATCTTCCAAGTTCTTGCTCCCTGCACTCGGTGCGACCAGCTTGCTCCTGAAGCCTTGCTCGTTGCGCCCTTTCGCCCCCAGGCATCATCATCGATGCAACGTCTAGTGCCTGAGCCCTAGCTCTAGCACGCAGCATCTCAGGCCGGCGTCCGGGACACCTCAGGCTGACCCCCTGCTCCAGGAGGACTCCCAAACCCAGGCGGAGTCCCTGCTCTACCACCCGTATGCTCCAGTCGGACATTGGCAACATGTCTCTCGTGCAGCACCTGTAGCCGCAACTCTGAATATCGTA
Organism: Ottelia alismoides; assembly: GCA_037367405.1. Classification (NCBI taxonomy): domain Eukaryota; kingdom Viridiplantae; phylum Streptophyta; class Magnoliopsida; order Alismatales; family Hydrocharitaceae; genus Ottelia; species Ottelia alismoides. The sequence continues at coordinate 169,164 of JAZKJV010001506.1, forward strand.
TGTGGCCTGCTTGTCCTCCGACTCCAACAAATTCTGCAATAACATTTGGTGATATTCCACTACCTCTTCATGTTCTCTGAAATTATCAACACTATCTAGTTCTTTGCTACTTGCTTTGTGTGGCTGCCATGACGTCTACTCCCACATCTGTGGACTCCAAGTCCCTGTACCAATCCCCATCTATTATGGTTCAGGGCACTACTATAAAACTTAAAGGATCTGAGAACTCTGTTCTCTGGTCTCGATCCTTTAAAGTATTCATTGGCGGACAACGTAAATCCTATGTCCTTACCAAAGTTCTGCCCACAGAGACGGACAAAGACTTTGATACCTGGTACGTTGATAGCTGTCAGATCATCACCTGGCTGACAAACAACGTTGATCCATCTATTGTGTCCAATCTCCTATATAAAGAAACTGCAAAAGCAATGTGGGAGAGTCTTGAGAATACCTACTCGCAGAAAACTACCAAATCTAGGCTTTCAGACATATATATTAGGATTTGGTCTACAAATCAAGGAGATACATCCTTGATTGAGTATTACAGGATGCTAACAGGTTTATTTGAGGAGCTTCTCATCTTTCAACCAGTGTGTTGTGATAAACAGGTTGGGGAATGGGCGGAATGGAAAGTATATCGATTCTTATCAGGTTTACACCCTCGGTATAAATCCGTGAAGGACCAGTTTCTGACCGCCGCGGCATTACCTGCTCTTGAAACAATATTTGGTCGTCTTCAGGAAATTGATTCACCTCACCCACCTCCATCTGTTGAAATATCGGCTCATTTTGCAAGGGGACAATCCATTCACTACGGGGGACGTGGACGTGACTCTGGCCGGGGATGTGGTCGTGCCTATGGACGAGGACGCGACTCATCACGAGCCCAATGATCAACCTACTGGTCACTTTCCCCCGTGTACTCACTGTGGTCGCCTGAATCACCCATCGGAACATTGTTGGGCCAAATTTGGCATGACTTCTAATGCCAACAGTGCGTATGAGATGACCCCATTTGATACTGATTATGAGAATGTTGTCTCTAGCCAAGAACAACCTGCGAGTGCTACTCAGCATTCTTTTACAGCCTCTGAATATGCTAGTCTCCGTTAACTACTACAGAACTCTCATAATAATGTCATTACACCTGCTTCAACAGCCAGTCTTGCAATGACTTCTGGTACAGTGGCCAGCACAGCTACTACATCAAGTCCTACATGAATCATTGACTCTGGAGCCTCGACGCATCTAACGAGGGAAGGTAGTATTCTCACTTCTTCCCGTCCGTCTTCAGTTATGAAAACTGTGTGTGTTGCCAATGGAGCTCATTCGCCCATTATTAATGTTGGCATTGTGGAATTCTCCCCCTCACTCAGACTCACAAGCGTGCACTGCGCTCCTGCCTTCCCTCTTAGCTTATTATCTGTTCATAAACTGTGCACTAAACTTAACTGTCAAGTGATATTTGATAAATTTTGTTGTTACTTTCGGGACATCCGGACGAAGCAGATCTTTGGTGGGGGATATGAGAAGAATGGGTTGTATTATCTTGACATCCCTACTGATTCCAATTTTGCGGGTGTTGCGTCCATTTCCACTGATCCACTGCTATGGCATCTTCGCCTTGGTCATCCATCTGCCAAAGCTCTATCCATGATATTACCTGAACTTTCATCGCTAAAGCCCTTTGAGTGCAAAGCGTGTCAGTTTGGGAAACATCATCGAGCATCCTTTCCTGCTCGAACTGAGCCTCGTCGTTCAATACCTTTCGCCTTAGTCCATTGTGATATTTGGGGACCTTTTCTGGTTCGTACACTAAGTGGCCATAAGTATTTTGTTGTTTTTATTGATGATTTCAGCAGACTGTCCTGGGTCTATCTACTAAAAGAACGTTCGGAGATTAATATTAACATAAAAAATTTCTTTCAGTATGTCAAAAATATTTTCTCCACTACTGTACAAATTGTTCATTCGGATAATGCTTTGGAATTCACCCAAAATGACCTTGCCACATTTTTTTCTTCTCAAGGAACCATACATCAAACCTCATGTCCCTATACATCCCAACAAAACGGGATAGCAGAAAGAAAATTACAACACCTCCTAAACATTGCCCGGTCTCTTCTCTCTCAGATGAAAGTTCCCAAAACCTACTAGGGTGATGCTATATTAGCTGTCATTCATCTTATCAACAGAGTCCCTTCTCCTTCTCTAAATGGGTCTACTCCATTTTCCTTACTCTACCCCCACAGAATCGCCTTACCCCCTACCTCTACGGGTCTTTGATTGTGTGTCCTTTGTTCACAAATTCCAAAATATAGATAAACTCTCGCCACGTGCGATCAAATGCATTTTTGGGGGTACTCCCGTACTCAAAAAGGTTATAGGTGCTATGACCCTCATGCTCATCGCTATTACATCTCGACAGATGTTACATTTTTTTAGAACACAAGCTTCTTCTCTCAGACTATCACTGATATCTCCCTTGATCTTCCACCTCCACCCATTGTCTACAAACGAAGAAACGTATCTGCACCACCAGAAGTCCCTTTACCTATCTCACTCTCCCAGGATGATATGCCCTCTCCAAGTATCCCCCCCAAGGATGTCTCGGATGATCCTCTCGAGCTTCCAATTGCTCTACGGAAGAGTAAGAGACAGTGTACTTCCTATCCGATGTCTCACTACACCTCTACTGCCAATTTATCTGACTATGACAGACGGTATATAGATGCTCTCATGTCTATTTCTATTCCGCGAGATCACAACAGTGTGTTACCGGATTCTAGCTGGCGACATGCAATGGATGAAGAAATGAATGCACTTATATCTAGAGGAACATGGGATCTTATTCAATGTCCGGAAGGGACTAGACCAGTGGCATGCAAATGGGTCTTTACAACCAAACAGTCACCGAATGGCTCAATTGACAGGTTAAAAGCTCGCCTTGTGGCTAAGGGTTTTACACAAACCTATGGTGTAGACTATTTTGAGACATTCTCACCTGTTGCACGAATGGGGTCTATCAAGATTGTTCTTTCGTTAGCTACAAATAAATCTTGGCCTATCTTTCAGTTAGATGTCAAAAATGCTTTTCTCTATGGCGACCTTGATGAGGAGGTATACATCATGCAACCTCCAGGTTATGAAGTCGAGGGGGAGTATGTATGTCGACTTCGCAAAGCAATATATGGTCTCAAGCAAAGCCTAAGGGCATGGTTTGACAGACTTACCACAGAAATTAGCACTCTTGGATTCCAGAGAATAACATCTTCTTACTCAGTATTTGTCAGAAAACGAGCAACTAGTACCGTTATACTTGCCGTCTATGTTGACGATATGGTTCTCACAGGTGATTATTACAATGGGATATCAGAAACCAAGGCCTTCCTTCAAAAGGTTTTTGTTACTAAAGACCTTGGTCATCTACGTTACTTCTTAGGCATAGAAGTACTTCGCACTACTGAAGGACTTCACCTATCACAGAGGAAATATTGTCTGGACATTCTTACTGAAGAAGGATTCCTCGGATGCAAGCCCTCTAGTATTCCTGCAGATCCAAAGAAGCACGTCAGCTTGTTTGATTCTACCTTTGATGATGTCACTCGATATAGAAGCCTTGTTGGTAAACTCCTCTACCTTACTGCCACCAGACCAGATATCTCCTATGCAGTTAGTAGAGCTAGTCAAAACATGGAACAACCAAGTTACAGCCACTAGCAAGATGTCCTACAAATCCTACGATACTTGAAGGAATCTTCAGGACGAGGTCTCTTTTATGGGGCAAATGGGCACACGGATGTTATTGCATATGCTGATGCTGATTATGCAGGTTCCCCAGAAGATCGACGTTCTACTACAGGCTATGCGATGATGGTTGGAGGAAATACTGTTACATGGAGGAGCAAGAAACAGACCGTGGTATCTAGATCCAGTGCAGAGGCAGAATACAGGGCAATGGCTCAAGCTACATGTGAAATCACATGGCTATTGGCTTTTCTTCAGGAACTTGGTATTAATGTCACTACTCCTATTCCTCTATATTATGACAATAAATATGCAACCTACATAGCCACGAATCCAGTGTTCCGTGAACGAACCAAGCACATAGAGATAGACTGCCACTTCGTACGGGATGCTGTCAAAACTGGAAGAATTGCTACTCCACATATTAGCACTGATCTTCAGCTAGCAGATATCTTCACAAAAGCCTTACCCAAGAAATGACTAGTGTGGATTACTTCCAAGTTGGGCATGACTGATAAATATGCTCCAACTTGAGGGGGAGTGTTAGGAATATATAAATACATGTAGCAGATATCATTGAAACCCATGTAGGGGTATTTCTGTATTGTTCGCTATCCTGTACTCTCTAGGGTTTCTAGGTTTGTCCTCTATATGGACCCCTAGACCCATTGGAATAAAACAAGTCATTCCCTTTTCTTTGACAGTATGATATGAGATTTCTTCTCTTTACCTAAGAAACCTTTGAAATGTTCAAAGATTTCACAATTTTGTTTAGAACTAAAGTTTAAAGGAAGATGAAAATGAATTTGATCTAATCTAGGTAGTCAGTATCTATTAGATGAATTCATGGAATACCTTATAGAGAAAGGAATATCATTCCTAACTCACTCCTCCTAATACACCTAAACTCAACAGAGTTATAGGGAGATAAAATCGGATCATGTGTGACATGAATTAACCAATGATTAATCTTAGCATAATTACCTCTTAGTTTCAAAGTTATATATGTAGTAAAGACTACAATATATATCCTTAATAAGGTTCCATGCAAGTAAGCTGGAATTGAGCACCAAAGAGTGCTACTTCATTAGGAAAATAAAGGATGGTATTGGATACGTACTTTATGACCTTAAGATTCTTAAAAGATCTCATCTATGAGAATGTGATTCTTAGAAGATGACTCTCTTGAGAATCAAGATGAAAATGAAGTAAAGGAACTCATTTGATCTTGATATGATAATGAGTCTCCTGAAATCGGAAACTAAAAGGACAATTAAAGATGAAACTCTAATACTTGTTCAAATGGGTTTGAGGATGTATTCCATGTGTTAGCCAAGTCTGACAATGATCGGACTTCATGTGATGAAGCTCCTAAGGATCATGACATGGAAAGATGGATGTTAGTAATAAAGTCTAAAGTAGACTTCATATACAAGTGTCGCATATGGACCCTTCAAGGATCCATCCATAAGGGTAAGACCCGTTAAGGTATAAATAGATCTTCAAGAGAAAGAGGGAACCTGATGAGAAGGTAGAGACCTTCAAGGCACGGCTCGTAGCCATAAGCTACACACTGAAGAGAAGACATTGCTTGGGATGAGACTTGCTCTTCAGTAACCATGCTTATATCCATCACAATATTGCTAATTATAGCTACACAACTTGACTTTGACATCTACAAGATGAAAGTCAATATTGCATTCCTCTATGAATACCTCTTTGAGGATATTCACATGAAGTAGCCCTAGGGCTTCATGATTGAGAAAAGCAAGGTGTGCATGCTAAAGAACTCCATCTATGGGCTCACACAAGCATCTTCTAGTTGGAACATAAGATTTGATGAAATTATAAATGTTATGATTTCAGATAGAATCTTAATGAACCATATAAAGCTTAGTGGGAGTGCCTTTGTGTTCATCGTGCTAAATGTAGATGATATCTTAATCATTTGGAATGATATAAGTATGATACTAAGTGTTTCATAATCTGGTTGTTCCGTGACTTGAGATATGATCTAAAGGATACCTATTGGATCTTAGTTCTGAAGGTATTCAGAATCAGAGAGAAGAGTGTATTAGGACCGCCACATTTGTAGTACACCTTGGACATATTCCATTTTCTTGAAAATTCAAAGAAAGGCTTCCTTCCCTTAAGATATGGTACTGACCTATCTAAAGGGATAGCACCTTAAAGAGTTGAGGAAGTGAACGCTAGAATTGCTTCCCCTTGTGCGTCACTTTCAAGAAGCCGAGTGTATGCTAGATGTGTATGAATGCCAGATGTCCACCATGTAGTGGGAGTAGTAAATTGTTACTAATCCAACTATGGAAATAAAACACTTGGTTGCAGTAATTAAAATATCTACAAAGATGTTGACACATAGAGATAGTGATCTCAAAGTCTTGTCTTCAAAAGATTAAGACCTTGTAGATAGTGATCTATAAGGGTCTTAACTGTAGATACCTTAGGAAATAGAGATCTCCAGGAATAAAGGTATACTGATAATGATTATGGGAATACTGGTTATAATAATTATTTAGCAATAGTGTCAAGGACACTATAATTGCTTTAACAAGATTGAGTATTGGTTGCATAAGATGCAACATTCGCATTCGGTGCGAGCAATGTTACTAGTAGATATGCAAGTGTCGTAAAAGGAATTGGCATAGTCTTTCAGGAACAGAATGACTGATCAGCTTACCTAGAAATTTTTCTAAATATCCTATGATTTCCACATGAGTGTGGGTTTAAATGACTATCCCATTAATGGCTCTTTGGGATAGTGGGAGATTGTTGGACATGCGAGCCCACTTCGAGCCATTATGCAATAAATATTATTGCGAATTTCATTCCCTGATCTGAAATGAAGAATAACTAATTTTCATAATATGTCCCTTGGTACAATTAGGGTTATGTACCATGGCCAACTTAATGATCATACAACTATTAATTCAATAATTGAATCAAGAGGCTGGTGCTTGGATGAATATCTAAAGAGTTAGATTGAGGACTCGTCGAGCACCGTCAAATGATTATTAAGAGATGATCTCCAGCCTAAGGAGGAGATGGAAATCCTCTCTTTGTAAGTTGATATCTAACCGACCTCTTGATACAGGTCCTCTGCATAGGAATAGAGATTCGGAGGTGTTAGATAAGCTAGGCTAAAGAGTTGACTAACGAGATCGAGATAACTAAAGTCCTATGTTGTATGTTGTCATGATGTAGGTACACATCCTCTGACCGGAGATATATGTGTAACTATATGTCTAAGTATGTACATTTGGCAGACCAATAGGTTGATGACCTAATCACGGTCTATACACCGGCGCGCTGGCATGCATGTAAGGGCATATGAGTAATACGATCTCTCAAAGGGATCATACAGGTTCAGTTACTGAACCGGAAGACATGAGCTCACTCATGAGATATTGGGAAGAATCAAATTTCGTGCACGATTGTCTCGCTTTGGAAGCTTGAGTGAATTTGTAGGTTTGATATATACTTTTGGAAAGTATATGATCAAGACCTAGGTATGATACATGCTTTTGGAAAGTATATGATCAATACTGATTCCCAATGATCAAATGAGACACTTACTGATAAAAACCTGAAGTAGACAGTGCAAAATAGATCTTATATTTTGGGTTTATTCTGGATCTTCCAGTATGCAGGTTGTACTGGTATTGGGAATACTTGAGGGTGATGTGATCATAAACGATTGTATAAGCATGACGCTTCCATTCCTAGGGAGTGATGAAACGAAACTGGATTTTAGTGGCTCCTCTCAGTAGAGAAGTGATCTAATCTTGGTCCAAATATTGGACATTGATCTGAATGTGATTCAGATGCAATGAGAAAGATTAGATTTGTGGTCTTGATTTAATCAAGCATCTATGGGAGGCCGAGATATGGATTTGAGATGTGATCTCAATATCTAAGTCACGATACGTGGAACAATATGATTGCCCTATCCTTATCTCCAAGTATCTGCGGAGAAAGTGCATTATCCTTGAAAGAGTTCAGGATAATTTCATTATCGGTATTATATATACGAGCATTAAGAAATGGATAATTAAATTTGATTTAGTTATCATAAATAATATGAATTTGATTCATGTTATAAGGAGAATTATCGTAGGTAATTAAATGTCATTAATTATCAAAGATGTGAATAATGTGAATGTGATTCATATTATTTGGGAAATGAGAATAGAGATCCAAGATGATTAAATGTGATTTAATTATCATAGATATGTATAATGTGGATAGCACTATCCATATTAATCATATATATTATAAATGTGATTTATAATATATAAGAGAGAGCTATTTGTAATTAACATTTGTTAATTAAATGTTGATGTGAGTTGGATTCACATGGGACATTAAATTGAAAATGTAATTTACATTTTTTTTGGGTTGCGAATGTGATTCACAAATTTCAAATGGCATGATTGAAATGTTCACAAAATAATTTGGAATTATTTTGGTGAATAATTTTGCAACAAAAGTTGTTGCATATGTGGAATATTATGTGAGATATGAGATCTAGATATAATTGGAATAAAAGAGCCTCCATACCATACATGGAGTAGATAACCAACTTGGTCTCTCCAAATTGGTGGTTGTCCACCCCATACATGGAAGGATGGTTGTTTTTTTCCAAGTCATTTTGTATTTGTTGATTTGATTTATATTAAACCATATTGATTAATTTTCAATATATTTAATTCATTTCAGACATAACAAATTGTTGTTGCAAATATTTTAGCAACAAATCTTGGCCATTAAAAGAAACACAAATCAATGAGAGCCATTGGATTTGTGTTGTCCATGGATTGAGATCCATGGAACCCAAAATATTATAAAAGGAGAGGCACCCCCTTTGCTCTTCTTTAGAAAACACAACAAGAGAACATAAAACTCTCTCTCTTTCTCTCTCTCTCTCGCCCTCTCTCTCTCTCATATGGTCGTCCACCATGGAAGCCCTAAAGAGAGTTTCCATCACCATAAGGTCAGCGTTATGTTGTCCATTCGATTGCTCGTGGATCTCCGTCTCCTTGGACAAGCCTCGCTCGTGAAGAAGATGTAGGATCTCGTGTGACGAGATCAGGAGATTCATCGCTTGGATCATCAACATGGTGTCTGCATAGTTTTCAAAATTACATACATTTCAAAAAAAATCTTCTTCTAATTTTTTTTGCAAAAATTCCCCTTAAAATATTTTCAAAAAGCGAGAAAAACCACCAAAAATATATCCTTCCTAGTTTTATCCTATCTTTTGAGAAATCAGCTCTTCATTGCATAGATCATATATTGAAGCTGAGTTGACCTAATCCACTTAATTCCATCAGAATTTCACTAAACATTAGCTTTTAAGCTTTCTTCAGGTCCATGTGGACTTTATTCTCTCAGTTCCACTAACTATACTGGTGAATGAACTTCTGTATCTAACTAGATCACCTGAGCAACTAGTAGCACTCTTAAACTCTTCAGTGGATATTAAGCAACTGCACATTGCACTTAGCTTGATTGAGTTTATTTTACGAGATACAATTACAATCTAGTTGAGGTGAGGAGTTGTCCTCTTGGTTGTGTCAATGCCTGAACCTTATCTATAGTCAGTGAAGGAACTTGACTCAGGGGGACATGATCTCTCTAGTCTAAGTATGTCAGCAAATAAGCCAGTATTGTGCCTCCAAAGTCAATATTAAGCCGATACTACCTTTGATGCCAAACCCAAGACAAAAGCACCACAAAAAGGCATATCACAATACAAAATGTCAAAAAACCACCAAACATGCAAAGATATGCAAAGCAAAAGCAATGAAAGAAGACCACCAAATAACCCTTCTCCACCAAAAGCCATGGTAGCAGCCCAATGATGCTACCTAAATTCTTAAAAGAGGCCCAAAGAGACCCAAGTTTATGCTCTGCAAAAGGAAAAGAATGAGAGCAACAGACCAAAGCCATCTACGGATAACCCCGAAAGTTAAGTCTCATTCTCCAAAGAATGATGACCTACTTTTTATGCTGACATACTTGGGTGAAAAGAGAATATGCTTGAATTCAGGTGAGGACTGAGGCTATATGTGTACGGAATCATTTGATACCTCGATAGATCGTGTTGCTAGCTCGTTCTCTTGACTCACGAAAGCTAAACTATCACTAACACTGCTTACATCCATTCAAAGTCAAAGAGAATACTTGTTTCTTAGGGATGAGCTGACCTGATCGACCTTCTGAAATCTTGTCTGATTTTGTTGGAACTGAGAGGTTATTGAAACTACAAAACTCAAGTCAAGTCGACAATTCGAACAAATGATTAATCCATGGGTCGACTCTATTGAAGTTTGTGTATTTGTGTGGTTAGGATCTGAAAACTCGAGACTTTGTGGGTATGTCTGCTGCAAACCCTCACCAGATCTATCTTGGCTATTCTCCTTGTCCTTCATTATTACTTATCTTATTCTTGCTCGGGACTGGCAAGATTTAAGTATGGGGGTGTGATGATTTCATTATATACTTTTATAACAAGCTTAAATTATGTGGAGTACACTATTAATCTTTGATTTATAAACTCCAAATTCACATAATTTGCATTCTATTGATCCTATACACATAGCAGATAAAATCATCTGGATAAAATATTCTCAAAAATCTCCATTCACACATTATTTATGAATTATATATGATGGGAATATATTTAATACCAAACATCCATGAATAAACTATCTACATTAAAAAAGAAAATGAAAGTGCATTAGATTTAATTATATAAGCATTTGAACAAGAATCCAGCATATTGAATTGGTTCTACAAATATCTCTTAGATTTTGTTGGAAAGAAAAGGAGGGGGTTAATGTAAAATTTCCACTCTTTAATATGCCACCCACATGCATGCACCCCATCTTTATTCACTCTCTCTCTCTCTTCCCCATCACCCATGAAAAGTAGACGTCCATATTCTTCTCTCTTCCCCATGCATGAATGAATTTATTGTTTTATCTTCATGTGCATGGGATGTGTCCCTTCATTCCAAGCAACATTCATCTATAAAATGAGGCATGACACATGAAGGAAGGTCTCTTCCCCATCACCCATGAAAAGTAGCCGTCCATATTCTTCTCCCTTCCCCATGCATGAATGAATTCATTGTTTTGTCTTCATGTGCATGGGATGTGTTCCTTCATTACAAGCAACATTCATCTATAAAAGGAGGCATGACACATGAAGGAAGGCCTCTCTCCCCTTGCATCAGTGATTCTTACTCCCTCTCTCTCTCTTATTCTATCTCTCTCTCTCTCTCTTTGTCTCGGGCAGATGAAGGCATAGCCGGCAACAACCTCTTCCTCGCAGGCATTATCTTCTCCTCCAGCATGCATCGGTGTCCGCCTCGTTCATAGCCCGTAGCTGCGCACCCCACATGTGTGTGCCACCTCTCTCGTGCGGTCTCCTCCTCTGTACTCCAACCGCTCCTCCAGCGTGCCACCGCGCACCAGCGTGCATTCAGTCTCCTCCTCTGTACTCCAGCCGCTCCTCCGCATTCCAACGCAAGCCTTCGGCCACCTCCGTAGCCCGTAGCCCGTCCTCCTCATGCAGCAAGCAGTTGTGACCTTCCGCACGCCAACTCAGCCGACGTCTTTCCCGTGCACTTCCAGCCACCGTGCAGTGCCCTCATTCCAGGCTATTCCCGTGGGCAAACAACAACTCTCCATGCGTGCATGAGAATACCTCTATCTCTCTCTCTTTATTTATATGTCATTTACATTTCAACCCTTTAAATCTCCTTTATTTTAAGTATTCCAAGCATAGTCCTTAGTTTCTTCATCAATTAGATTGCACATCTTTGAAAGAAATCTTTTCCAAATTGCATCTCTATTATTTCACTTAGCATTTTATGTGTTGTATGTCGAATTAAAAATTGCAAACTTACTTGATCCTTGTGGATTCGAACCTCTACTTGCGCTCTACATTTTTCGTCCCTACATTATACTCGTAGTTGTATTATTATTTTTTGATTCCGATTTATCATGGGAAAACAACGACTTGATTAAATCATCATTTTAAACCGTGAAAAATCGTATCATCACATGGAATGCGAGAAGCACATGTCTCATCCACGTGCTTGCAAGCATCTCCTCCGTCGGATTGGACTTGAGATAGTAGATCTCTTCATTTAGAGACTCGATCACAACCACGCTTCAAGAGGTAACCCTAATGCTTGTTTTTTGTTTAGTTGAAATAACCCGAGAAGTGTTCTTGGATCATGTGGTTTCATCGCATGAAAAATTTTAACTTTCGTTGCATACGATGCGGTCATCATGCTTCCGTGATGTGCTTAAGGATCTACCCATATCCTTTAGATGTGTCCTATTGACCAAGTTGTACCCTAAGGTCAAGTCAGGATGTGCATGTGTGAATCGTTGACATATCCCAACATTCATATGAGGAGGAAATGAAGTATGTGAGGGTAGGTAACTCTGCCAATCATCCATCTCAGCAGTAGCTTGCTCTTCAAATGGTTCCTGGATTCCAGCAAGCACTAGAGAATAAGGTAAATTAGCCTAGATGGAAGTGGATCTGTGGTGTGAGAATGTGGGATAAGTGAGAAGTGCGGAGAAGTGAAGTCAGTCGAAGTTCTGACTCTGACTTCATAATCAGGGTGGGGTGGAGAGAAGAAGGGTGGTTGCAGAAAAACTATCTCAAAAAGAGGATTCCACTGGAAGGAATAAGAAGAGGGTAGGAATTCGATCGGAGGTCCAACTTCATAGTTGGAATGGGGTGGGAGAACCATCTCGAAGAGAGGGTTCTTGGTGGAGAGAGATGGTGAAGATGGTCGTACAGAAGCTGATGAGCTGATATCTTCATGAAGGAATGAAAGTAGATTGATGAAAACATGCAGATACACAGAGGAATCACACACACGGATAGACACAAAAGCAAATGCAAGAGAAAACTCTAGTTTCACCGACTTAACATGATGATGGTCGCAAAGGTCCGACCATTATCTTTTCAATTTACTCAAGTAATAAAACAATATTTTTATACAAGCACACATGGTGAGTCACCTGATGCCCAACGTATGCTCCTGTTATATCCTAATCAAAGAGACGATCTGCTTGGGTTGGCGGGTTCAATATCACACCTCTAAGGATAGTAGTAAGAAGATATACACCAAAATGTCTCTCTAAGGTTGTAAAACAAGTCCTTGCAGCTCCTAAATTTGCAAGAATCGGAAATGGAGACATAGGGGGCAAGTCCAAGGATTTGGGTTTAACCTTAGTGTGTACGTCCTCACCCACTCTGTCTAGAGGTAGGTACTTATGTACAATGATGAGGTTGATATCTCGAAAATAAGGGTTAATTTTAGTTAATTGTTTTGGGAAAAATTGTATAAGCAGTGTCGATTTTAAGTTCGACAATCACTGAATTAAATACACCACACAAAGCACGCCTATCGAGCAATCCTGATTTCCTTTTATCTTAAGTTGTAAAACCAAGGGAAATGGAGTCGAGAAAAGCCGATGCAAATGATAAAATCAATGGTGCATGCCCAGTTCAAAAGACTTGCAATGATCCTCACACTCTACATGAAGGATGCAATATAAAATAGAATTTTTTTATATAAATGCAATGGAAGTCATAAACCACACCTAGCGGGAATTTCTATTAGTCGGGAAGAATGTGAATTTAATTTGCTAAGTAAAACATATATGGTGTGAATTATTAAATGTGGATGTGTGGTCCTAGATTTTACAAGCACAAGCAAATATTGACCTAATAAATCTCTAATATTTGAAAGTGCATATGTAACCTACGAGCCACTCAAGTCGAGCCCTACCCTCATCGGAGAGTGAAACAAGTCTCCACACACCACAAAAATGAATGTCCAATGTCCTTGTACACAAGCGAGATCACAAACAGTATCTGCTAGAAGTGTGCAGTTACCTAATTATTACAAATTAATTACAAAAATTAAAATAAAAATACAAAAATAAAATCCTAAAATCTACGCTCTCTCACGACTCGACTTGATAATTTTTGTGTGAATCCTTCAATCGGCTTAATTCCCCAAAAAAACCCAGCCTCCAATGCTCCTGAGATGCTCGGCCACCAAAGCATCCACTTCATCGCATAGGGTCCATCGCACAAAAATAAGATGGTGGTCAAAGAGATACACAAAATAAAATAAAAACATAGGAAAATAAATATAGTGATAATTACAACAAAATTGGGGGTCAAACTACTTGAGGGTGGAAAACATAATATCTAAATTTCCTAAAACTCAGCCTAAGTCATGCCTCCCCAACAACGATGCCATCTGAAAAACCCCAAAATTACCCTATGCAAATTCAGTGAAATTAACATTTAATATGTGTTTGTTGTAGGTGTTGGACATGTGAGCCCACGGCGAGCCATTATGCAATAAATGTTATTGCGAATATCATTCCCTGATCTGAAATGAAGACTAAATAATTTGCATAATAGGTCCCTTAGTACAATTAGGGTTATGTACCATGGCTATCTTAATGATCATACAGTTGTTGATTCAACAATTGAATCACAGAGGTTGGTGCTTGGATGAATATCTAAAGGGTTAGATTGAGGACTCATAAAGCACCGTCAAATGATTGTTAAGATGTGATCTCCAGCCTGAGTAGGAGATGGCAATCCTTTCTCACATGGGCTGATATCTGACCGACCTCTCGATGCAGGTCCTCTGCATGGGAATAGTGATTCGGAGGTGTCAGATTAGTTAGGTCAATGGGTTGACCTGACGAGATCGAGATAACCTAAGTCCTATGTTGAATGCTGTCACAACATAGGCACGCATCCTCTGACCGGAGACAGATATATTGCTATATGTCTAAGTATGTACATTTGGCAGACCAATAGGTTGATGATCTAACCAAGGTCTATACACCGGCGAGCTGGTGTGCATATAAGGGCATATGAGCAATATGATCTCTCAAAGGGATCATACAGGTTCATTTGTGAACCGGAAGACATGAGCTCACTCATGAGGTATTGGGACCGATCAAATTCCATGCATGGTCGTCGTGCTTTGGAAGCATGACATGAATTTGAAGGTATGATATATGCTTTGGGAAAGCATATGATCGATACAAAATCCCAATGACCAAGATTGAGAAACTTAATGATTAAACCCTGAAGAAGACAGTATAAAATGATCTTGATCTTCGGGTTGATCATGGGTCTTCCAGTATGCAGGATGTACAGGTATTGGGAATACCTGAAGGGTGATGTGATCATAAACGATTGTATATCCATGACGCTTCCATTCCGAGGGAGTGATGAAACAGGTCTGGATTTTAGTGACTCCTTTCAGTAGAGAAGCAATCCGATCTTAGTCCAAGTGTTGGACATTGGTCTGAATGGGATTCAGATTCAATGAGAAGATTGGATTTGCGGTCTTGATTTAATCAAGTATCTGTGGGAGGTTCGTTCGATCTGGATTTGAGATAATATCTCAACATCCAAGTCACTATACATGGAATAATACAATCGCCCTGTCCTTATCTCCAAGTATCTGCGGAGAAAGCACATTATTCTTGAAAGGGTTCAAGAATAATTCTTTTGATGAAATATCCGAGCAAGGACTTGATGATTAAATGAGATCTAATTATCAATCTTAAATATGAATATGATTCATATTGTGAAAATGATTATCTAAGATAATTAAATGGGATTTAATTATCAAGGATTAAGAGAATGTGGATAACACTATCCATGATATATGTGTGTTATAAATGTGATTTATAATATACATATATAAGAGAGAGAATTTATGTAAATAGTATTTGTTAATTAATAATGTGGATTGGATTCACATTTATTAATTAATTGGAAATGCAATTTACTAATTAGTTTGGGTTGTGAATATGATTCACATAATATTCAATGGCATGATTGAAATATTGACAAATTAATTTGGAATTAATTTGGTGAATATTTTTTTGTGATTAATTAAGAAATAATAAGATAAATAAAAGGGAGCCAAATAACCACCATGCATAGGTGGCGTCACCCATGAATTGTTCATGGGTGACGCCCCCTATTTTTGAGGATGGTTGGTTGACTCCATTTTAATTATCACATTATCTCTTAATTGGTTAATGATAATTGTGTTGATAATGTTGCAACATATTTTATCAATCATAGCCATTGATTTAGCATGGACCAAGCATAGCCCTTGGATCCATGTGTCCCATGGATTGAGATCCATTGGATCCTAAACTAGTATAAAAGGAAGGCTAGGGTAGCCTTTCCAAGTGACAACATTCTTGAGTTGAAGAACTCTACTCTCTCTCTCTCTCATTCTTGTGGGGTCTCCCTAATATTCAAGTGGCCGTCCCACTTTGTGTATAAGGAAGGAGATCATTTTTCTACGCCTCGACGCTTGGATCTTCGTCAAAGGATTGCGGGAAGGATGCGACTCATCATCGTGCCCGCAAGCGCATTCTCCATGGGTCGGACTTAAGATAGGAGGATCTCTACTTTGGGATCTCACGATCACAACCACGCTTCAAGAGGTATTCCTTGTACTTTGTGGTTTGATGAAACGATCCGAGAAGTGTTCTCGTGATCATGTGGTTTCATCTTTAAAGTTAAAAATTTTAATTTCCGCTGCATCTAGCATCTAGTACGACTAGTTGCTCCGATTGCATACGATGCGATCGACACGCTTCCGTGATGCGCTTAAGGATTCACAATATCCTTCAAGTGGTATCAGAGCCAGGTTGAATAAGGTTTTGGATGTGATCCATGAACCTTAGACGATTTGGTTCTTGAAAGGGTTGCGAAATTTTTTACTGCATTTCAATTTTCGCACCTCTGTCTAATTGAATTTTTCTGTACTGTTTAAAATGTTTAAACACGAAATTTTCAATTGGATTTTGTTCCTCATTAAACAAGGAAACCATAGGACTTGAGTTTACTAAATTTGGACTTTATTTGCTCAAGATATGGCTTTTTGAATATGACTATATTCACTGTTGCGGGAACTGCGGATTTAAACGTGATTAATGGGATAATTACGGTTTTAATCCTCCCAGAAATGCGTGAATTATCACTTGGGTTCTTTAATAAATCAAATAGGCAATCTTTGGAAACTGAGTTTGCATTTTTTGGATTTAAATTGATCGAGATAAGTTAATTTTAGTGATTGGGGGTCACTGCTGGAAATTAACAATTATTATGATGAAAATTAATTGTTAATTTTCTGGAATAATTAGTGATAAATATTTGTGAAATATTTAAATAGATAATTATTTCATTGAATGACACTTGCCTAAACCACAATGATGAGATATTAGATCTTGATCATTGGTTCATCAACAAACATTGCTTTCATGAAAACCATAGTTTATCCTACAATAGTTGTAGGACAACTTTTACATGAAAAACCCTTTTGCTTGAATAGGATTGGGGATTTGTCTAGCAAATCTCCTTATGATCAAAAATGTTTTGATTTATATTATATGGTATAATTTTTGGTTGAAAAACCGATGAACATCTCAAAGTACATGATGGTCTATCTGGTATTATCCTTTCCCGAGGCGGATGTGGTGCCTAGTCGGAGAGCATTGGGGTCGCGGGTTGCAACGTATGTGGTCCGTCCCACTCTCGTCGGTACTGGTCATGACAGCGGGTAGGGACTGTATAATACCGGAGACAGACAATATGTATTTTTCTAATTATTAAAATTCGAATAATACGTATTTTGAGAATATACCTACTATTCAAGTAAAAGACATGTTTGTTGATGATTGGATTAATGATTAATTTAATATGATTAAATTAATTATATCCAATAAACACTCTATTATGAATAGATGTGTATTTCCCTTGGAAGAATTAATTATGTGAATATGATTCACGAAAATTAATTACAATTTGAATATGAGGTGGAGGATCACATAAGTGACATCCATGGTCTCCCGTCAAGGCAAAGGATTCCGTCGCCAGTTGTTGTGTATGGGAGACGCATGTCCAAAGTGACAGATCATGTGCATGATTTAATTGGATCGGGTTCTTTGCTTCTCGAAAGAGTAAGGCCGTATACGTAGTGACCCCAATATCGGGTCCTCATATTATTGGGGTGATATTGGATTGCGTATAGCGAGTATTAAGCCTGTTGACGGTTGGTTCAATTAATGACGGGTCAACATCATCTTAGGGGTGGTGGGCCCGAGTGTTAAAGACCGAATTGGGAAATGCAAGTTGGACTTGCAAGGCGGAATGTGTTCCCGCTTCTTTTTATCTGAGTTGTAGGTTCTCATATTATTGGGATGCAACGAAGATAGGAAAGGAGATCCCAGATCTTGCTAGAGATATAATGGTAAGAATATCTCTTACATTGAAAGTGATTAAGGGAATGAACTTTCAGTGTTGACAAGGCAAGACAACTTTGATATAAAAATTCCAAAATCAAAGTAAAACATGTATATATAATATATATACACTTATGCAAATTTCTTATTTCAGATAATCCTTCATTAAACCCACTCAATGTTATACTCAATAATAACCAGTAAAGTATCTTGGATTGGACTCATGATCCAGATATTGTACTTGCAATTGGACACATAATGTATGTGGTTGCAGTGTGCAAGTTTCCTCAACATAATGAGGAATGACAATTATGTAAGACAATAAGACATCGCCTTAGGGTTTGTACGTCTCTATAGTCTTGATCTTTCATCGAGTGTACTTTGGAAGTGACATGTCGATGGTGATCGTAATTGTCGAATAATCCTTATAAAATAAAAGAAGATATTTTGGCATACATATGTGCTCTAGACATTAATCATGAATGACATGGTTCTCTGTATTATGCAGAATGGTAGATCGAAAGAGATGATGTATTCAAAATGTTTGAATACCTACCTGAACCTAAATCTCTAAGAGTTAAGATGCATGTATATATGATGAGTGTCATCATTCTGCTGTCTATACTCTAGTCATTCATGAAGCTTCATAATATTTATATTGTATGAATTAAATGAAGCATGTAAAAATGTTGAAGTTCTCTTATATTGAAATCTTTGAGTTCGACATAAGAGATTCTTTGTCTTGAACAATGGTTGTTTATAGATGAAGAGAGCACAGTGGAAGCGTGGGTCGGACCCATGTAAGAAGGAAAATCAAAGAGTTGATTGTACTTCTGTGACTTCCATATGACATCCAAAGAGTTGGATGAATGCCAATACTGCAATAAGTTGATGTGTTGATAGTATGACTATCAAATCTGTCTAAAATCCTTAGTGAAGGACTCAGATAGAGCATCAGAATAATTTACATATAATCATTGACTCTGACTTTCTTATTTCATAAGATAGTCTGACAATTGTATCCCAATCTTCTAATGACATTTGCAATTGGTTGCATATATATATTAGAAAGATTAGAAATTTGATCTTAAGGTTTAGTGGTCATCTACATGGATATTGCTGTAATTGTTGCAGCAATCTCTGTTGGATAGATAGACCTCATATTCTCAGTAGGAGAGCCATTAGTCCTGGAGAATGTCTCTATGACCTAGATAGTAGAGTATACTCATTGTTTGTTTCTAAATGTTGGAAATGAACATGAATTCTGAGATAGAACTATCATAAAGAGTTATGATGGAAATATTTCAGATAGTAATCTAACATCTAGTGGACTCCACAAAATTAGAAAATTAATGAATGGTTCATTGAGATTTCTAATACTGAAAATCAAACCTTATAAGGTCAATAGGAGGATGAAGATCATTTGACAATGATCTGGCATCAAGCCTTGGACATTTGTCTGTTGATTTGATCAATAGACTAGTAAGATATGAAACTTTAGAATGTCTAAAATTTCAAATCTTACATACTTGCGAATATTGTATTCAAAGTAAAATGTCCAATACACCCTACTCTGGGAATGGTGTTAGATGTCGAGGTATTCAAGATCTCATACATACTGATGTATGTATATCATCTATATCATAGTAAACATGATGGATATGTGATATCTATTGATGATTATGTATGATATGAGATTTCTTCTCTTCACCTGAGAAACCTTTGAAATGTTCAAAGATTTCATAATTTTGGTTTAGAACTAAAGTTTGAAGAAAGATGAAATGAATTTGATCTAACCTAGGTAGCTTGTACCTGTTAGATAAAATTCAAAGAATACCTTAGGGAGATATGAATATCATTTCTATCTCACTCCTCCGATAAACCTGAACTCAATAGAGTTGTAGGGAGATACAATTGGACCATGTGTGACATGATTTGATCAATGATTAATTTTAGCATAATTTCCTCTTAGTTTCCCGGTATATATGTGTAGTAGAGACTACAATATATATCCTTAATAAGGTTCCATGCATGTAAGCTGGAATCTAGCACTTGAGAGTGCTACTTCATTAGGAAAATAAAGGATGGTATTGGATACCTACTTTACGACCTTGAGATTCTTAAAAGATCTCATTTCTGAGAATGTGATTCTTGGAGGATTGAGACTCTTGAGAATCAAGATGAAAATGAAGTGAAGGAACTCATTTAATCTTGAGATGACAATGAGGCTCCTGAAATCAGAAACTAAAAGGATAATTAAAGATTAAACACTAATACCTCTTCAAATGAGTTTGAGGATGTATCCCATGTCTGACAATGATCGGACTTCATGTGATGAATCTCCTAAGGATCGTGACATGGAAAGATGGATATTAGCAATAAAGTCTAAAGTAGACTTCATATACAAGTGTTGTATATGGACCCTCGAGGATCCACCTATATGGGTAAGACCCATAAAGGTGTAAATGGATCTTCAAGAGAAGAGGGAACCTGATGAGAAGGAAGAGACCTTCAAAGCTCGGTTCGTAGCCATAAGCTACACATTGGAAGAGAAGACATTGCTTACAATGAGACTTGCTCTTCGGTAACCATGCTTAAAATCATCAGAATGTTGCTAACCTTAGCTACACATCTTGACTATTGCATCTTCAAGATGCAAGTCAAGATTGCATTCCTCTGAAAATACCTCTCTGAGGATATTCACATGAAGTAGCCCCAGGGCTTCATGGTTGAGGAAAGCAAGGTGTGCAAGCTAAAGAAATCCATCTATGGACTCAAATAAGCTTCTTGTAGTTGGAACATCAGATTTGATGAAGTCATAAGTGTTATGATTTCAAATAGAATCTTGATGAACCATGTAAAGCTTAGTGGGAGTGCTATTGTGTTCATCTTGCTAAATGTAGATAATATCCTAATCATATGGAATGATATAAGGATGATAATTAAATGTTTTATAGACTGGCTATTCCATACCTTGAGATATGATCTCAAGAATACCTCTTAGATCTTAGTTCTGAAGTTGTTCAAAAGCAAAGAGAAGAGGGTATTGGGACTGTCACATTAGCAGTACACCTTGGATATGTTCCATTTTTTGGAAATTCCAAGAAAGGCTTCCTTCCCTTAAGATTTGGTACTAACTTATCTAAAGGGATAGCACCTCAAAGAGTTGAGGAAGTGAATGCTAGAACTGCTTGCACCTGTGCATCAGTTACGAGAAGCTGAGTGTATGCTAGATGTGTACAAAAGCCAGATATCTGCCATGCAGTGGGAGTAGTAAATTGTTACTAATCCTACTATGGAGAGAAAACACTTGGTTGCAGTAATAACAAAATCTTCATAGATGACAAGATTTTTGAGATACTGATCTCAAACTCATATCTTCAAAAGCTTAAGACTTTATAGATAGAGATCTAAAAGGTCTTAACTGTGGATACCTTGAGAGATAGTGATCTCCAGGAATAAGGGTATTCTAATAAGGATTATGGAAATACTGGTTATAATAATTGAGCAATAGTGTCAAGGACACTATAACTGCTTTGACTAGATTGAGTATTGGTTGCATGAGATGCAACATTCGCATTGGATGCGAGCACTGTTACCTAGGGATATGCAAGTGTCATAAAAGGACTTGGCATAGTCTTTTGGGAACAGAGTGATTGATCAGCTTACCTAGCTATTTCTAAATAGCCTATGATTGTCACATGAGTGTGGGTTTAAATGATTAGCCCATTAATGGCTCTTTGGGCTAGAAGGAGATTGTTGGACATGTGAGCCCACGGCGAGCCATTATGCAATAAATGTTATTGCGAATATCATTCCCTGATCTGAAATGAAGACTAAATAATTTGCATAATAGGTCCCTTAGTACAATTAGGGTTATGTACCATGGCTATCTTAATGATCATACAGTTGTTGATTCAACAATTGAATCATAGAGGCTGGTGCTTGGATGAATATCTAAAGGGTTAGATTGAGGACTCATAAAGCACCGTCAAATGATTGTTAAGATGTGATCTCCAGCCTGAGTAGGAGATGGCAATCCTTTCTCACATGGGCTGATATCTGACCGACCTCTCGATGCAGGTCCTCTGCATGGGAATAGTGATTCGGAGGTGTCAGATTAGTTAGGTCAATGGGTTGACCTGACGAGATCGAGATAACCTAAGTCCTATGTTGAATGCTGTCACAACATAGGCACGCATCCTCTGACCGGAGACAGATATATTGCTATATGTCTAAGTATGTACATTTGGCAGACCAATAGGTTGATGACCTAACCAAGGTCTATACACCGGCGAGCTGGTGTGCATATAAGGGTATAAGAGCAATATGATCTCTCAAAGGGATCATACAGGTTCATTTGTGACTCGGAAGACATGAGCTCACTCATGAGGTATTGGGACCGATCAAATTCCATGCATGGTCGTCGTGCTTTGGAAGCATGACATGAATTTGAAGGTATGATATATGCTTTGGGAAAGCATATGATCGATACAAAATCCCAATGACCAAGATTGAGAAACTTAATGATTAAACCCTGAAGAAGACAGTATAAAATGATCTTGATCTTCGGGTTGATCATGGGTCTTCCAGTATGCAGGATGTACAGGTATTGGGAATACCTGAAGGGTGATGTGATCATAAACGATTGTATATCCATGACGCTTCCATTCCGAGGGAGTGATGAAACAGGTCTGGATTTTAGTGACTCCTTTCAGTAGAGAAGCAATCCGATCTTAGTCCAAGTGTTGGACATTGGTCTGAATGGGATTCAGATTCAATGAGAAGATTGGATTTGCGGTCTTGATTTAATCAAGCATCTGTGGGAGGTTCGTTCGATCTGGATTTGACATAATATCTCAACATCCAAGTCACTATACATGGAATAATACAATCGTCCTGTCCTTATCTCCAAGTATCTGCGGAGAAAGCACATTATTCTTGAAAGGGTTCAAGAATAATTCTTTTGATGAAATATCCGAGCAAGGACTTGATGATTAAATGAGATCTAATTATCAAGCTTAAATATGAATATGATTCATATTGTGAAAATGATTATCTAAGATAATTAAATGGGATCTAATTATCAAGGATTAAGAGAATGTGGATAACACTATCCATGATATATGTGTGTTATAAATGTGATTTATAATATACATATATAAGAGAGAGAATTTATGTAAATAGCATTTGTTAATTAATAATGTGGATTGGATTCACATTTATTAATTAATTGGAAATGCAATTTACTAATTAGTTTGGGTTGTGAATATGATTCACATAATATTCAATGGCATGATTGAAATATTCACAAATTAATTTGGAATTAATTTGGTGAATATTTTTTGTGATTAATTAAGAAATAATAAGATAAATAAAAGGGAGCCAAATAACCACCATGCATAGGTGGCGTCACCCATGAATTGTTCATGGGTTATGCCCCCTATTTTTGAGGGTGGTTGGTTGACTCCATTTTAATTATCACATTATCTCTTAATTGGTTAATGATAATTGTGTTGATAATGTTGCAACATATTTTATCAATCATAGCCATTGATTTAGCATGGACCAAGCATAGCCCTTGGATCCATGTGTCCCATGGATTGAGATCCATTGGATCCTAAACTAGTATAAAAGGAAGGCTAGGGTAGCCTTTCCAAGTGACAACATTCTTGAGTTGAAGAACTCTACTCCCTCTCTCTCTCATTCTCATGGGGTCTCCCTAATATTCAAGTGGCCGTCCACTTTGTGTATTAGGAAGGAGATCATTTTTCTACGCCTCGACGCTTGGATCTTCGTCAAAGGATTGCGGGAAGGACGCGACTCATCATCGTGCCCGCAAGCGCATTCTCCGTGGGTCGGACTTAAGATAGGAGGATCTCTACTTTGGGATCTCGCGATCACAACCACGCTTCAAGAGGTATTCCTTGTACTTTGTGGTTTGATGAAACGATCCGAGAAGTGTTCTCGTGATCATGTGGTTTCATCTTTAAAGTTAAAAATTTTAATTTCCGCTGCATCTAGCATCTAGTACGACTAGTTGCTCCGATTGCATACGATGCGATCGACACGCTTCCGTGATGCGCTTAAGGATTCACAATATCCTTCAGTAGGTAGGCAATTCGAATTGATCAAAAAAGAACACTAAATTAATTATTTTAAAAAAGTCAAATGATCAGATTTTTATTTACTTAGGTAAGCCAAAGGTCGAACTCAGGAAGGCCACTGTCTCCTTAGGTTGGTTAATAATTGATCTAAAACCTAGGTTTTCAAAGAGGCGATTTTTTTTATATAATTTTTTTATGCAATTAATAAACATGAAGTGCAATTACAGGTAATTTAGAGACTAAATTGCAATTTTTGACCAACGATATCCAAAAATCCCTAACTTGGCTAGAAGGTGGAAATCAATGAAATGAATGCATTTAATTTTTTTGGAATTTTTGGATGCAAAGAGAATTTATTATGAATTAATTATGCATGCAGGGTGATTTTTCGTAAATTAATTATAATAAATAGTGAACCTAATTATTTCTTGGATATAAAATATCATAGATGAATCTAATAAAGACGTATCTAGGAAAATTAATAGATCTTAAAAACAATGGGTCTACGACCTATTAAAAATCATCACTAAAATCACCATTTAATTTATTGTGCTCTCGATATGCATGCAAACAGAATGATTTTTGGGCATAGTATAAAACATAATTAAATCTACCTACTACGAACTTTTGGGGATTTTAAAAACAAGAATCGATTTAATATCAAATTTAAGATCACACAGTGGCAAATTATGCAAGTTTCTATGAAAATAATTATATTAAATCAACCATAGCTCACAAAAATCCAATCAAATATCCACATTATAGAGAACTAATTGTTAATGTTATTTTGAAATGAAAAAATTAATACAAAATCATTGTTCAACATGTGATACAAATACAAGGTTCTAAATGCAAATTCAGAATAAAATATAAACAAACAAAATAGCATTTGAAGTGCTTCTTTAGTTACCAAAATCCCTGAGGGGTGTCATGCAATTTCCCAATTGGCGCGTGCCTTGCACGTGCCTTGGCTAGCATGGGTCTTTTTGCAAACTATAGGCACTTGAGGGGTATGGGATGCAAATGTCCCATCCCCACATGTTGCGCACATGAAAGGAGAGAGATGGCTTTAGCACAAAGGGTTGAACTTTTGGGATGTTCTGCAAATATCCTCTGCTTTGCACGTGTACCTCACGTAGGTATAGCTAGTGGGGGTACATACGTTATCCGTTGGAATATGAAGTGTGTGGGTGCAAGTTTCCCCTTGCCCATGTGCCTTGCATGTGAGGGAGTTGGGGGACTAGCAAGAGGCTCGAGAGAGGATGTTGGATGAGATATGAGGCGGTGAGTAAGACGGTCGATGGCGAAGGCGACTAGCATGAAAGCTCCTTGCTCGTCGATACACGATATAGCGGGAAGAGGCGCGCAACTATTGGTGTTTAGGCACGCTCGGGATGGAGGGACGAGGGCTTCAATGTGGTCGCACGGTGGATGTGAGGGGCACGTACCGAGGTTAAGGTGGTGGAGTTAGTAACAATGAGGGTGGAGGGACGTACGGAGTGTGGCGGAATGCAGTGGATGGAGTGGGGCGAAGGTTGGTGAGCTAAGAATGGGAATACATAGATGATTAGGTGCAAAGCGGTAGATGAGGAGGAAGAGAGGGGGTGTCGCCTGAGGTGCAAAGGAAAAAGGAGGAGGAAGATAGAGAAGAAAAGGGGGAAGAAATCACTTGTTAGTTCATCGGAGGAGGAGCTGCTCGGAGGAGAGGCTCCTTGTTGTCACCTCGAGAAGGATAGTGACGACCTTCGAGGCTCTACAACTCGTTTGGAGAGTTGTGACGGTGAGGAGGTGTCGTTGGATCTCACTAAGAGAGGAAAAAGCATGCATCCTTGACTACCGGAGTTCGAATCGCTATCTATCACTGGATATTCACTCGAGGCTAGTGCGCCTCCTCCCAAGATAGATAGATGATCTCACTGGAGGCAATCGAAGTGGGTTTATGGGTTGTT
Organism: Ottelia alismoides; assembly: GCA_037367405.1. Taxonomy (NCBI): domain Eukaryota; kingdom Viridiplantae; phylum Streptophyta; class Magnoliopsida; order Alismatales; family Hydrocharitaceae; genus Ottelia; species Ottelia alismoides. The sequence continues at coordinate 195,324 of JAZKJV010001506.1, forward strand.
GGTCGGGAGTCATGATGGATATGGGTCATGGGGACACGACTGCAAGTCGTGCAGGAGAGAGGGAGCAGTTTAGAGAGGGGTACAGACAATGTGGAGGAAAAGGGGTGGGTTGCGGTTGCAATCATATGCAACAAGGCACGTAGTAGTGGGCAATGGTTGGAGAATGGGTCAGAGGGCGAGAGAGGGAGGCAGGGTCGCGCCACCATGAATGGTGGAGGCAGTTGTGATTACATCGTTCGACAGCAGCGGGGAGGAGAGATGGGGGCACCAAGTGGCACTCGTAGGGACGACTACATCACACGGGAAATTTAAAAACAAAATTAAAAATAAAATTAAAAAGTAAAAATAATTATATTAATAAAGATATCAATAAAATAAATAAATAAATAACAATGATAAATAAAATAAAATAAAATAAACAAAAAATAAAATAAATAAGAACATAATGATAAAATAAAATAATAATTATGATAATTAAATAAATTAATTAAAAATAAAATAAAAATGGTGGTGACACATGGTGACTCTACGAGCTGTCACGTGTCTCTCCTAGAAAATTCAAAAACTAAATTCAAAGAACAATAAAAAATAAATAAATAACAAGGTCAAATCAAAAAGTGCTCAACATGAAAGTTTCTCATCTTGACGAAATCTAAAACTTTTGTGAAGGACCCAAAACCAAAAGAAATAAAGTGTGTCAAGAATATTTTTTGGGTGGGACATTATATATAAAAAATACTGCATTTTTATATTTTTGTATTTTTTATTTTATTTATAAATTAAATAACAAAATAAAATAATAATAAATATTAACAACTTAATCTACTTTTTTGTATTTTCAATAATTAATAAAATAAAGAAATTAAATAAAGGGAACATATATACATATTATATATACAGATAAAGCTTGATTTATTTTCATTGATTTTTACCTCAATTTTTATTTGGATTTTTACACATTTTAGTAAAACATAAATCAAAGAAAATATATTCAAAACAAATAAATAAAAAGGATTATTTTTATACATAAAATAATAAGGTCAAAATTGGTCAACATGTACAATATACAATAGAGGTCCAAAATCCAAGTTTCACATATGAATTCCGATTCTTTTGAATTTGGTCTTGTTTTGTAGATAATTGAGCATACATTAATTCAAAAGTGAGTAGGGTTCTATAGAAGACTGTGTGAAGGAGATATTCATGTTTTCGAGTTTTAGTCTCGAACTAGGGTTTGTTTTTTTGTAAATTTATAAGTTAGAATTTTTTATATTTTCATTTATTAGTATTATTAATATATACGCTATAGAGTAGATTTAATTTAATTATGAGGTAGTTAAAAATAAATAAAAATGGAAGAAAATATGGTAATTGCATGTGATATTTACTAGGGAATTTTGGCTTCTTATTTAATGCAAATATGCATGATAAAATGTGGTTGTTATCTATAAGTGCATGAATGATAATAATGCGAAATAAATAGAGAAATGCAGCTAATTACTGGGGAACAAAGCTCTATTTTCATCTTTTAGAGTGATGAATCACATATTCATCATTAGACAGGGGGATTCTCATAATATTTCAAAATAAAATAAAGTAGGCAGATTGTAGTAAATTTAACTTGAACTAAAGCTATCAAAAGATTCAACTTAGTAAAGAAACCGCATTTAAGATCTAGTTTAAATCAACTCAACAAATATCATGTGACAACATAAAAGAGGCAAGAGAAAAATAAAAAAAGGAGGTCCTCTTCTTCTTTGTTCAAGCCCTAGAAACCAAAGTGAGGAGGCAGCACGAGCAGCAGCGTGCGGGGGGAGGAGGCTGCGCAGGCGGCGACACAGTGGAGGAGGAGGTGGTCATGCGGTGGTGCACGGTCGCTGGAGGAGGAGGTCGTGTGGGTGGCAGTGCTCGAGGTGGTGGCCACGCAGGTGGCAGTGCATGTTAGATAAGGCACATGGGGCGATAGCGTGTGGTCGCAGGAATAGGCAGAAGATGTGCGCACTGCAGTAGCGAAGGCTAGAGAGGAGGAGGTCATGTGCACGACGACGTCTGGAGAGGAGGAGCCACGTGCAGCAGCGCGGCTGGTGAGGTAGCCTTGGAGACGGGTTCTTCTCCATGGAGAATATGGAGATGATGGTGGAAGAGGGTGGTTGGTGTGTACCTCTCCCCTTTCTCTTTAAGCCATGGAGAGATAGACGAGGAAAATGAAGTATATTGATAATCTTGTTCCTTTTGTGATTCCCTGTCTATTTTTTCTCTCCTTTTTCATCTGTGATCTCTCCTCTTTATATTATTGAAGGCATCCATTCTCTTTGAGAAATGAGAAGATATCATCTATCAATAGGAGGAGGTTGGACGGCACATAAGCCTTGTTCGAAGGAGATTTTCTCAGCACAATATCCATACCTCTTCCTAATGGAGATGGTATGTTGTACCTATAAAGACAGAACAAGGGAAGAGGATAAAATAAAAAGACACGGAAGGAGAGAATGCAAAGCATCCATGTTGGGACTTTTAAATACATAATGCTCTTGTTGGGCTACTAAATATTAATGATATATGAATTGTGTGTACCTTATATTTGATCCATTGTAATATAATCGTAAAATATATATAATTTATATTAGGTAAGCATACATGTTTTGATATTTAAAAAGAGATTAATAGAGTTAATGTCTATTTTTTATATATGTTTATGTGCCTTGTGTATGGAGTATATGTAAGATAATTTATGGGAAACTTGTGGTGATGCGGGTACAAAAAGAATAATTTTGATGTAATTCATGTAAATATAATACGATGAATTGATTGTTCATCAGCTAATTATCTCCATGTTGGGGAGTAGTTCATTAACCAGATCGTCGATAGATGATTTTCCCACCTGCTGATGTACGCGAGAAGGAGGTGGCTTATCATAAGCCCTAATCGTGGCTCTAGTGCAACTGGTCTCTGCCATATGCTCGAAGATTGTCTATACCGCATCGACTCCTCTGTTCAAGTAACTGCCTCCACATGCAACACAACTTATCCTTGGACCTATGGAGTCAGGCCACTATACAAGATATGGACCAAGATTGGCTTATCGATATCATGGCATAGACACTTCTGGATCAGATCTTTGAACCTATCCCATACCTCGTGGAAAGGCGCATGGGACATATGTATGAAGCTATATATATGTGATCTCATCTGATTAGTTCTACTTAGGTGGTAGAACGTCTTGAGAAATAGGTATTTTAATCATGCCCACGTTGTGACTTCCTTCCCCAAGTTCTTAAGCCAATATGCAGCTTTGTCTGCTGCAACAAATGGGAAGGCCCTAAGAATGATGAAGTCTTCAGAAACATCAGGTTGTCCTAGTTTGTCACAAATCAACTCAAACTCCTATAGGAACATGTACGGTACCTCTACTGCATTGGCATAAAATTTAGCAGGAGTGTTAGAAAATGATGCTTTTGCTCCCTATCATTGGGTGGTGCAACTAGTCTAAGCCAATTCTCATTCTATGCTGAACTAGGATTTTTAGAATCCCACATAGATTCGCCATCTTGTTTGTTTCCTCCCCCATTCCTCAATTGACCAATCTCTTCTCGGAATTACCCAATACACTGTTCAGTTTGTGCCGATATAGCTAGGATATCCTGCAATGCATTGTGTATCCCTCTTTATCAAAGTTCTTTCTGGGAGGCATATTGTTCACTTTTTCATCTTCTTCACCATCAGAATCATAGGTATTGGAATTAATACGGGAAGAAGAAGCTGATCTAGAAACATCGAGGTGAGAATCTTCTGCGGTGTGAGAAGAGAAAGGAGGAAAGGCCTGGGTCTGACCCTCCTCAGGGAAAGAAATAGAATTATTAATTTTGGCTTCAAGGAAGTGATTGCCTTGAAGTGAAGAGGGCCTGGGAAGAGAGCCATCCCTGGCTTGTGAGGACGGTCAGTTTGGGGTGTTCAGTGAGAGGCTCGCAAAGTCCGAGCAAAAATCACCTCAATCCTCCATTCTTTATCTCAAGAGATGCAATAAATGAGCACAAAGTCAAGCAAGGAGCAGTCGGAAAGGCGTTAAGAGTTCACGATCTTTCAATGCACACCCTAAATGCAAATATAAAGTAAACCCCAAATTCACCAATTGTATATAGTGAAGGCCATAAGGTCCGATCAATTATCTTTTCAATTTTAGTTAGGTGATAATACAATCTTGTACGTATGTTACACATAGTGGAGTCGTATTATGCCTAGTAGTGCTCCTGATAACTCCTAATCAAAGGAGTGATCTTCCTAGATTGTCGGATTTCAGTATCACACCCCTAAGGAGACTATTAGTCTTACACAACTGAAACATATTTCTAACGTCGGAGGCAAGCCCTTGCTGCTCTGAAATCCTTAAGATTCGGAAATTGAGACTTAGGGGACAAGTCCAGGGATTTGGGCTCTAACCCTGGTGGTAGCGTCCTCACCCACTCTATCTGGGGGTAAGTACTTGTGTTCAAGGACAGGGTTGGTCTAACGAAAATAATATCAATTTTTATGATTTTTAGGTCAATTCTAATTAGTAGTCTCAATTTTAAGTTAGATTATAACTTAATTAAGTCTACCAATGTAGCCCTAACGATCAGTCCTGATTTCCTTTAATCCTAAGTTATAAAAATCGAGCGGGAGGAAGTTGAGCAAAGTTGGTGTAATCAAGTAAATCAATGATGCATTCCTGGTTTAGGAGACTTACAATGATCCTCTTGCTCTACATGCAGGATGCAATATAGAATTGAATTTTTTTATGCTAAAACATTGTAGATGAGAAAAACTGTTCCTAATTGGGCAATTTTATTAGTGAATGATGAACAAGTTGATTTGACGGATAGCCTTACAGTCTAAGTATGTCTCATAATGTGAAGAAGTGTGATCCTAGATTAAATGAGAACAGACATAAAATAATTAAACTATGAAAAAGCTCTGAGAGCTGTGAGTGCGTGTTTAACCTACAGGCCACTCAAATCGAGCCCCACCCTCCACGCGAGAGTGAAACAGGTCTCACCACATCACACAAAAAGAAAGTCCAAGTCAGGGTACATACGTGAGATTCCAAATGGGAACCGATGTAAATATGAAAGTATTATAACTATTTACAAAAAAATAAATAAATGTAGAAATTAAAAACCTAAGGACTCCACACTTTCTCACGACTCCACTTGATCTTAATTATTATGCGTCCTTCATTCGTCTTAATCATGAAGAGATAGATCCAACGCACATGTTTCGAAAAGTTGCTCCAGATGCGTCGGGGACCCTCACATAAAAACTAAGATTATATCAAAGAGAGATGTACACAAATAAAATAAATAAGAAATGTTGAAAAACAAATGGACCAATAATTACAAGAAACTCGAGGGTCAAACTAACCCGAGGGATGCAAAAACCTAATTTCTAAGATGTTTAAAATTATTCCAAGTTGTGCTGCCCCGACAACGATGCTACTTGAAAAACACATATTTACCCTACTTAATTTGTGAGATTGGAGGCGGGCAAATCATGGTTTCTCAAAAAGTCCATTTAATTAATGTTAATCAATTCAATTCAAAGTGTCAAATTTTATTTTACTTGAGCAAGCCAAATGTCGATCACATGGAGGCAAATATCTCCCTATGATGATTTTAAGATTATGTTAGAGATTAGGTTTTTGAGGAGGGTATTTTTTATATTTTTATGCAAGGTGAATGTAATGCAAAATGTGAATGAACTGGATTCCGACAGAAAATCAAACTACTTAGCTAATCTAATTTTGATGTCAAATGATTCTAAATTACAAGAGAAGTGATTTTCCAAGTTTAGAAGAAACACATTTTTACAAATTTTTGTTGCATAATATGCATGCATGAAAAACGGATCTTTTTTCAAGGGTTTTTATGCAAATTTTCATGCAAACCGTACGCAAAAAGTTTGAAAATAGGAAGAAGGTTAAATGTGATGAAAATTATTGTAATTTTTTGGATGTGAATTAAATATACCGTGAAATAAATATGCAGATAATGTGATTCTCAATAATTGAATTGTAAAATTTGTAAACCTAACTATTTCCAGAAATAAAATTAGCATAGATGTATCTAGTTTATAGGAATATATGAAAAATCTTAAATGTAAAATATTAAGTTTACAAGGAATTAAATTTCAATTGTTAAAATCACCAACTTCTATATTCGGGGAAGAATATGCATCAAATGATGTGATTTTTAGGCACATTGCAACACATATATAAATCTATCAAGGGTGAATTTTTCAGAATTTTCGGAGCTATAAATAATTTAATATGAATTGTAGAGCTCATAATGGGTAAAATATGCAATTTCTCATCAAATGAATACTAATAAATCAATTCAACATCAGAAAAATTACATTTATTTCACCACATGATAGAGAATTAATTGTCCAAAATAATACAATTTTTGGAATTAAAATAAACAAAAAATGAAGGTCCAAAATCATTATAAAACATGGGGTTTTAATTACAAAATAAAAAATTAAACTAAATTCATGCAAACAAGGAATTAAAAAAATACCAAAACCTGGGAGGGTTTTATGCAAATTGCAAGGCTGGAGCGTGCTCGACATGTTGAGGGGTTGACTTGCAATCTTCCAGGGCGTGTGGTGTGGATCGATTCAGACGGTGGCTCGTATCCCAACCTCAACGTGGCATGACCCGCTAGCCTCGTATAAGTCGAAGTAGGAAGCTCGGAGGAGGATCGTGAGAGCGGCTGAAACTGTCGGATTAGGATTGAGGAGGCTTATCCGACGACACTTGTAGCTTCTTAGATTGATGAAGAGGATTGTATGTTGCTGGATGTGGTGATGAATAAAGGACGGAGGGAACTGAGGGGAAGGTCACTGTTGTGCCTTGATTGCTCGCTTTCCATTGACATACAATTGAGGTATGAGCTCTGATGCACCTAGAGGTGATCCCGTGGCACGGAGAGAATAAGATCTAGCACTGTTGAGGTTAGCGAAGCAACACCAAAGGCAAAGCACACCGAATATTGTCATTCGTGTTGTGTTGCATCTCCGAAGACATGCAGAATGGTGTGTGGCTCGAGCAAGTAGCAACAAGCTCAATTGGAGAAATTTGGATGAAAAGTTGATGATCGTGTGGGTCTCCCTTTATGTGGAGGAGGGAGGTGGATCTCCAATGAATTTACGCCAAAGGTGGGAGGTATGGGAGACATAGAAGGGAAAGAAATGACGGATAAGAGGTGAGGGTGATTTTGGTGCTGATTCAGGTTGGGTTTCATATTAGAACAGAAGAGGGAAGAAGATAGATGCAGAATCTCAAGAATATCAAAAATATGGTTGAAGGGGAAGTGTTGAGAAAGGAATCACTACACTTGTATGCTTGATGAATGAAGGATCGTTTGGGGTGCGCTCTGGAGGAGCACGGTCCTCGCTCGAAGCTCCGACGAGAGATGAGCTCGAGCAACTGCAGTAGGCAGTTGCGGCAAGAGGTAACAACCTCTGATATTATTTCGAGGAAGAAGGGTGTAGTCACTCAACCGTAATGCTCTTAAATGTCACATGAGATGTTAATGAAAGCTCGCTCCTCTTCTATGAAAAAACAATGATGGATATGGTGCACGTGAGGCGACTAGGGGGGTGTTGAGGAGCTGCGGTTAGAGCTCACTGCAAGAGGTGGAGGTGAGGCCACGTTGTGTCATGGAGGAGCGAGGGAGCTCGGTCGCAGGCAGATCGGGAAAGGGGAGTAAAAGGAGACGTCGGCCATGGGTAGAGAAGGCGGAGGAAGGATAAAAGGTCTCGGTCATTTTACCGGCCAAGATCTAATGATCGAGATGAAACCACATGGTGAAGGGGTGTAAAAAATAATAAAAATAGGGGTTTAACCAAAGCCATTGTATGAATGGATACTAATCCAATGGCCAAGATTAGAAGCAAATGAGGGGTTTAAGTGGGTGATGCGTGGCGGCTCCAGGAGCAGCCACGTGTCATCTCCACAAAAAAATAGAAAATAAATAAAAATAAAAATAATGTCAAATCAAAAAGTGGTCTTCATTAAAATTGTTCATCTCGATGAGATCTATGACTTTCATGAGGAACAAATCAAAAGAAGTCATCTCTACAAAATGTATTTTTGATGGTCTTCTATATACATAGAATTCCTTAATTTTTAGGCTTTACACTTTTTTATGATATTTGAATAGGGGAAAAATAAATAAAATATAATAAAAATATTTATATGTTAATCTATTTTTTGATATTTTTATTAACTAAAAAATAAAAGGAATAAAATAAAAGGGACTTATGTACATACTATATATACATACTCACAATGATTCATTTTCTTTAATTTTTAATTCATTTTAGATTTGAATTTTTACATACTTTATTAAACATAAATAAAAAAATAAATGAAAAATAAATAAATCGAAAAGAGTTAGTTTTGTACATAAAATAATAAAGGTAAATTGGTTGATATATATAATGTAAAATAGGGAACCAAAACCCAAAATTCACATATGAACTTCAATTCTTTTGAATTTGATGTTGTTTTGTAGATAATCGAATCTACATTAATTCAAAAGTGAGTAGGTGTTCGTAGGAGATTGTATGTGAGATATTTTCATTTGCGGCTTTTTATCTCAAAACTAGGGTTTAGTTTTATTTGACAACTATACATGTTAGTATTTTTCTAATATTTTCCCTTTATTTATGTTAGTATTATGTACATAATGAGTTGATTTTATTGCATTTGGAGTTAATATCCCTTTGATGATATACATACAAATATGGTTTCTTAATGTAATTGTGAATGCTAAAATATGGATATTATTTACACATGCATGAATTCTAATAATGAAATATATTACTTACTTGGAATGGAACTCAATTTTCATCTTTTAAGTGATGAATCACATATTCATCAACTACACCCAACATTAGTAACCACCATGATAATGATAGCAGACATTAAAAGGAGATGGTGCCTCCATTATTTACATCCATATTTCTTACTTTTGCCATATCTAAATATATAAAACATGTGCATCTCTTCTGGTATAGAAATTGGTCGTGTAATGGTTACATAGACGTATATACACTCTTTATACTTATTATCTGACTCAACGATAAATAAATATATATATATATATATATTGGATTCTTATTTGTGTGATTGGGCCTTACACTGGACATCAGAGTTATTATCACAACACTTGTTGGACTATAAGGATTTTGGAATGAGGGTAAGTTGAGCCACACTCCCTCGAGCCAGGTTAGGGTCGGGTTGTGTCGGTGCAGGAGCATGACAAAGTAGGAGGTACTGGTTTTTTTAATGGTGTGAAGACGTCTTTTAGGATATTTGTGGATGCTTTTATTTATAAAACTAAAGGAATGCTTGATACTCATTTGTACCTCACAACCCAGTTTTTGAATCCAAGCTAGTTTTACAAAGAGCTATGTTTGAAGCAAATGTTGTAGCGAAGGATGGATTTTCGGATTGTATAGAATTTTTCTCTCTCTGTGTTCTGATATACATGACCTTATTACAAGGAAGGAGTTGATTGCTTATAAATATGCTCAAGGATTGCTTGGCAAACCATCAGTTGTGAGGTAACAGTTGAGAAGATAAACAATCCGAGGTGGTGTTCTAATAATAAATTTTCATGTCATTCATCTTGGAGTTTGACTTAATAAATTATTGGTTTTTAACAACTAGTGATGGTCTCTTTGGAAGTGAGATATCTCATTTACAATATTCATAATGTTATAAAACTAAAAACAACGTACAAAACCACAAACATGCTTAACAAAAAAATCTAATAGTAGGAAAACCCTGGTCATCCTCATCATCATCCAAATTAACATTTGTATTCATCTACTTATTCTCTATTTTTTCTCCTTCATAAACAAATTCCCCCTTTTTCTCATTTATAATCTACTTATTCTCTATTTTTTCTCCTTCATAAACAAATTCCCCCTTTTTCTCATTTATCGGTGTAGCAACGGAGCTCAAATCTGAAGCTCTCATGCAATCTTCACCTCTTTGGCTTCTCAACACCACTTGGATTTGCGATTGAACACCACTTGGATTCATCAAGTAGGAAAAACATACTTATCTCATGCTACACTCACATAGCCATCCCATTCACATAAGTGTGCATGATTTTGAGAAAAAAGAAGGCCTCATAGTTGCCTAGTGATTGTTTAGGTTGGAATTGTAACATACATAAACAAAATCATTTAGTCTCTTAGGCTTTGGCATGCCTCTGTTATTTACATGGATATAAGCAAGATCGCAATGGGTATTGCAAATTTATTTTCAAGTAATAGTATTTCTAATTAAGCGGGTCTATATACTCATTACCATTTCGTACTTAACTTTCTTCTTTGATTTCTCTACGTATGTTTAGTAGTTAATTACATCCTTGTATTTTTTATGGATCATATCTGTATAAAATGTATACTATTATATGTTGTTGAGTGCCTTGTAAACGGGCAATCAGATCTTGGGAAGGGACTCGTTTACCTGGAGACGTATATATACCTCTCCCTCTCCCATTTCAAAAATATAGAAAAATAGAAAAAGCCCTTTGTTGCAATGAGCAATAAGGGTCTCTTCTTTCCCGTGAATTTCCCTTCCAAAGTGGAGGGTTCCACGTAAACCACCTTTTTTATGTACATGTTTTCTGTCTACATGGTATCAGAGCCCAGTGTAGGCTGGTTTCTGCTCAGTGTTGCTGCTCTTTGGTGTCCACCGCTTGATCGTGTTGTGTTGTGCTAATTCCATCCCACCTAAATATGTTGTGCAGGATGATTCTGCCCCACTCTGGCCTACTTTGCAAGTTGATTTTAGCCCTCTCCGAGTAGCTGTGTTGTGGTATGATGTACTCCCTCTCCATTTTTCTTATTTCTCACCATTGTTGACCTTGTGATTGTAGGACTTGCTTGTTGATTCATCATCTCTGTCTTGTTGTGTTATGATATTCTACATGGTTGTTTTCAATTTTAGTACCTCTTGTTGTCTGGATTAGTTGAGGTGGATGGTGTTGCGTTCCGAGTGGAGTTAAGGTCAGAAGTGTAGCCAAGGTGTTTGATGAAAAGTCTGAGAGAGTATTCTCTCATAAGATAGGGTTTACACTTCATCTGCTCGATAAAATGCTTGAAAGATAACCAAAGGCTACTGTCGGTCACGAGTTTGAGGATCTAAACAAGAACGTCATGGAGAAAGCTCCGCGAGAAGATAAAGATAAGGTGAAAGATCTTTAAGATGTTGTAGCGAAGGTGTTACGTATGATTGCCTATTTTTCTCTGTTTCGCACGGTGTTTTTATGACATAATATAGGGATGTATTGATGAAAATCCACTGAAGAGATTTTCAAAAAAATAAAAAAAATGAGCAAAATGGGCGGGGGAGCTAAGTTAGCTCCCCCAATGATGGCAGCCCCATTTTTCCCATATATATGTGTGGGAAAAATGGGGCTGCCCCCATCCCATTTTTCGCAAAATTTTTTTATTTTTTTGGAAAAATATCACCATGTATATTCATTGTTATATCCCTCCTATATGTCATTCGAATTTTGTCAGAAACAGAGACTCGTACGACCTCCATCCAGACGTCATTTTTTAACGGTAGCAGGATTTTTTAAATCGACCCTGTCAGGATGGAGGCCATAGGAGTCTCTGTTTCTGACGAAATTCGAATGACATATAGGAGGGATATATGGATGAATATACATGACAATATTTTTCAAAAAAAATAAAAAATCGCCCAAAAATGGGGCGAGCAACCAACAGTCCCATCAACCCACATATATATATATATATCATAAGGTAATAGATCTCTTCTCAAGATCCGCTTACTCATTTACAAGCCACTCAACACTCCCTCTCAAGTTTGGCATACAGATCAATATGCCCAACTTGCCAACATCCAAGATCCACTTACTCATTTATAAGCCACTCAACACTCCCTCTCAAGTTTGGTATATAGATCAATATGCCCAACTTGCCAACATTATTCTCAAACTTGGCATTCGATAATCCTTACTAGAGACACCGGCAACTTGTTCTTTGATTTTTATATATGGTAGCACGGAATCTTTGGAATCGGATTTCTCTCGAATGAAGTGACGATCAATTTCAACATGCTTTTTCTTACCATGCAATATAGGATTGTTGGAAAGATTTATGGCAGACTTGTTATCACAAAACCCTAATTTTATATGCATATCAAGATCATACCCATTTCCTGTCAAGATGATCTTAAGTTATAGCATTTATGTGGTCCCATTGCTACTACTATGTACTCAACTTTAGCACTTGACCTCACACAAACAGATTGTCGTTTACTTCTCCATATTACAAGATTGTCGCCCAAGTATGCACAATATCTAGTAGTGGATCTCCTTGTATCAAAACATTAGCCTAATCAGAATCAGCATAGTATTCAACCTCAAGTTTTTTTATTTTTTTTATTTTTCATAAAGATAAGTCTTTTTACAGGATTCTTTATTATATAGCAGAGAATGGGATCCACTGCCTTTATGTACAGATCAGTAGGTGCATGCATTGGTTTGTCACATTTACAACATACGTGATGTTTGTAAGAGTGAGGTAAATGAGTTTCCATAAAACTCTTTGGTATTGATTCTTTGAATCTTCATTAAGTTGATTCTCATCTTTGATTCCCGATTTGTAATTCCCCTCAACGGGAGTGGTTGTGGGTTTACTTTCCAACTTTTTGATTTTCTTTAAGAGTCTATGTTGTATTTTCTTTGACACAAAACAAGTCCATTCTTTGATTTTGCCATCTCAATACCTAAGAAGCACTTCAAGTCGTCAAGATCTTTCAAGTCAAATGCCAAGGCAAGTTCTCTTTTCAATCTTACGATCTCCTCTTCATCATCCCTAGTAATGATCATGCCATCAACGTAGACGAGAAGAAGAGCAATTTTATCCATTCCCCTCTTAACAAACAGAGCGTGATCCACATTTCCTTGATGATAAATCAATTAGATCATCATGACTCTATGCTTCTCAAACTAAGTTTTGGTGATTCTTTCAAACCATATAACGCCTTCTTTAGCTTGCAACATTTTCTTATTTTTTTCATAACCATGTCGCATACGCATGTAAACCTTTTCTTAGATATCTCCATGCAAAAGACATTCTTTACATCCATTTGATGAAGTTTCCAATCCTTAACAATAGAAAGAGAAAAAACAACGCATACCATATTCATTTTCACCACAAAAGGCAAAAGTTTCCAAATAATCAACATCATATTTTTAACTAAACCTCTTCACTACAAGTTTAGCTTTGTATCTCCCCATTTGAACACATATCTTTGTACTTTATGATGTACACCCACTTTGAGTAAACCATATGCACTCCTTCAGGGATGTCCACAAATGTCCCATGTACCATTTTCCCTAAGCTCTCAATACAAATCCATTGCCGATCAACAAATGCTTCTGCAACATTCGTAGGAATCATAGATGCAGACAAAGAGGTTATAGAACACTTGTAATTTTTACCGAGTCCGGAATAGCAACATACTTTTTATAGAGTATCTAGTGCAATCTATGTATCTCGGGGGGGGGGGGGGGGGGTATTACCCTACGTCCATGCTTCTGTTCCATCGAATCCTCTTCACATATGATCAAATCATCAACATTATCATCTTCATCTTGGCATTGACTTCCTTTTCTATATCAGTTTCTGGATCATGGTTAGAACTATCAAAGGTAATAGAGAAACTTGGATCATCTAGGGATTGAACATGATTAAGATTGATTTCTCTTCCCTTAGCTTGCAATAGGATATCTAGACGATCCTTCTTACTACAGTTTTTCATGCCAATGAGGAGAACGAAGCTTTCAATCCTATGTCTTTGTGCTAGTCTAAACAGAGTTGCCCAAAGAAGTTACAAAATCATTACATGCATCCAAGAAAAGGATATCTTGGGCATTTCCTTCATTTTTTATCACTTCCATTCTCCCCGTAAAGGGAATGTTTAGAGAAATAAAATTCTTGCTTGATAAAGGTGACATCGTCAGTCATGAGCATATTTTCCTCCTTAGGATTGAAGCATTTATAATTTTTCTAAGTATATATAAAAAATATATAGTTGACTCCACGAGCATCAAGTTTATTCACATTAAGTGTAGAATTGAAAAATAGCATACGCAACCAAAAACCTTCAGAGAAGCACAAATGGTTCTCTCTTGAGATGAATGATAGAAAAAGGAGTGGTCATATTCTATCATCTTGAGGGCATCTTGTTGATAAGGAAGGCTCTAGTGAGAACAACCTCTCTCCAGAAATTCTTAAGCATGTTTCGTTGGAATAAGATTGCTCTACTAACATCGAGAAGGTGTATGTTCTTTCGCTCTGCTACACCATTTTTGTCGAGGGATATAGTTGCAAGAAGTCTCATGAATAATCCCTTTAGCATTAAACAAATCATGTAAATCTTTTGATAAATAGTCACGTGCATTGTCAAAGCTGAAACGTTTAATCACTTTCCCATACCGTGTCTCAATAGGAGTGAAAAATTGTTTCACAGTGCTTCCAAGTCGACACTATCACAAATTAAATAAACAAATGTGCTTGTAGAACAATCATCAATAAGTCTAACGAAGTACTTGCAGCCATTAATAGTAGGAACACTAGAGGGGCCCAAAATGGCAGAGTGAGTTAACTCAAAAAGTTCTTTTGTCCTACTCTCCGAAATAGGATAAGTCGTTCGAGTGTGCTTTGCCTTCAAGGATTCATGGCAGACCAGGTCTACAGATCTCAAATCTGTTCATAATAGAGGAAACATCTCTTTAAGATAACCAAAAGGAAGATGACCAAGACATTCATCCCATTATATAATTAACCCATGACAATCCATCTTATTTTCCCTTTCTTGAATCACAATCGTTAATGCAATTGCCACTTTAATTGGGAGGCGATATAAACCTTCAGAAACCAAATCAATCCCAATTCTCTTCCCTGTTACCAAGTCTTGCAACATACAAAGATCAGAGGGGAAAATAAGTTCACAGTTCAATTCTATTGCTATATTGCTAATTAAAAGAAGATTTATGGGCACGTCTGGGACATGAAGCACATTATGGATAGAAAATTTGTTAAGAAGTGATACACTTCCTTTCCATGCGATTGTAACATGAGATCCATCTGCAAGGGCAACATGATCTTTACTAGAGGTTAATTTATAAGCTCTAAAAAGTTTTGAATCACTTGTATGGTCAGTAGCCCCACTATCTGTTATCTGTTCTTTATTGTCATCAATATGCAAATGAAAATGTTTCTTATAAGCAGCAACAACAGAGCACAATTTGTGGTGCATGCCATGTCAGAATTTTCCTTCTAAGTGCTTATCATGATCCTGTAATCATGAAGTTCATTAATCTAATCCTACGGCCTCCATCCAGATGGGGTCGATTTTAGCAATTTTGTTACTGTTAAAAAATGACTGTTTGAATGAAGGTCGTAGGAGTCTCTGTTTCGCACGAAATTTTAATGACATAATATAGGGATATAGTAATGAAATTCCATGGAAGGAATTTTTTAAAAAATAAAAAAACGGAACGAAATGGGACGGGGGAGCCAAATTAACTCCCCCCAATGACAGGCCCATTGAACTCTCTCTCTCTATATATATACACACACACACCTCTCCTTCTCCCATTTCAAAAATATAGAAAAATAGAAAAGAATCCTTTGTTGACGTGAGCAACAAGGGGCTCTTCTTTCACATGGTTTTAGTGGAGGGTTTCCACATAAACCACCTTATTTATGTCGTATTTTTCGTCTACATATGTATTGAACAAAATTTATATATTTACAATAATTAGTAAATAAAAAATTGACTAAAGCTAATTGGTCGTATGACTATTTTTAGTTAGATATCCAAACATTTGTGTACAGACAACCAGCTTTCAAGTTTGGGGGTATGTGGGAACTTGGCATGTAAATTCGTTTCTAAAATGACAATTGACCACTTCTTAAAAAGATTTCAATCTCCTCTCCTTTTGTGAAGTGACACCATCACTTCTTGACCCATCATTTTATATATCCTTGGTAAAAAAAATCCCCTCAATTCTTTTTGCGAATGTTGAAATTTATGGAAAAGGAATATGCAAACTAATATTTGAAAACAAACCAGCAACGATCTTTTTTTGCAGATTATGTCTCATAGCACATTAGCCAAGCCTTCATTTCCACATGGATTTATGTCAAAGTTCTCCATCCTAATTAAACACCTCAACTGTTTGCAAGGTAACGATCGGTGCAACCATCGGACACACAAGGCCATAGCCATTGCATCGTAGCCTTACAAACGCTGTGGACATTATCAAGGACCATGGAAGCATCTAATTTAGATTGAACTTGCAAATGCTAAAAAATTACATAGGTCCCGTTGGACAAGGGGGTTAAACTCCCTTTTGGGGAGTTTACCCTCCTTAATTCACTCCCTCTCTCTCCTGCGTGGGTCCCACTTTATTTCTTTTTAAAAATTAAATAAATCGAATCTCCATCAATTCTATCAAAAAATAATATATTATACCATCATATCATATAAAAATTATAAACTACTCTATTTCTACCCACTTTTCCAAACTTCAATACAATCACATTACAATAACTACTCACTTTTTCGAACTCCAATACAATCATATCATTACAACTCACTTCTAACACACCCTCAGTTTAACCAAACACCAAAACACAAAAACAAGTTACCCTCTACCAGTTTATCCCACCTTAATCCGCGTACTAAACACACCAATAGGGTGCGTTCGGTTCGAGAATAAGCAGAATAAGGATGGAGAATAAGGAGAATAAGAGTCTATTCTTTGTTCGGCTGGAGGATATGAATAATGAGAATAAGGTGAAATAAAGGTATATAAGGTTGGATAAAGATATGAATAAGAGTAAAATAAGATGGAATAATGGAGAATAGTTGTACCACTGAGAACCGTGTCGGGAGGAGAATTAATCCCTTATTTCAGGATTTATTCTCCAACCAAACATGGCCATAGAAATTGATGGGAGACGACAACGAACTGCATCGTCAATCCCTAATGACAAATTCAATTCTTCAAAATAAAAAATTCCAGTAAAGTTAAGTGCAACAACTTCCATCCACACACACCATCAGTTGTTTTAGGAAGTCACCCATCCCGATGTCATGTGCCTTTGGTTGGTGCCTTGGCAAGTGAGGTATTTCCCAGAATGGAGAGAGAGACAAAACTATCTCCCATTCTGGGTATCGATTGAAAATATTTCCCGGACTGGGTATATATCGACAAATGGTTTGCCGCTCGCCCATGTGGCGCGGCAAACCATTTGCCGTGCTCACGTGGACAGAGCGACAAATGGTTTGCCGCCTACGGCAAACCATTTGCTGCGAATATGGCCATTCCCGCCCAAACCTGAGTTTACATGTTTACTTAACTTAACAATTTACATGTTTATATTGTATTTATTTAAGATTAAATTTAAGATATTAATAATAAATATTATGTAATAATAAAAAATTAGTTTATATAAATGTGATTTTATATTAAATAATATAACTTAAGTAAGACTTTATTAGTGTATTTGGTATTTATTTATGAGTAACTTTAAAACATTAATAATAAATATTATGTAACAATTAAAAATACATTTATATAAACGTTATGTTTTATTGAGCAATTATTATTTAATTTAAAAATATAATTCGTATAGTTTTAGCAATTAATATGTTATGATATCTATAATTAATATGTTATGGTACTTATAATTTCTATATTAGATATGTGTATACTATTATAATAAACATCTTTATATGTAGATGAATGTTGGATCTTTTAACATTGAGTTAACAATAAAGTTCTTTAATTTATATTAAAATTAAGTGAACATTTTTAACATGGGAACTGAAATATATTTAACATGTAACTGGGACGCACATACATTCATAAATTCTTCAAGTAGTAGAAGCTGAAATATTTCATTTTCTTGAAAAAGATACATGCAGAATACATACGCAAGAGACCCTTAAAGTAGACATAAACATCACTAGATTTCAAACAAAACAACAAAATGTACTAACTCTACTGACGACCTGACCTCACTCGCTCTCCACGCAGCGCACTCAAACGTGCATATTTCAATGCGATGGTGTAATGGAGATCAGCTAAGTCAGCATATAAGGTTTCTTCCTCGTCCACAGGTTCTGAAAGCGGTGACGTGGCGCCATGGGATGAACTGGGGATCGGACTGGCTTGCGGAGAATACGGGGTGAACTGTGACTCGAACTCCTCCACTGGTTCTGTTTCTGATGCGGTTGGTGCCCTGCTTGGGGTTGTGATTGGCGGTGGATGCGATGGCGATGGAACGTGAGATGGTACACGGCTGGTGGACCGACTCGGTGGAGCACGTACTGCTAAGAAACGATTGTCGGGCAGACGCACCGACTTGCGAGCTGTGATATGTATCTTGGCCATGTCCTGTTCGGATGTTAATTAATTTGAAAAAGTAATGTAGAAATCAATATTAATGCCACCAATAATCATATAATTAACAATAATTTGCAGCCATTTGCATAACAACATTAACGAAATCAAAGAAACCAAAACATCATATTTTATTACTTAAACGGGGATAACATAAGGGTCCAATTAATGAAACCATTTTTTTGTATGTTCTACAATATGTGATAGTGGTCCCTTTGATGAAGATGCTTTCCCTTCCCCCCCCCCTCCTTTGTTCTGTTGTCGCTGAGACTGCCTCCCCCCTTCCCGATGTTGCCGTCCTACCCACATCATCCCGACCCCTACCATGGCTTGCAACGGTTCTTCTCTCAGGTTCAGTCACGGCTGAGCGTCCCCTTCCGGTCGTAGATCTACCACCCCCTCTCTGACTTGATACATTTGAAGCACGAGGTGGCTCCTATATTGTCACCGGTAACGATTCAGCACCATAACCTGGGAGCCCAACGAAAGAGGGCTGGCTTTGACTTGGCCCCATGTGCCAGAAGAATTGATGTGCTTGAGAGGGCTGAGCTTCCTGTGTGGAAAGCAAGTCAAATGTTGGTAGTGCGGAACCCATCTGTTGCATCTGAGGCATGTAGGGCTAGGTGTAGGACTGTGTCGCCTGATACGACGGTCGAACTTCCTCTGCCCCGGAAGTGTATTGATCACCCCACTGTTGGGAAGCGAACGTCGTGGGCTCGGTGTATGAAGTGTAGATGGGGGGGGACATCATGTATTCCCGGATCCACCAGCGACATATTGTGGATGATGTAGTCCACATAACCAATCAGTTGTTGCAATTCCGTGCTCCTTCGATGTTCCGTCATCAGATCCCTCACACGAAACAAGGAGTTCACCTATACAGGAGAAGTTTAACTTGTAAACTACGGAGAAATTATTTTTAAAATAATTTGTATTAGGTACGAAATTACCAGTTGGTTCCACCTCGGTCCGTGTGGTTCATACGCTTGGCGGGGTGGTGGTATGGCCGTAGCAATCCAACGTCGCGTAATCTGCCAATACCAAGTAAGGTAGTCGGACAAGACATCAGCATGTGTCTTATCCAAATTCCTCTCTTCAACGACATCGTTCAGTCGCTGTTGCCATTGAGCCAGACGCTTTTGATGGTGTAGCCCCCAATCATAGGGCTGATCGTCTCGTGCTCTAGCCCGTCTGTCCTCTGATGGGAGTTGCGGCATTTACATCAGGAATGTGTTGTCTCAACCCGAACTGTCGCATTACCCTATCGGGTGCATGCATGACAACGACGTTGAAGTATATAAGTACTGTCTGCGAACGCCAGATAGCTTGGCCCTCATGACAAATCTCTGGTAACTGCAACACATGTTGGGCTTCGTAGGGTGTCCACCGCATCTGTTATCAGGAGGGTGTTAATATTGTTCAGACCTTAATTCCTATTCAGGAATTATTAAGGTTACGTACCTGATGTTCTTCCTGCAAATCCAACTCATTACGATAAAATGAAAGGTGAGTGGTCGACACATTCTCTCTGTGTGACCTCCTTCCGCTCGTCCACCTAATGAAAAATTATAAATCATAAGGTCGACATAGAAATGAATTCACATAAGCAGTTATGAAGTTATATTGACCTTGCTGCGTAAGGGGCAGAGCGCAGTGTAGCCTCTACCAGCTGGTACGGTCGGGGGCGACCAATGTGGATATGCTCCCAAGACCAGGCCTATATGGTGAAAGAAGTCGTATTATATAAGTTTAGATGCAAATTAGAACAATTTAGAGTTGTTACCTGGAGCAGGGTTCAAAATGCGTATGCTCTCCGAATGTTCACGAGCGAAAATTGGTCCAGCTGGTAGTACATCTGTGCTAGTACAGCTGCACCCCATGCCCTACAGCCACAACTCTGGAGGTCCTCAAGGAGCAGAAGGTGGCGTAGATGCACCTTGTCAGCGCTAGCATCTGGCAACAAGCTTGTGCCAATTTGAAATAGAATCAATGCACGGGCAACTTGTACAGCTCGAACGGGATCCGTCGATTGCAGAGCAGTGGAGGTTAGAAGAGTCTTGACTATCCACGTGAGCCTAAGCTTCCCCCCCCACTAGTTCCTGGTCCTCGCTATCTTCAGGATTGGTACCGAATAATTGCGCGCAGTATACACCCCAATCCAGCTGAGCGTGTTCTTCCAAACCGGTGACAGGCAACGATTCCACTCTCAGACCTGTGAGTATGGAAATATCCTTCAATGTGACGGTTGCCTCGCCCTGTCGAAGGTGGAAAGTATGAGTCTCTGGTCGCCATCTCTCAGCGAGTGCCTTCATAAGGGCCTGATCAATTGTGGCCCGTCTCAGGTTCGAAATGCAATGGAATCCAGCGATCTCAAGCTGCCGATTTACGGCATCGCTGCGTGGCTCCTCCAGTATCCGATTAAGCGTCCGACCATGCTCGACAAAGCGATGTGCCTGAATAAAGGAAATCGTCGATTATATTGAAGTAACTTGAAATGTGATGCTTATATTTTTACTAACCGTATCACTATCTGTGAGTGGTCGACCAGAGATATGTTCCCTCTGCCAAGTAAGTACGGATGCATCGGCTGGTCCTGCAAATTCCTCCATCGCTACGCTAGAAAAAGTATATCACTACATATTACGAAGGAAATTATTTCTTTAAATCCGAATACTGCTTATGACAACATCAAAACGGTGCATTACTTAAGAAAGAGTTTACAATTATTTACAAAAAAAGTTACATAGAAACTAACGGTGACGTCGGTCACACGTTGTCTTGTTGTGACCGTGCTCTTTACATTGACTGCACCTTACTTGCACTTTTCCCATCTCGTCCATGCTACCTCGGAGGCGTCGTCTTCTTGGTCGACCAGGTGCCGGAATAACATTGGGATGCAGTAACGGGGATGGCTCTAAGGGTGGCCAAAATCGTAATTAATTGTGGTATATATTAATTTAATGACAGTTAATAACTAATATTATGATTTATTAATTATTTATGACCTTAATTAATTTAGGATATTTAAATCGTAATTAACTTATGATATTTACATTAATTATAAATTAATTAGTGTTTAATCTATTAATAATTACTACTGTAATTACTGTAATTAATGACCTCTATAATGCATTTGTAATTATTGATTATTAAAATTATTTTATATTAATTTATAATTCATTAATTAATGTTAGGATAATCTTAATTTGTTTTTAATTGTGGTCAACATTAACTTAATGATAGTGTATAGGAAATATTAAGATTTAATTTAACGGTAGTATAATTAGTAATAATTTTAAGATTCGTAATAATTATTACTCTTATTAAATAAATCTTAATAACTTGATGATATTTATAATTAAATATTAATTATTTAGTGTTTAGTTAAATTTCGATATAAGTACTTTAATTAATTTCCTACATAAATAATAAATTATTTTCTTTATCTAATGACCTCTATAATATATTTATAATTACTACTGTCCTTACTGTAATTAATGACCTCTAGAATTTTTCTATATTTATTGATTACTGAACTAATTTCCTGCATAAGTTTTCAATTAATTCCTTAATTAATGTTACCGTTACCGTAATTAAATTTATTCCTAATAGTATCATGTGGGCATGTGGGCATGTATGTCATCGATTATATATTTCTAAGCTAATCTCTGCGTTAGATGGAATACTACAGCTATCAAGAACTAAATAACTTCCTAACTATACTTATTTCGAAATAAAGAACAACTTCTTAAGTACAACAATTATTAACAACTAAACAACGTTCAATAACTGTGAAGAACTAATTTACAACTTCATTTTAAGGAATAAAAAAATTTAATGAGAACTAAATAATTTTCTACTTAAATAAAAGACATCTACAATTTTTACTTAACAATTATAGAAATTTAAATGAAAAAAACCATACCTTAGAAGGGAAGAGAAGTTGAAGACCTTCAAATAGGGGGAGTGAACGATGGGGAGTGAATGAGAGAGTGAATGAGAGGAATGCGTGAGGGGAATGGGGGGCTCGGGTGGGCTATTTATATGCCGCCCAGCGGCAAATGGTTTGCCGCTGCACGAGAAACCATTTGCCGTGCAGGGCGGGTCGCCGACCGCTTCTGGCGCGCGGTCCCGTCGTCTGCGCCTCGTCTGCGCCGAAGACCGCGTGCCTCGCTGACCGTGCCACTGGGCACGGCAAATGGTTAGCCGCTCCTTCCACGTAAGCGCAGCAAATAGTTTGCCGCGCCACATGGGCGAGCGACAAACCATTTGCCGATATATACCCAGTCCGGGAATTATTTTCCTTCTATACCCTGAATGGGAGATATTTTGGTTTCTCTCTCTATTCTGGAAAAATACTCTTGACAAGTTACTAACATCCATCAAGTACCTCCAGCTAGGACCATACTCCAAATCACTGCCACGACTCCTACACCGTCCAATTGCCGATCGCCACGTGCCTACTGATTGCCGTACCAATAAACACGAACAAGAGACTCGACAGCGTGGCGCTCCCGACAAGCCCCCGGTATTCCTTCATATCCCCCCGCAACCACTTTCGGTCGTCCGATTATAAACAACTCCAATCACATCCGTCCATCTCCCCTCATCATTGCGAAGATAAATTTAACATAATATAATAATGCCTGACCTTCCTCCTCCCATCCCCGTCCCATCACGATCGTGGGCGCGTCGAAGAGACGGAGGGATAGACGCGAGAGCGAGAACTCCGTTAGGGCACAGGGAGGAGAGGGGCCGAGGAGCTCTGCGACCGGAGCTCCGGCCATTAGGGCGCGCCAGATCTGCGAGGCTCTCACCGTGCGATCGGTATGGGTAT
Source organism: Ottelia alismoides (assembly GCA_037367405.1). NCBI lineage: Eukaryota > Viridiplantae > Streptophyta > Magnoliopsida > Alismatales > Hydrocharitaceae > Ottelia > Ottelia alismoides. The sequence goes on from JAZKJV010001506.1 coordinate 218,670, forward strand.
CTGGGAGGATTTCCTAAATTGGCTCAGAAGGTGATGTCACGATTCTATCGGTGTTCTTTTTTTTTTCTGGAAGTTGATTGCTTTGGTTTCCTGTCGATTTGGGATTATGGTAATTGTTCGGTTTGATGTGAAAGGAAGTCAAGACCTGTTCTTTTGCGTTGTTAGATTGGCGTGGAATTGTTTTCTTGCTCTTATGGGATTTTGGATTTGGTTAATTCGTTGGACGAGACTTCGTGGAAAGAATGTGCTCGTGGACTTGAGTTTTACTTGTCACCGTGTAGGTCTGGATTCGAGCTGTTCTAAATCAAGCCATACAAGTAATGCAATAACAAGATGAAAAGTAATAATGCTTGACTGTTCGTAGGTTACTTCGGAATATGAACATGGTGGAGTAACTAGGATTTTTAGCTGTAATATTTCCTTCATACTCGACATGTGTGTTACAAATTTGACATTGCATTGGAATAGTCTCGTGTAATGCAAAAGGCATTTAATTATGTTAACATGCCTCTTGCGGTTAACTAACAATTATCTATAAAAAAATCTGCACCACACGGGGCCACGGGGGTTATGATGGTGTATACACACGTTGAGAACTTATCCTGTTAGCTTCTAACCCTGATCCAAAGATGATTTAAGGAACAAAGCAATAGCAAGAAATATACACATGTTTGGCGTCAACACGGTTAACAAATGAAGCCCAAGCATTCCATTTCAATTTATTGCGGACATTTCAGCTGTTATGATAGTCATGTTAGTACACTATACATGATATTTGTTGGGCATTGCATGAGTCTAATCTTCAGAGTTGAAAAATGGCAGTTTGAGCTTATACATTGCATGACTGCACTGTTGGTTCATGGTTTTGCTCGTTTCTTTGGTCTCAAATTTTATATTATGTGATTTTCTAATTTATTTTGTATGGGTCCAAATCTGTAACGTATAACTTCTAATCTTACATTTAATCAACCATCAATTTATTGGATTATTTAAATTCTTCATTTATAACTGCAGCCTCTTCTTTAAGCAAGAAATGGAGCTATCTTTAATAGGTCTTCAAAATGCTGGCAAAACCTCTCTTGTGAATGTTATTGCAGTATGTATACATTTTGATAAGTATGGGGCACCTTGTTTCTTTATTTTCCCCTGATGTCATAGCACATAACAACTTCTATTGGCAGACCGGTGGATACAGTGAAGATATGATTCCAACAGTGAGTTCTTTTAAAAATAAAAAATCTATTATTATTGTTGTTTCTCTCAGTTGTGCTCGATCAACTTCATGTTCCTTTTCATGTTCTGACTGCACTTTTGTATTACTGTCTGAGGGGTGTAGGTAGGATTCAACATGAAGAAAGTAACTAAGGGAAACGTTACCATAAAGTTGTGGGATCTTGGAGGCCAACCAAGGTTTAGAAGCATGTGGGAGCGTTATTGCCGTGCTGTTTCTGCCATTGTGTAATTCTCTCTCATATTTGTTCATGTTATTTTCTGAAATACTGCAACTTTAAAAAGATGGAGTTTTTTTATGTCTAAGAAAATAATTTATTATCGACTGTTCAATTATATTTGGTGGGTAAATAATATGTACATACTAACCTGCTTTTATCTAGCGTTGAGTTTATCATCTACTCCTACTTCTATTGGAATATTCTGTAAATTTGATCAAGAAAAGCTACTATCTTAATTATTATGAGTATTTGAGATGCAGTTTGAATTACTAAAATTTGTGCAGGGAAAACAAGATCCTCGAACATTCCGTTTGGTGAAAAAGTAGAAATTCCAGGTAGAAAATCCTTAGTTGTGGAATTCAAGGAAGTAACTTTTAATGCAGATCTGGATCCATTTGAGGTTTCTCTTGTTTGATAGGCAAAAGACTAAAGTCTATACAAGTTTACTTGTTAAGAGGGTTTATGGTAATTAGGATCAAACAAACTACCCAATATTAGAAATGTTGGTGTTAGAGTTATCATATTTACATTTATGCCTGTAACCTTTTGGGTTTTGTAATCCCTCATGACCTTTTGGATTCCGTAACCCTTTGTGACCCTTTGAGTTCCGTAACCCTTGTACTCTTTAGGGTTTTCTCTCTATATAAGAGACCCTATCTCTATTGAATAAATATGTCATCCATTCATCTTCTCAGCATGGTATCAGAGTGATGGTCCTAGACCGAAGCCTAACACCCTAAATCCGCTACCTCCACTAGCCCTCTCTCCATCGACATGGAGAGAGAGTTGGACCTCCAGTGTCGCTCGTGGATTCGATGGTCCCGCACAAGGCAGTCTGAGTCCCCAACAGCACCAGCTGCTACCTCCAGCAGCACCTAAAGCACCGCTCGAGACTTTAGCAGCTCCAGCCGTGCCTCCTATGTCGTGGGCACCGCCTGGAGCTCCCCCCTCCAACTGCCCTAGCTTCACCCCGACTTGTTTCTCCCAACTTTTTGTTTCTCCCAATTTAGACCCTAGCTCCATGGAATAAATATCTCATTAGTTCCTCTTCTCAACAGTTGGGTTTACTTTGGCTTAGATGAGTACCTTAGTGGATGTAGGCACTAAAGTATATTGTGGTAATGATAAATTATTTCAAGACCATGAAGATTTTGAGGATAAAAATCGGATCCACTGTCAATCACCATCAAAGCAGAACATGAAGAAGAATACCACATGATATGAAGGTGTTAGGTCACCTGTGTGATCCTCGAAGAATAAAAAGTACTAAGAAGAACAAATATAATTCTATATGGTTCTTTGCTCTTTTCCTTTTCTTCTCTCCCTTTCTCACGTTGTTGTTTTCTCTTGTAGTGGTTGTTAGATATAATACCATCCACCCTTTCCTTTATAGGTTCAAATACAATCTTAGATTGATTGTAACAATCAATCTTAATCAATTATGATCTCATTCAATCTCAACGATGATTGAAATGGTTCCTCTCGACCGTTTAACAGACCGATCCGCCAAATGAATGATCTCTCTTGACTTCTTGGCAGATCCGAGTTTGAGCTTGGTAAACACGGAGGTCGGGAGGATATTAATTGGTAAGTCATCATCGATTCTTGTATGGGTGAATGTGGTATCTTTGATTTCACAATCAAATCTAGGCAACCGCTTTACTCTGCGGCTCTTGATTTTTCTCCCTATCATCAAAGATGTGGCCATAGACACTATATTTTTCTCAGTCCTTGTTCTCTTATTGCCCGAACTTTTAGGCATCAATTTACTTCTCACAAATCTTTTAAGGTCGGGAAAGTGTTTAATGGCCATTATTAAGGGAAGCTCAAATATCAACTTTCGATCCAGTGCTTCCCTAACTACAGAATCCACTTTTTTAGATCTTTTCCTTTTTTAATTTTTATGGTATTTTCTGATTTTTTCATTTTTGGGTCTTTTTGATAGATGAAGTAGGAGACTCTGGTTTGGAGGGAAAGTGGTTAGTAGAAGAGGGAGGTAGAAGGGACTCCAGCTGTACATGATGTGTGGTCAATCCAGTGTCTTCCAGGTTTTTAAAATTTAATCCGCAAAATTCATGATCCACATTCCTACCTGGACTCTTGATCAATCTACAAATGTCATCCTCCAATAAGTTCTCATTACACCTCATGAGAGAAGTCTGCTCGGTTGGAGGATACCACTGAGAACTTGGGATCTTATATTCAACACATCTTGACTCAGGCGTGTAATGCTGGGTTGAGTATGACCCATCCGTATGGCAGATGTTGGTCAGAGCCTCATAAGGTGGTGTCAGTAGACAGGGGGTCTGTAGATCGGTCGCATGAATCCAATCCCCTGTATATGTTGGCTCTCTGAATGAGTGATATGAAGGTTGGTCAATGTGGTCTCTATCACTCAGGTCAATCAAGTCAGGAAGATCGTACGGTGCAGGCCTCTCCATTCGGTTTGTCTGATCGACCATGTTGTACCCAAAGGTTAAGTCGGGATGTGTATATGGCAATTGTTGTTCTGTCCCAACTCCAGGTGAAAGTGAGGGATGTGGGGTCAACTGATTATGCCAATCATTCATCTCAGCAGTCGCTTGCTCTTTGATTTGTTCCTTGATTCCAGCAAGCAGACGAGAATATAGTGAGTCAATCCAGGGTGGTTGTGGGTCAGGGGTGCAAGAATGTTGGGTAGGTGACATTAAATGATTCGAATAAGAACAATACAAGTTACCAAATAAGGATACAAAGACAAGATAGATAGATAAAAAATGTGATCTCTGTGATCGAACATAGATGAAGTCCATGATTAACTTAAAATGTGAAGATACTCTAAAACCCAACCACTCACAAGAATATCCTTCAAGATTCTGTAATATATTATTAAAAATGAGAATCATAGAGTATTCATGCTCGATTGAGTATGCAAGACAAAACTTACTTAAATATAGCCCACCAGTTAGGCATCACGACTATCATTTAAAACAGACTTGTTAAGGAACTTATTTGTAAGACTATATCTATAGTCAAAATATGCAAATTATATGAAAAATATGAATAAAAATTTAATATCAAATTTAAAATAAAATGATTTTGAAGTAATACTTATTCCTTCCCAGATGGGTGTGACACAATTGATTATTCAATTAATTCAATTTCACCCCCTAAAATAAGGTTGCAAGTTAAAACAAGTAAAAGGCAAAAGGCAAAAGGATAAAAATATCTAACAAATTTACCAGGGAACTATCCCAAATCTATTTTCTTTTAACGAAGATTAGAAGAGTGACAACATACGAAGGCCGAATGGTATCACGTAGGAGGGAATTATGTTGTTTGAGACACGTGGTGACATCACTAGGAAGGGGTTGGTGGTGTAGTGCTATAGGGGAATAACATTGCATAGGAGGGGGTATCGTTGAAATGGACTGAGGAATAATCAGGAGTAATATCAGTCGTCAACAATGGAATGAAGAGAGGGAACTGGGAGGGGATTAACTGAACATGGATTATAATTTTAAGAGTTATAGTCATCCTTTATTATTTTGAAGTAAATATTTGCCTTTCAAGCGAGAAGAAATGTTGATATCAAGAATACTTGTATCCAAAATTGATATGGAAAAAATAACATGAATGATATTGATTATGTCCTTACAAGGATACTCGTGTGTATGTTTGTGGGTGTGTGAAAGTTTGTATATATGTGTGTATGTCTGTCTGTATGAATGCATGTATGTATCTACATGCGTGCACATGTTAACGGATTACGGATTGGATCGGATCGGATTTTGATAAAGAACCAATCCAATACATACTTTAACGGATTTCAAAAATTCCAATCCGATCCGACCCATTAAAATGATAAAACTAAACCAATCCGATCCAATAGTACGGGATTTGATCGGATTACGGATTTTATCCAATCTGTGTGCACCCCTAGATGCACCAGTTAGGAGATACGAGTTTGGAAATGTTGAGCTGGCTAAGAGAGGGCGAGGAAGGCCAAAGAAGTGTTTAAATAAGACTATATGAAGGGATCTTAGTTTTTTAGATCTAGAATGACCCAAGATAGATCTGAATGGAGGCAAAGAATCAATGTAGTCGGCCCTACTTAATGTGGGAAAAGGCTTTGTTGTTGGTTATGGTATCGTGACAGTCAAAGATCAGAGTTCGTGTATCCTGTGCCCAAACAACCACCCGCCGCCTTCTCCGTGTGCCGCCAGCACTGTTGCTAGACCTCCTCGCACGTCGTTGGAGGTCTGCACAGTGCTCCAGGCCTCTGCCCAAGCCCTCGTAGGGCTCTCCATGCCATCGCCCAAGCCACTTCGAACCCCCAGGATGCTGCCCAAGCTGTTATAGGCTCCCCCACGCCATCGCCAAGCCCTAAAGGGACCGCCTAGGGCTTCTCTCGATACCACCAACCCTTTGTGTGCCATCCATAAGCCCTTTTTCGATCTGATTTTGATCAGAAGAGGTTATTTCAGATCTATAAATGATCATTTTCAGCCCTAACGCGGATCTCAGACTGAAGGGGACGGTTGTATAAGTCCATACATACAACCCATCATTTATATGATCGCGTAGACTCGTTCAAATCGGTCGACTATCCAAGACGAGTTCCATTTCGACCTATTCTTAATCATGTCATAGAGCAAGGGTAATGCCTTCTCATTGGCTGATGCCTTCAAGGGACAGCTCCCATCATTAAGATGGAAGGGACCAACTACGAGTTATGGTCCGTGCAATTCTTGACCTTCAATAAGGAGCGCATTCTAACACAACCAGAGCTGAAGGATAAGACATGGACAATGCTTCGTGGAAGCAAGATGACACGTACGTGCATATTTATCTCTTTGAGACTCTCTTCACGGAGATTACTAACAATATCATGAAGTAGCCCACCGCCAAAGTAATGTGGCATATCCTAGCAGCAACATAGATTCTTCAATTGCAGTTTGACATCTTCACAGCCAAGCAAAATGGTCGTCCTCTGCATAGTTTCTATTCTTTGCTTCATAGCATGTTCAAGAAGCTTTACAACTTCATACTTGTAACCACATCTACTAAGCAGCAGATGGCGTACAAGAACTCCATGATGGTTGGAGTTTTCTTGGCAGCTCTTGATCTTGAGTACGAGGCAGCATGCACCCAACATCTTACCGGTGCAATTATACCTACCAAGAGGGAGGCATACAGTTGGCTCAGCATATCATTGTCCCACCCCTTGGCCCCTGTCGCCACACATACCCCTTTAGCGATGGTTGCATCTCACGATAGGGGAGGTACAACTCAGTTCAAAGGGTGTGGTCTTCGCGGTAGAGGAAGAGGATGTCAGCGTGGTCCATGCACCTATTGTCGTCGTCCTAGACATTCAGAGGATACGTGCTATCCGAAGCATGGATATCCTGCCTCGGCTCGTGTAACCAAGTGATCAGAGCCTACAAATTCATGACTCGACGATATTACCTCCTGTTTGAGGGAGATAATGACTACTACTATTGCCACTACTACAGATTCCCAGATGTTACAGATTCTGCCAAAGCCTCTTCGAGCTCCTCAGGTATATCCTATACTTTTGCTGGTTGTAGTAGGGTAGATATGAGAGAGTGGATCATGCACTCTGGTGCTTCCCACCATTTGTATGGAGACAGAGTGTTGTCAAATTCATACAAATCTGTACCCCTTGACAGATCAATTTGTCATTGCGAATAGGGCTCATTTACCTCTTTTCTAGGATAGGGGAATGTTCGTTTGATGCCATCCATGTACCTACAAAATGTGTTGCATGCACCAAATTTTGAGATGAATTTACTTTCTATTAGTTATATCATTACGAACTTGCATTGTCGTGTTATTTTGACCTCTCTTCTTTTGTGTTTCAAAACATACGGCAGGGTGACTGGATGTGGCCTTGAGCAGAGGGGCTCTACAGACTAGTCCAATCTCCATATGAGGTGCATCTTCTATTCCTACTTGATCAATCTCACCATACATGTGGCATCTCTGATTTGGTCATCTTCCTCTACATAAGTTGTGTCACAGTCTCCCATAGATATCCATGGGGTATACCTTCTAGTGCAAGGCTTGCCAACTTGGAAAGCATCATCGTTATTTTCCTGGTCGTCAGACATTTATTTAACCTTTTCCATTTTGACATTCGGCATCCCAATCATGTTACTGATCACCATGGACACACGTTTTATCTCGTAGTTATGGATGACTTTTCTAGACTATCCTGGGTTTCCTTTTAAAAAAACAAATCCAAAGTTGAGACTGTCATTAAATATTGCATTCTTGAAACAAAGAATATTTTCTCTTATATTATCAAGTTTATTCGCTCTGACAGCGCCTTCAGTACATTACAACTTTTTGAGTTCTTCAGGTCTCTTGGCATCGTACGCCAAACTTCGTGTGCTTACACCTCTCAGCAAAACGATGTTGTCGAACGTAAATACCGCCACTTACTTGATATGACCAAGACACTTTTAATTCAAAGTCGTGCTCCACACTCTTTTTAGGTGATGCGATTCTCACGGCTTGTTACTTGGTGAACCATATGACATCCTCTGTTTTAGGAGAGGTCTCAATTGCATTTCCCAAGGATATATTCTTACACCCCATGTGTTTGGCTATATTGCATTTGTGCATCACTTGACTCCTGATCGTGACAAGCACAAGCTCTCCCCTAGAGATGTCAAGTGTGTCTTTGTAGTGTACTCACATACCCAGAAGGAGTATTGTTGCTTCGACACTATTATATGGAAGTACTATGTCAGTGCTGACATCACCTTTTTTGAGTATGTCATGTATTTCTCTCCTATAAGTGACAGGTTGACTCCCTCTGACTCTGGAGGGAAGGTATATGTGCCTCCTCCTATGGCACCACCTTCTCCAGTCCCACCACCACCTCCAGTACCCCCATCACCACCTGCTCCTGTGGCTCCTACTCCACTGCCACCTAGTAGTCCAACTCACTTGTTGCCACATTTCTACGTTCGCAATCCTCCCACGATTCCCCATGCTCATGGACCTCTATCATCCATCACGTTCCAGGTATGTAGTGAGCATATTGTTTCTACTGATAGCACTAGTGATTTGTCAATGCAACATGCTACTTTATAGGATGAGCAGGTGCACTCTCAAAAGGCTAGTTTACAGGTTGAGGAGTTAGGTGATCTTGATTTTCTAGTGCTATGTAGAAGCGGAGACGGACATGTTCTACTTACCACTTGCAGCCCATGTTTCTTTGGAGCAACTCCCAACAGATTTCAGAAGGTTTGTCGTGGGGCTGTCAGTCATGGAGATACCACGTATCCACGGACATATCAAGAGGAGATACATGACAGTCAATGGCATATTGCCATGGAGGATGAGATGGCCATGTTACAGTCACACAGCACGTGGGGCATTATTACAGCTCCTGTTGGAGCATCTGTCATGGGATGTGTGGAAAAACGTGAAACGAAAGTTATATTCATCGTAGCATTAGAGCTCTCTTATATAGGAGAAAAGCTTTATGAGAAAATTACATAAAGTAGACTGAAGAAATAGAAAAAATATAAAATAAAGATAAAGAGATATAAGTATCCCAACAGGATGCAAGTTGGTGTCCATGGTGAAGCACCGTGCAGATGGCAGCATGGATCGCTACAAGGTGAGTCTTGTGGCTCGTGGGTTCGCCCAAATGTATGTGAAGGACCATCTGGATACTTTCTATCCAGTGGCTCGGCATTCTATACTGTGGATCCTTCTCTTTGTTGCGGTGACACAGAACTAGCCCCTATATAAACTTAATGTGAAGAATGCATTTTTATATGGTGACCTGCAAGAGGAAGTCTATATGCTGTTGCAACCATGGTTCATTGCTAAGGGGGGTGTCATTGGTGTATAGATTTCATAAGGTTATATATGACCTTAAGCAAAGTCCAAGAGGATGGTTTCAGAAGCTCTCAGACTTGATAGAGCAACACGGGGTCATGAGATCAACAACAAATCATTCATTTTTTGTTTATAGGACTCAGAGAGGTACAATTGCTATATTGATTTGCATTGATGATATCATTGTTACAAGAGATGATGTGTAGGGCATTCGTGTAACTAAGGACTTCCTTGGTCGGCAATTTGTAACCAAGGACCTTCGCGGTTTACATTACTTCCTTAGACTTAAGTTCGTTTGGAACCGGTGAGGTCCTGTTATGACCTAGAGGAAGTATATTACAGTTCTTCTCTTTGAGATAGGTATGGCAGATTGCAAGCCTACGACACAAAGGAGGTAGACAAGAGGAGATACAGGGAGCTCACTGGGAAGCTCCTATATACGACGATCACCAGGCCAGATTTATCATTTGCAGTGATCAAAGTAAGCCAGTTCATGGAACAACCTAGATAGGTATCCATGGATGCAGTCCATAAGATTCAGAGGTATCTAAAGACCTCTCTTGGCATTTGTCTTTTATTTAGAAAAGGAACACCGCTTGCAGTTACAGCATGCCCACATGCATTCCCACATGCAGATTATGCAAGATGTCCAAAGGGCAGAAATTCTACCTTTGATTTTGCAATATTCATAGGGAACTCTTCGGTGTCATGGAAAGCAAGAAGTAGACGATGGTCACCAGATCGAGTGCAAAGTCAGAGTACAAAGCCATGTCACAAGGGAGTACGGAGATTATGTGGATCAGATCCGTTCTAGCTGACCTATCTATTGATGTGCCTCTTCCTATGCATTTCCAATGCGACAACCATGCTACTCTTTTCATTGCCAACAACCCTTCTTTCTATGAGGATCAAGCATATCAACATAGACTGTTGCTACACTCATGACATGATTTCGAAAGGTTTGATCTCCACCTCTCATGTCAGCTCAGGATAACAGACAACAGATGTGTTCACCAAGGCCCTAGCTAGAGGGTCACTTCAAAGATGTTGTTCCCAAGCTGAGCATGATTGAATATCTATGCTCCATCATGAGGGGGTGTTGAACTATTATTTATCTTTTCATTGTTCTATATATTTTCCTTTCTTTCAGTCTGTATTATATAATTTGCCAAAGCAGGTTTCTCCTCTATATAAGAGAACCCCAATGCCTCGTAAATAAACAATTTATCCTTTTCTCTCCATATCTTTTAATCGACAATGAACTCGAGGGGTCAAAACCACTTTGTCCATTGAATGTCCACTGGGAAAGAAGATTGACTCTAATCCACCAATAATGGTATCACGTAGCCTATAGAGACGGTTTGCCAAAACCCTAACCACAATGAGGTAAATCGCATTAAACATGGTAATTAGATGATAGTCCTCCATACACCAAGACACATCCTTACAAATCTCACCGCATCCTCCATAATCCTCACAACGTCAATTGACCAACAAACCTCCATATCTCCTCTAACCTCGAAGACAGAAGGAAAGTCGAGTCCACTACCATGGAAGGAGGAACTAGTCAAGTCACCCACAACCACCACCACCAAATCCAGACTCGATATTGTCTTTAACCCATCAAAAATCACTGAAACAAGATCTCTAATTGACAAAGCAAGGATTCTGTCTTCACGAACCTTCTACTTCTCTTAAGAACACCCTCTAAGGAGAGAAACCTCCTTACCACCAATGGAGTGACTCATCATGAAATTCAAGGCGACGCCATGGTCGTAAACACAGCATCCCAACCTCTCCCTTTAAGAGGTGCCCCTCTTGTATCGAGAGCCCCCTAGAGCAGGCCACATCATTATCTAGTAGCACCGTGTCACCATTGATCACAGGACCCAACTTGAGCCACAAGTCTACATTGTAACGCCCTCTATGCTCTCTGGTCCTTACAATAATGTACTCTAATTTTTCCTTTTTTATGATATTCTTTGGTGGTGACCCCCTTGAGGGGGATTCACTTGATTTTTCATCAAAAAAATATGAGGTGGATCGAGGCGGTTTTCCGTTATGAGGCAAGGAGTAAGCCTCGAAGCAATCAAGGCATAAGCCTCGGTTTATATAGAAAATACATGTCAAAACTATTATTAAACATAATTATATTATCGTAAAATCGTACACTTCAAATATTCACATAATATACGATCACAAATCATAAATTTGGATATTTAAAATTTAACAAATGTACAAACCATACCATATTAACCGTATATGCTAGTTTTAATTTGTGATTATGTAGTATTAATATTGTAAATATGTGAATTTCTGATATTCTTATAAAAATATACAGTCTCTTAAACATATACCCATTATAGTGATACAACCAATTGAATATTATTTGTTAATATAAAATGTGTTCATACTAATTAGAAACAATCATTATACACTTGCATGATTTCTTTGATGCAATGTTGATTGTAATATGAATGTATAATTATGTATTTATGAGATATTATATTTCGAAAGTAACATATAACAATAGTATAATACAATTTTTTGTGATAGTGACATGTATACTTGTGACTAATATGCGCTTTGAAACTTTAATAATATTGTAAAAGTATAGTTTTATATAGTTTTTTATTTACTTGACAAAAAATGCACAGCAGACCGAGGTGGTGCCTCGGGACCGCCCCGACCGCCTTGGGTCTTTGAGGCTTACGCTTCGGAATTCCAAATTGAGGCTATATCCTCGAGACGGTTTTCATGGAAAAGCGCCTCGAAGCTTACGCCTCGACGCCTCGAAGCGTATTTTTTAAAGCCATGTTTGCAGCCATTAAGTTTCAGATATATCCTTCTGATATGAGGCAATGACCTTGTACATCAACCACTGGCTGATCAACCAAAAAAGACCTCCAGGCGCCACTCAACATTCCTCAACCACCCACGATGGTTAGAATAGTTGCTACGAAAACAGAGATTGTCAAGATCGCAAGATCTAGCAAAATAACCCTCCTCCCCACAATGAAAGCAGTTGATGATCACACTATGGCATCGCACATAACATCATCCTTCCCCTTCTCTTCTGCATTGGTCCCCACTTCATCCTCTAATCAAACCTCATCTTTTTCACAATAAATGGATGGTGGCCCTTCCCTCCCTCCTCACATGCGTACCCTCTCATGGCGATGCTCCTCCGCACCTTTAATATCTCCTTGACTTGAAGAGATCTCAAGATTTCACATTTAGATGTACTTCCTTTAATGAAGCCAAAAGGAAATAAGTACAATCACTTAAAAACTAGACGATGGGCAAAACTAGGCCCCTATATGCATGTTTTAAAGCAAAAAGGATGACTGTTAAAGGTTAGTGATCATATATATTTCATTAACGATGGTAAACCAAAAATATAAAGGATTACAATCCCCTTCCAGCAACTCTACTAATGAGACATAGCATAAACCACATTCTCCATATTAGTCTATGGCCCCCCAAACCTAAACACAACATTAGTTATCTCCACTTTTTCTACCTTCATTGAAAAACGGCCAAAAGATTGAAAATATTAATGATCATTAGGAGGCTTTTACTTTAGATGGAGTGTGGAAGACTGGGAGGCAGGGAGCGTGATAGGGTGCTTAATAAGGATCAGATGCATGTCCGTGGCGGAAAGCCAACGAAAGCACACCGGGGTGAGGTTTCAAAGGTTCAGAACGTGGATGGTTGGACTGTTGTTAAAAGATGTCGTCGGACAAAGAGAGTGGAGGAGGGTGTTCAACGAAAATATGATGTTGCTTCCCTATCAAGGTTTGTAGGGCTCTCTTTGCGATGTTGTTGGCAAGGGCATAGTGCGTATGACTGTCGCGATCGATCAAGTGTTTTGTGTATGAAAGTTTCGGTCATCATCGAAATATATGTCCATATTCGAAAGTTTGGAAGCTGAAGAGCACACTAGTAGGTGTGGAAATTGGAGACAAGCAGCATGTTGTAGTTGGAGTTAATTGGGGGAGGAATGGTATCTAGTAGACACGATGGCTAATATGGTAATGATCATTGAAAAAACTTTTCCAGAGATGTCATCCACATAAGGGGCCCAACGGTTTGTGCAAGAGGCTTATCTTTAGCGAACGTTGAGAGCGGTTAAGGTTTAGCCACAAGACTATGGTGGAACTTGGCAACTGCACAACCCCAATTATCACTTCTGCACCTCTTACTCCTTTCTTACGAGGTGATGAGGTGTCTCCCTATCACCGACCAGGAGTGTGGATCTCCTGTGGCAGGTGAGGATCGGGGGGCTGAGCTCTGACCCTTCCTTTCATCCATGGAGCAATTTGGGAAAAGTTACTATCAAAAGAACTAGAGGGAGCGGTGAAGGCGAAGGCGCATGGAGATCTATGACCAAATGGAGCAGTCAAGTGGTTATTTTCGAAGGTTGACTAGTGGAGTAGCTCGTGGTGAGGTTGGGTGACAACTGCTTCTTACATATGGTAGGCTTAGACAAGGCCTTCCTGAGGTGTTGGTGGTTCCACCACGCCCGCAGATGGTCCAAGGTTTCTCAAGGAGGGTCACCACCTCCTATGCAGGAGGAGCCCGTGATTTCTCAGAATGGGTTGATTACTTCATGTGGAGAGAAAAGAATGAATTACTTATTGATGAAGCCCTAGGGTTCTCTTACATATGAGAGTAACTTATTTTGCAAATTACATAAAGAAAACAAAGAAAAAATATTACATAATGACAAATAACTAATATATCAACACTCCCCCTCAAGCTAGAGTGTAGATATCAATCAGGCTCAGCTCGGAGCAACATTACTGGTAAGGCCCTCCGGCTAGGGCCTTGGTAAGTACATTTGTTGTCTGGTCTCCAGAGCTGACATGAGTAGTAGCAATGAAAGCCTTTTGTATCATGCCATGAGTGTAGTGATAGTCCACCTCGATGTGATTGGGCCTCTCATGGAAGGCAAGGTTGTTTGCAAAGAAAAGAGAAGCCTGGTTGTCGCATTAGAGGTGCATGGGAATAGTCACCTCAATAGTCAAGTCAAGAGAACAGATCTGACCGACATCATCTCTGTACTAGCTTGCGTCATGGCCCTGTATTTTGATTCAACACTAGATATGGCAACCACAGTATGTTATTTTCTCTTCCATGACACCAAGGAACTACCTATGGACACTGCGAAGCCAGAAGTAGACTTCCTATCCTTGGAACACCCAGCATAATCTGCATCTGCACATGTTGTAACTGCAAGGGATGGGATGCGCTCTGCTAAATAGAAGACCGGTGTCAGGTGAGGCCTTCAGGTACCTCAGAATCCTATGGACTGCATCCATATGTGCATGTCTAGGATGCCCCATGAACTGACTCACTTTGCTCAAGACAAAGGATATATTTGGCTTGGTGATGGTCACATACATAAGCTTGCCAACAAGCTCCCTGTACCTCCTCTTGTCGACCTCCTCAGTAATATCATTATAGAGCTTCATGCTTGGATCCATAGGAGTAGTGGCAGGTCTGCAATCTGTCGTGCATGTCTCAGAAAGAAGATCCATAATGTACTTCCTTTACGTCATGACAAGACCTTGCTGGTTCCTAAAACACTCCAATCCAAGGAAGTAGCGTAGACCACCAAGGTCCTTGGTCACAAACTGCTGACCAGGGAAATCCTTAGCAACCTGAATGCATTGCTCATCATCTCATGTAACAATGATATCATCAACATAGACAAGAATGATAATTGTACCTCTTTGAGTCCTGTAAACAAACAGAGAATGATCGGCGGTCAATCGCACAAACCATCGTTGATCTATCAAGTTCGAGAGCTTCTGGAACCATACTCTTAGACTCTGCTTAAGGCCATAAATCACATTGTGAATCTTGCAAACCTTCTGACACCCCCCTCAGTAGCGAACCCAGGTCGTTGTTGCATGTAAACCTCCTCCTGTAGGTCACCATATAGAAAGACATTCTTCACATCAAGTTGATAAAGGGATCAATATTATGTTACTGCAACTGATAAAAGGATATGCAGAGTAGAATGTCTAGCCACTAGAGAGAATGTATCATGATAGTCTACCCATATGCCTGGGTGAACCCACGTACCACAAGACACAAGTCTTGTCTTGTAGTGATCTACATTGCCATCTGCTCGCTGTTTCACGGTGAACACCCACTTGCACCCAATAATGGATGCACCAATTCGAGCCGAAACAAGGCTCCAAGTGTTATGTGACTGTAGCGTGGCCATCTCCTCCTCCATGGCAAGATACCACTGATTGTTCTAAATAGCCTCCTGATATGTCCGTGCTATTTCCACAGCTGACAGTACAAGGTAAATCTCCTGAAATCCTCTGAGGCAGTGTTTGGCTACTGGGTTACCCTCCCCTTGGGGGAGTTTACCCCCTTTAACCCACATCCCCCCCTCCCCATGAGCCCCACTTTATTCTTTTTAAAAAAAATTAAATAAATCAATTTTACATCATCAATGCTATTAAAAAATAATATATTATACCATCATATCATATAAAAATTATAAACTACTCCACTTCTACTCACTTTTCCAAATTTCAATACAATCACATCATAATAACTACTCACTTTTTCAAACTTCAATACAATCATATCACTCCAAACCCACTTCTAACCCACCCCCAGTTTAATCCAAACACCAAAATCTAAAAACTAGTTACCCTCTATTAACCCGCCTTAACCCGCCAACCAAAAAGTCTGCTCAAAGAACGTTGATGATCTCGAAATTCACCTCTTTAATAATGATGAATTGCAGTATATGAGGCGAAAATCGGTCGATCAAAATACCACAATCTTTGAATGTTGTGGAATATTTTTACTTGGCAAGTCTACCAAGGTCGAACACAGGGAACGGTGATTCTTAGTTGCGTGATTTTAAATTAAATTAAATAATTAATTAATGCTCGGTTAATTGATGTGTTGGGAAAATATAATACAAATGCGAAGAAATGCAATGTCAAGGAAATAAATAGAAATACTAATTCGGCTCGGGATCTGTGATTTTTCACGATTTAAATCGTCAATTAATAAAGTCAATTAATCCTCAAAATCACATCACAGATCGAAAGAGATTATGTCCAGAAATATTTATCAAAATAACTCCAGAAGCAGGCAGAAGGAAAATAGTTCTGAGAAACAATCCTGCAAATTGGATTCTATTGATAAAACATTATTTTCTAATCGAAGCCTCAATAAAATTGATCCTGTAAAAGAATGAGAGATCAATATCTATTCTTCATAAGAGCACCCCTGTAAGAATTGATTCATTAATTTATTCATGAAAATGCAATACAAATATGTTAAAATTTAGCCTGCAAGAGTCAACAGAGATCCTCAAATAATAATTAACAATAAACAACCTCAGATCTGTCCACAAACTATGCTAAGTGATAGAGCATGAAAAGAGCTTCAATATGACATACTATATGCGAAAAACGAAGTTCGTATGAGAAAGATATGGTAAAATAAAATTATAGGGACTAAACTATAAATAAAATAAAGTTTTTCTTGCAAAGAGGTCCTTGGTAGGGCTTATATGTAATTTAGCAAAGATGGAGGGGTCTCTCTATAATTTACCCCTGGCGAGGGTATATTTGCAAATTCAGGAACTTTCTGGGGCGTTATTGCAATTTACCCCCGAAGCACATGCATCGCACGTGCGCGCGCAGGCTCGGGGACGGGGCAGAGGTTCGAGCGATCTGAGGCGGAGGTTCGAGGGCCCTCGAGCCTGTGGTTCGACCCGGGGCTGAGGTTCGGGTGGAAGGGATCAGGCTCGGACGCCCGAGCCTACGTGGCGGGCTTCTGACGCCTCGACTAACTCGAGCCTCAAGGCTGGGGCCGAGGCTCGGGTAGGTTGTCGTGGCGGCTCGTGAGCCGTTGGATCAAGGGTCACCGCCCGATCCAACGGCGGATGGAGGCCATGGTACTGCCGCGACGGAGGTTCGGGGGCGGCCGAAGGAGGCGATGCTGCACCTCGACCGACACACGGCGCGAGGGCGGTCCGGGTGCTGCGAGGTGATGGGTGCTGCCACGGCGGAGGCGCAACCGAGGTGCGAGGGTCTTGGCGGCGACTGGGCGGAAGGCGCGGTGGGCGAGGCGTGAAGCTGGAGGAGGACGGGCGGAGCGGCGGTATACCTGCAGGGGTTAGAAAAAAAAGGGAACGGAGGGCCTGGGGTGGACGGTGAAGGAGGTTGGAAATGGGGCTTCATCTGGAGGGAGGAAGGAGCGGGGCGCCGGCCTGTGCGAGGCCGACGATGGAGGTTCAGGGAGCCGAGGGAGATAGAGAGAGAGAGGAGAGGATTTACCTGGAAAGGGTGCGGTGCTCGACGGTTACTCGATTTGGAGCCAGAGCAGAGCTTCTAAGAAGCTTTGCAACAAGGCATGGGCCTTGGATCACGCCGATGGGTTCGAAGGTGGCACGGAGGCTGCTGTCACCAGCCCTTTCGCCGGGTTCAGTATGATGGCGGATGGAGGTGAAAGGCCGGCAAGGGGGGGCTTTATACGAGAAGGGTGGCAACGGTTACGAGAGGGGGAGGTGGATGGTTGGGCATGGTGGTAACTGGTAACAGTCGTCGAGGGCGGCGACATTACGTGCGTGAGGAAGTGATGGCGTTATGCGTGGGGAAGGAGGAACGACTGGAGGAAGGGGAAGGTGGGTTACGTGCTGGGCACGTGACCCGGGGGGCGGCTGGAGAGAGAACGTGGGGTGCCACGTGGCACGCCCAGGGGCTACCACGTGGCACCCCAAAAAAATTCAAAATTTAAAGATAAAGAAAAATAGAAAAGAAATAGAAGAAGACATCGGATCGAAAAATTTTCTTCATGGAAGTTGTTCGTCTCGACGAGATCTACAATTTCATAAACGACCCGGAAGCAAAAGAGGTCACCTAAGCAAAGTGGTATTTTTGGTGGTTTTCCATGTGTATAGAAAACCAGCTTTTGAGGGTTTTGTAATTTTTTGGTGGATTTAGAGAGGATAAATATCTAGAAAAATTACGATAAAATACAGGAAAATTATTTACACACTAATCTATTTTTTTTGGATTTTTAATAAATAATAAAGTAGGAAAATAAAATAGAAGTACGAAACACTCAATTTTTGTACAGACTCACAGTGGACACTTGGACTCAGTCAGTTTCTTTGATGTCAGTTTTAATCTGGATTTGGATTTTTGTATCGCTTAATAAACCTTTATCAAAGAACACAAATGAAGAAGAAATAAAATTAAAAGGGTTAATTATATACATGAAAACTCGGGTCAATAGCAAAAAGTCACAATGCGCAAAAGAGGCCCAAAACCCAACTTTCACATATGAACTCCGAATTTTACGAAATTTATCTTGTTTTGAAGGTATTTGAAAATGGAGTACTTTAAAAGTGAGTAGACCAAAATCGGACACTGTATGAGGGAGATATGCTTGTTTTAGTCCGTCAGATGTGAAATCAGACTTTGGGATTATTTAACACTTATTAAAGTTAGTAATTTTTTTGTATTTTATATTTATTCTTGTTAGTAATATCTACACAATGGAGGTGGTTTGGGGTCAATCGGAGTTAGGATGAATTAATTAAAAATAAGAGAAGTTAGCGGCTTTTTGGGCTAATTTACACGGAATTTTTAATGCAATTATGCATGATGAAATGCAAATATTATTTACACATGTATGCATGCTAATGATGCTCTATTAATAATTAAATGCATGTGAATTCCGGAGAACATAGCCTAATTGACCAATTTTAGCATGATGAATACGAGATTCATCAAATGTGTGTTGCAAAAGAATATGAAGCACAAGTACGTCTCTATTTTCGCAGAGCAATTGACACATCGATATCATCTGCCAACTTCTGAACCTATAAGTTTCTATCTTGAGTGTGTATCTGCTCGTCCTGTAAGGAATCTTGTTGCACAGACAACTCAGTAGTGCCATCAGTAGAAACAATGTGCTCATTACATACTTGAGGCATGTCGGATGATGGGGAAGACCTGTAAGCAGGGGGAACAGAGCGAGACCTGCAAGTAAACTCACATGGCAAAAACTAAGTCAAGGTGGGTGGCAGTCCAGGTGTAGCCACATGAGCAGGTGTAAGAACAGGTATAGGTACTAGAGATGGGATGGAGATGGCGGCAATGGTGGTGGTAAAGGATGTGGTAGAGCAGGTACAGAAGGTTGTAGGGTTGTAGGAGGTGGAGGCATGTAGATCTCCTCATCAGAGTCAGATGGGGACAGTCTGTCACCTGTAGGAGAGAAGTACATGGCAGACTCAAAGAATGGAACGTCAATACTAACAAAGTATTTCCGTCGAAGAGGATCAAAGCAACGGTACCCTTTTTGGGTACGACTGTACGAGAGTAGCCAACAAAAATGCTTAGCTCTAGGGGAAAGCTTGTTACGGCCATGCGAAAGAATATGAACAAAGGCCACATATCCAAAAACACAGGGTATAAGGGAGAACATATCCTTCTCAGAAAATGCAATCGAGAAAGAGACATTTTCTCTTAAAACAAAGGAAGGCATACGGTTCACTAAGTAGCATACGGTAAGAACCGCATCAACCTAATAAGCGTGAGGAGCACGACTCTGAATCAACAGGGTTCCGATCGCATCGAGTAAATGACAATATTTACACTCAGCAACACCGTTCTGTTGAGATGTATAGGTACACGAGGTCTGGTGTACAATGCCAAGAGACCTGAGAAACTCGGATAGTTGTAAGATGCAAAACTCCAAGGCATTATCAGAACACAGATACTTGACAGTAGCAGAAAAAATAGTCTTTATCTCATTATTGAATGACTTAATACCAGACATGCTTATTCTTTAACAGAAAAATCCAAGAAAGTCTAGAAAAGTCATATACAGCAACCAGATAAAAACGGTGTCCCTGGCGATCAAGGGCATGACTCAAACCCTAGACATCTAAATGAATGATCTCAAACAACTAATAATTGTCTCGACTCTGACGAGATGGAAATGAGTAACGGTGACGCTTCCCAAGCTGGCAAGCCTCGCACTAGAACGAAGATCGCATGGAGATCTAGAGGAGGTCATGACACGGCTTCTACAGTGGAAGGTCCAAAACAAAAGTGTCAGAGGTACGATGAGACTGGTCCAGTAGGAATAGTAGATGCACCAGCATGAAGCTGGACCAGTCTCTAGAGCCCCCACTGCTCACGGCCACATCCAATCACCATGTCTGTGAGTATGTCCTGAAATACAAGAGAAGAAGAGTAAAAAATGGCACGACAATGCAGATCCTTAGTACTCTTACTAATAGTAAGTTTATCTGAAAATCAAGGGCATATAAAACATTCTGCATGCACATGGATGGCGTCAAACGCACCTCCCCATGTCCAGTGATGGGTAAGGGGTCCCCATTAGCAATAACGACCCATCTACTAGGAGGTATAGTACTGTAAGACCTGAATTGAGCCTTGTCTCCACACAGATGGTGAGATGCACCAGAGTTCATGATCAACTATGTCATATATGCACTGCTACTACAAGTAAAAGCATATGCGATACATGAGGAGCTCAAAGAGGCTCTAACTGCGCATGCAGTATCTGTTGATCATGTAGTGGTAGTGTCAGCCACTGGAGTCATGATCTCCCGAATGCGAGAGACAATGTCATCAATGCATGGATCTGCCTAAGGAGCTGTAGTTAGGGCTGGCTATTGAGTCACGACTCGATGAGTCAGGCTCGGTTCGGCTCGATAGGGGCTCATGAGCTTGACTCATTAAGTTATTAAGCCGAGCCCGAGCCAGATTTTTGGGCTCGATAGCTTAATGAGCCGAGCCCAAGCCAAGTTCTGCTCGGCTCGATAACTCAATAAGGGGCTCAATAAGGAATATATATATATATTCTATTTATGAAATTGTAATGATATTTATTTTTATTTGTATTAGTTTTGCAACAGTGTGAATGATGGACTATGTGTCTATATGGTTTATGTAACGATAATATTAGGTAGATTATGTTGTAGACTTGAACTTTCTACACTTTATCTATGTTAATCTAAGTTATAATTAGATAATTCGTATTTTTTCCTTTTTTTATTAGCAAATAAAGTGTTACAATATGTATTATAATTTAGCTTTTATATACAACTCGGATAGTAACCTACTGCAAGGAAGGCAATCTTCAAAGATGAGGTTGCGAATTCGAGCCCAGGTAACATCACTTTTCTACCAAAAAAATACCTATTTTCCTTAACAAGCCTGACTAGGCTCGAGCCCAGACATGAAAGGAAATATCGCGATATATCGGCGATATATCACCGATATATCGATATCGACATGGGACCGATATGGGCACTGATATGGCAATATATCCCGATTTCCAGGCATTTTCTTCACAAAGGCTCGTTGATATGGGCGATATTTCGGCGATATATCGTCGATATATCATCGAAATATCGTATCGATACGATATCAAAACGATATCGATATCGATACAGCCTTCCATGAGCCCAGACTAGGCTCGATAAGGGGCTCAGACTCGATAACGGGCTCGACTCAAGCCTTATCGAGCCCAAGTTGGCTCGATAAGAGGCTTGAGCTCACCGAGCTCGAGCCTGAGCCCAGCTGGGCTTATCAAGCC
Source organism: Ottelia alismoides (assembly GCA_037367405.1). Taxonomy (NCBI): domain Eukaryota; kingdom Viridiplantae; phylum Streptophyta; class Magnoliopsida; order Alismatales; family Hydrocharitaceae; genus Ottelia; species Ottelia alismoides. Next base: position 240,605 of record JAZKJV010001506.1, read on the forward strand.
CGAGCCTGAGCCCGAGCCAAGGTCTGGCTTGGCTCGTTGGGCTCGATAGCCAGCCCTGGCTGTAGTGTCTGAAGGCTCAATCTGCTCCGCCACACGAGCAGATACGGGGTATCCATGCTTCTGGTAGCATGCGTCCTCAAAGTATCCTGGACGATGATAGTAGGTACAAGGACCGTGCTGACGTCCACCACCTCAGCCACCAGGACTACGCCCCTGAACTGAGTAGAATCTCCTCTATCGCGAGAAGCAAGCATTATAGAGGAGGGTTGTGTGGTGGCAGCAGGTGGAATAAGAAGCCTGTTGAGATGATGGTAAGCCTCCTCCATGGGAGATATGGTCGCCCCGGTAAGGAGTTGAGCACGTGCTGAAACATACTCTAGGTCAAGCGCAACCAAGAAAACTCCAGCCATCGTGGAGTTCTTGTATGCCATCTGCTGCTCTGTGGAGGTCGTAATCAGCATGGTCGTAATATCTCAACACCTTGATGTGTACTGTTGGGGAGGCGGGATGTGTTGGAAGGCTCGTGGTTGTTGTGGATCAAGGCTTGGTGAACTGATTGGGTGTGATACCTCCACATGGGCTAGCTATTATTTTAGAGTGAACATATTGACGCGGAACGTTAAGGGGTTGGTGAGGCCGAAGAAGAAGATGGTTGTTTGTGATCTTGCTAAGGAGGCGAGGGCAGATGTTTTCTATTGCATGAAACTAAAATATTGCATGAGTTGGATACATCGTGGAGGGTTGTTGGTGGAGTATTACTATCGGAATACAAAGCTAATGAAGAAGAGCGTGCCTCAGGTGGTGTAATAACTGGGCGGAATGGGGACAAGCTTACATTAGAAGGGGAAGAGATTATTGGGCGACACCATATCATTATGATGTTGCGCATAAAGGAGGATAATGTTCTATTTGTCATTACTAATGTGTATGAGCTTCGCCTTGTTCGTGCTTTGTTTGCTCAGGCCATGTGGATTATTGGCGAGGATTTTGATGTAACTTTGTGTCTAGATGATAGACCGAGTTTGTGTGGTGGTGTTGATGATGGTTCTACAGACTTGTCGCTTCTCATCAGTGACTTCTGGCGGTAAATTGTTGATGTTGTCAGATGCATGTACACTTGGAGAAATAGCATATCGTGATCGTGTATTGATCGATTCTTGATGTTCGATGGGGCGATGGAGATATTCCTACTGGCTGAAGTCTGGGCTCCCCCACATGCGCACTCTGACCACATGCCGATCATTTGGTCCTCAAATGAGAAGGTTCGCCCCATGATGTTTTTCATATTTGAACACGTTTGGCTCATTGAGGATGGATTTCGGCAGATGATTGCAATTTTTTAGCGTGGCTACAACCCGACTGGTATGACGACTTCTTATCTTGCTTTTAAGTTGGTAGAGCATCGGAGGTTCATGATGGAGTATAATAAAATAACTCGAAAGTTGAGACGTGGTAGGCACACATGGGCAGAGGAAGAGATTCGCAGACAGGACCGACTGGAGGATAAGTGGGAGATGAAGGCAGTGTCGTCAAAGGAGCTTAAAGCACTCGCCTAAGCGATAAGGTGATAAGGCGGGGGACGAGGCCTAAGTGCATGGCACTTCAAGCGAGGAATTTGGCCTCGGGTACTGCTTAGGTGAGAGCCTGGCCTAAGGTGCCAGGCGCTTGAGGAAAGCACATGAAGCAAATTAGGATTTTTTTCCGAATTCTTTGCATTTTTACTTTTTTTAAATTTTAGTGTTCGATAAATATTAGTTCTAAGTAATATTTGCACATGTATGTATATACATATATTAGCAATACACATACAGATGCATATACGCTCTAGGCCCTACATACACACATATATACATACATTTACGCATGCTGCAGCAGCATGCATACTAATTCTAAGCATTACAATTACAAACATGATATATACATACAAACACGTATATGTATATATAAACATACACATGTAAACATATGTATATACATGCATATACATATATAAGCATGTACATGTATACACATGTATATATATTTACAAGTACAACACATATATGCATGTAATAGACAATTCACTTATAAATATTTATGCATAAACACATACATGTTAGTACTTAATTCTACAATACACATATATTTAGGGTACCCGATTTGACTCGTGCATTTTGACCCTAAAATACATAGGTACCCATTGGAAAATACTGGGTCGAGTTTTTTAATATATCATGACCCATGACCCATTCAAAAACCCATTTGAAAAAATGGATACCCAACTGGTGCCCAGTTGGGAGCTCTCACTACTAGTGTGGATCATTATGCTCAAACCTGTCCAATCCAAGAAAGTATGGATCATGCTTATCATTTTTTCTTGAACCATAGGTCAGGTCGTGGCCCATATTTTTTGATAAATTGATGATGTGGGCATGGCGTAAGGCCCATAATTCGGGTCGAGCTTGGCCCACGCCCGAATGCGTGATAGATTCATTTGTTGGTGTGCGTGATCAGGCTTGTTGTAATCTTTATACCATCAATTGGATCGCATCGTATTCAAACATGTCAATTTAAACAGATTTTGAACTTTAGTATTAATCCATGATCAGCAACTAAATTATTATGATATAAGTAGTCAATTTGGATTCAACTATACGAAATATTATTCTATATCGCATATGAGAAATGAGGGTAAAGCACTCCCATTTATGTGATTTAAAAATACCAAAAGATCTCGCGATTTGCAGTCTTATAAAATAGTTTGATAATATTCGATATGACAAACTATCGGTGTGGAACCCGCGATTTGCAATCTTATAAAATAGTTTGATAACATTAGATATGACAAACTATCGATTTAGAACCCAACGATTTGCAATCTTATAAAATAGTTTGATGATATTACATATGAGAAACTATCAATTTGAAATACGAAAATTAAATCAGTCGAGTAAATTTGCAATCTGGCGATTAGATATGGACCATGGATTAGTTCAATTCTCAAATCCAACAATATGGATATAGATCCGAATACATAGATGGCACTCTAATAAAATATTTTTCCCATAAAAATAATTTGATTTAAATTTAACAAAAACTATTTTCGAAATCAAAATCGAATATTTTTAATAGTTGGCATGCAACCTAATCCTGTTACGAATTGACAAATAGAAAAAATGTATCTTATCTAAAACTATATTATATATGTGGCATATTGAACCAAAAAGATGCATAGTCATAATCAAAATTCGTATCATATAAATAATCACATTCAATCATAAAAATATGATTCTTTACCTCCATTCTCTAGATAGTTCTGTGCTCATTCAAAATTGTATAACATAAGAGATCATACCATTGTGACTTGTGAGTTCGTCTGCTAGGATCTTTGGATACTCTAGTGGATCATTGCACATCATCATCGTCGTTGCTTTGGCGAATCAAAACAAGTTGAGAAGGGAGATCGAGGAATTGTTGTGCTGAGTCCAATGATGTTGGTGTGTCTATATATACATGTACACTGCATGCTTTGGACCGAGTTCGAGCCCTCGATTTGTCCAAAACTCGAGGCCATGACTCGGCCCGCAGCCCGAGGAAGTTTGTTGGGCTCCAGCCCAAGGTTTAAAAAAGTGGAGGTGGCCCGAGGCGTTTTCTCTAAAATTGAGGCGAGTTGTAAGCCTCAATTTTTGGAAAAAACTAAAACTAAAGCAAAATACATTGAAAAAAGTATATAATATCATTAAGCTTTGTCAAAAACACATTCGAGAATAATTTAAAATTATTAAAAGATACATACATAATCGATGAAGGCAATGAAGTTAAAAAAAAACTAATAGTAAGCCAATATTACACGGAATATCAATTTCTAACTCCAACTTCAATGATTTTATATAAGAAATGAACTAAGGTCTAAACTTAATATTGAAGTACAATAGAAACCATTTTTTAGTGTTTAAAGTAAACACAAAAATATATGCCTTGAATCCCAAACATTTGTCTTGATGGACGTAGTTGGAGAACCATCATATGCATCCCCTCTTGCCATATCATACCCCAACAAGACGGGGGTCTCGCTGATAACTATTCTGTGATTTTTTTACTAACGAATTCAATTCTGTTTTGTTATTCACAATAAAATGTAATAATCATTTTACTTCATGTTTTATTTTTCAACATTGCTTATTCATATATGTGATAACTATTATAAGATTTACAACTCATACAACCAAATAACAACATTAAGTTGCAAACTTGAACTAATATAAAATATTTATTACAATTCAAACTCAAATCTATGTGCAATAGAACTAGTATGTGTAGATGTATGAGGAATTGAACATTATATATACAAGAACATGATCTTCTTTCGTTTCAGACGATTTTTTCTTTTTTTCATAGATCTATATATAGAAATATGCAACTATGCAAGGTTTAACATGAAAACATAGGCACAAATATTAAAAAAATAATGCTTAATTAAAAATAGGGTCGAGCGCAAAGCAAATAATCAAAAAGTAAAAAAAAAGCCTCCAGCTCGAGTCTTACGCCTCCGCCTCACCTCGAACGCCTCGCATCTCAAACGCCTCAAGCTAGATCAAGGCGTACGTCCCGACCCAAGGACCTGAGGAGTGTGCCTCGGGACGATTTTGGTGCGCCTCGCCTTGTGGCGTACGCCTTGCGCCTCGAGGCATCGCTTTTTAAAACTATGCTCCAACCAACTTTTCCGGGTTTATCCAGGTCGAGCCAAATGTTGCGCCATACTTAAACATGGCGATATTTGTATCCAAAACTATGTCCATTTTGAAGTTGATATATATATATATACATATGACAATATAAATAACCGAATACAGAATGAATTCGATATATATATTTGATAAGTTGATTTTATATAAAAAATAATTATCAATTTCGTGCATTTATTTGATATTTATCTCCAAATTTTTTTTTTGCTTTTTTATAGAAGAGAAATCTCTATGGGTAATTGTGGGTCCTTGTTACCCATAGAATTGAATCGGGTACTCATTAAATTGGGTACCCATTGGAATGGGTTGGGTCGACCCATGACCCGATAGTGACAGGTCGGGGCGGGTCACTGTCAAATGGGGCAAGGTACCCGTCCCATGAACCCTCCTGATATTTATACATAAATATTAGTTCTATTTACATACAGGTATATATTAGTTTTAAGTACTACAACTTCAAACATAATATATACTTACACATACATATATACACGTATGTATAAATATATACATATACGTATATATATATATATTGGATCGATAATAGATTGTAATTTAGGTGTATGTACGTGTACCATATTTTGAAAAGATACATAATATATCTAATATATATAGCGCCTCGCTTTTCTTGGGCGAGCGTCTAATGCCTCAGGCGATTTGGAACTCCTAGCACCTCGGAGCACCTTGCGCTTTTAACAACACTGGCTGTGGATGGAGAGTGAGACTAAAACAAAACAAGTGCATGAAATTGTCCTGGAGGATAGGAAGGTGGAGGTCGAGTGGAAGCAGAGGTCCAAGCAAAGATGGCTCCGGGAGGGAAATTCAAAGACTCGTTTCTTTCACTCCATGGCTAGTAGTCGTAATCACAGGGATTACATTTGCACTATCGTGGTGGGAGATGCTAAATTTCGAGGGGATCGGGAGGTGGGAGCTGCACTCAGGTCTCATTTCGAGTTTAGTAGAAAGCGTGTGCGAGCAGGTTGGGGTTGTCATGGGAAGGGAGTTAAAGGGATCTCTTACTCGCAGACAAATGTGTTAATGGTTGATTTCACGAAAAAGGAGGTTAAGGAGGCTCTCTTCTAAATGCAGATGGGGCACCGAGTTCGAATGGTTTTCCTAGTGGCTTCTACTGTGAGTTTTGGGACGTTCTCAGGAATGATGTAATGGCGATGCAGGATTTTAGGTAGGACAATATGGGCTTTGAATGTTTGAACGAGGCTTTTCCTAAGCGGGAATCGCCATGTAGAATTGAGGACTACTTGCCCATTGCACTATGTAATGCGATATACCTTATAATTTCCAAGAGTCACAAACCGGCTAAAGATTGTGCTAAATGATATTAATTGTATTATTTCTCTGGAGAAAACAGCTTTTATGAGGTGATTGATGCCAAATGGATTGGTGATGGTTTCTGAGATGGTGTTAGATGAGAAAAGGATTAATGACAATGCATGTTAGGGAAAGTGGACTTCGTGAACGCTTACGACTGTGTGGATTGGCGTTTTATATAGCTTTCTCTGTAAAAGAGAGGGTTCCCTGACGTATAGATCTCATGGATAAAACAGTGTTTACGATGACTTCTTATGCAGGGTTGGCGAATGAGAGATCGGAGGGGGGGTTTCTTCCAACCACATTGTAGTGTTAGGCAGGGTTGTCCGTCGACTCCACTATTGTTTGAGATTGTGGCTAACATGCTTCCTGTTATGATGAGGTTGGCTTCGAATGGTGGATGGTGTCATGGTTACAACAACAAAGATATATCGATTCCCCTCTTGCAATATGCGGGTGATATGATGATTTCCTGGAGAGGGAAGTAGAGCAAATTAGGCGAGTGTCTCTAGTTATGGATATATTTGGAGCTATCTCTGGTACGAAGATTAATATAGACAAGTCAGTTGTGGTGCCTTTTGGCTTATTTCAACAAAAAATCGAGCAAGCCAGTATTGCTTTAAGTTGCCCAATTGGGGAGTTACCTATTACATATCTTGACCATTCATTGGTGGCTGGGAGGCTTAAGGCGGAACACTGGAGGACGATTTTGGATAGATTGGAGGGCAAGATGGTGGGGTGGGAAGCGATGATGCTCTCAAAAGGGGGGAGCTTGTTTTGCTTAAGCATGTGCTGACAACCATTCCTAATTTTTTTGTGCTACCAAATTGCATCCTATTGGGATCTGTAGTAGATTGAAATCTTTGATGCGAAGAGTTTTCTGTCATATGGGAAACATGAGAAGGGGGGATTCATTTAGTGGATTGGATAAGGTCACAACACCAAAGCTGAAAGGGGATTGGGCATCCTAAGGGTAGAGAGGATGATAATGGCTTTTATTGCAAAGTGGGTAATTCGGTTATAGGCAATTCGAAAGACCTAATTTGCAAACCAAGAATTTATGGGATCAATGGGACGTTAATACCTGGCAATATCCAAAATCCCTCTTCTCTGTGGAAGGAAATTATGAAGATAGTACCGATGTTGACGGAGAAATATGCCCAGTCGGGTAATGGTGAGGCCTTCAAGTTTTGGTAGGATGATTGGTCAGGAAGTTAGTACCCTTTGCAGTTGTTTTCCCCGCTTCTTGCAGTGGATAGAGACGTTCGAGTTCGGGCATCTGGGAACATGGACCGTTGACGCCCACTTTTTCGTGAGAGCTCTTGAATCAAAGGTCGGAGGATATCTTGGCAATGCATAGTGAGCTGGCGGAGGTTGATGGCCTAACAGTTGGGAGGGATCATTATATATGGGATGAGGGTAAGTTCTCGATTAAGAAGGCTTATCACTTTTTTTGTAGACAATCACTTCGAGTTGGATGACGACATCAGGCGTGATTTCATGATCATTAGGATGAGCAATATTCCCAAGAGTTAAGGTTCTTATGGATAGTCAGACTTGGTCGCGTGCTTACTAAAAAGTGGTGGCTTCGACTGCTCCATAATGGTCAATCGTGTGATAAATGTGGTGCAGATCCCGATAACTTAGAGTATATGTTTTTCTCATGTTGCTATTCAACTCAAGTATGAAGGATGGTTGGGATACCTTGGGTTAATGCAACCAATAGTGTTCTCTTCTAGCGATCCATCAAGTCGGTCTGCGGCAACTCGCATGACGATAGCTCAATTTCCCTCGTACTTCTTTATTCAATTTGGTGTGTACGTAATGAGCTTATCTTTTGAAATCATGCCTTCTGCAAGACTGAGCAAGAGAATGTAATGAAACATTGTAACGCTATTTGTTCAGCTCGGTCGTTTTGTAGCTGAACTTGCCATTGTAAGATGATGTCACGATCTTAGTGTATTGGGAAAAACCACCAAAAAAATCGATTATAGGTTCAATCCAACTAAGGTATGCACAAGGTATCCCAAAACCTCCCTCACGAAGGGACAGACAAGGAACAAATGATCTTCATCAAAACTCTTACAAAGAGGACAAGTAGTACCATTTAATGAAGCCAACACCTCGTGTAAACATTGACGTGAATCATTCTCTCCTGATTAGCAAAAGTAGAATACAATCCCATAAAAAAGTCTAAACCTCAATCATTTAAGGATAACTTCTCATAAACATTTGTGTCATAAGCATTATTCCATCCCATTCACAACAATATTGAGTTTTATATGTTCTCCTGAATTTAAAAGGAGAAAAATGGCTAAAATCTGCACATCAAACATCGAAGAGAAGTGAAGCAAAAGTAGGAGCCCAAACCATAATATAAGTTAATAGTATACCAACATTTTGCCATCGGTGCATGAAAGTTCTCAACAAGATCCGTAAACCTCGGGAATAACCCACCTAAACTAACAAACCCAATTATTTATCCACCTAGAATTTGAAATAACATGTATATCCTATATTAGGTTCAAGAAAATCAATAATAATCCACTTTCACCACTCCATTAAAAGATAATTGAGGTGGTAATCTAACACATGTCAACAACTCAAGAGTCTACCAATAAAATTCGAATAGGATATTCTCTAGGTATCTATCATCAAGCATGTTTCCACATTCTCATATCCTTCACCTGAAACCTCCTTATAACATTGTTATATATACCTCAGTCTATCTCATAAGGAATATCCCTCCACCAACTGCCTCTGACTACGTCCAAATAATCTCTTGCATTATGCATCCATCCTCCTAGATTTGCATTCAAAATCAAGAAGACTGAAATAAATCAAAATGGAGGATATATAGCAGCGAATCAATCTCCCAATTCAAGAGAGCACCTTCGAGACCAACCCTCAAGTCAATCCATCCGCTCCAACATCGGTCTTTAGTCAATCTAATTAGTCCTTGAGCTAACCAAAGAAAATCCTAAATAAGTAATAAACAAACCCAATGCCATGGCCTATGAACCCTATAAACATAAGTGCATACTCCAAAAAACATGAAGCTTACTTCCAAGCATGTAATGTGTTGTTGCAATACAACCCATCAACACCTCAAGAGTATGCAAAAGACAATATGTACATTGTTGATACGAATTATCTTGAACAAAAGAAGGATCAACGAACCCCTCAAAAAGCTGAAAGAACCAAACCATAAGTCCATCAATAAACAAAGTAGTCAGAGCCAAGGAAAAAACAAGTGGAAAGCTTTTTCCTGAAAATACATAAAGAGGCCTTCTCCCATCGACCCAAAGAAAATCATTGTCACACCCCAATTTGCACAAAAAGGGGTGACCCTAAGCATATCAACAGAGCTACCCTACCAAAGCAACACATGTAAGAGAAGTCCCCGCCTCCTCATGGAACCAATTCCTTGTTGCACACTTAACCCAAGGCCTTAACCACAATAGGACTAATCAAAGCAAGAGATCACATATATCATTATATCATTGATGTCAGCATAATCCATTCAAATTGAGAAAATTAAAATCATGATATAATATAGTTGTATTCCGTGTAATCCTTAAAAAGATTTAATTAGATGTGATTAAATCTAATAAGATCTTGATTAATTGAAATTGATTGAGATCTTGCTTGATTAAGATAGGTTTTTACAATCAAATTAGGATTGTATTTGAGTCTATAAAAGAGAGAGTGGGTGATGTCATATCACAGCAACCACCATAGAAGAAAAGAAAGAGAGTGATGGAAGAAAGAAATTTGTACATGCTTTTCTTCTTATTAATTTTTCTTCTCTAGTGGTCGTCAGAGGTAACCTACCACGATCATACCTTGTTGTTATCTTCTTCACTTGATTATGTAGTTTTTCTTTTATTTTCTTTACAACTATTTATATTATTGATTTTTTAAGTCATTATTCAAATGTTCGAGGGATAGTCTGATATAATGTATAAACGTACGAGAGTAGAATATTGAGCGGGATAATGTATGTGTAATCCGATCCAATCCATAATATGATAGATTGGATCGGATTGGATTTAGATATTTGATGGATTGGATTGGATTCAGAAAAAATAAAATCCGTTAAGGTTGGATTGGACACGGATTAAGATAAAATCCGATCCAATCCGATCCATGTGCACCCCTAGGTGCATCAACTGACCTCCTTTGCAAATGGCCAAACCACTTTAAGCGGTTTTCTCGCATCTTATCCTCAATCAGAGCTATACCAACTTTTATTATGACTGCATCATTCCGAATCCGATCTTTACGTGTCTTCACACATCCACCTTAGCATTTTCATTTCTGCTACTGCCATTCTCTGTACATGTCTATGGTTCACAGGTCAACATTCAGATCTATTGAGCATAGCATGTCTCACGGCTGCTTTGTAAAACTTTTCTTTGATTTTCAAAGGAATTTTCTTCTTACAAAGACAATAGAGGCTCCTTTAACCACTCTAAATTTATTTTATTAGTAACATCTCCATCAATTTCCCCATCATGTTGCAAAATAGATCCCAGATATCTAAAAGATCTCTCTTCTGAATGTTATTGTAGAAAGGAATGCTTTGTTATATTTATTCCAATGGGTTTTGGGGTCCTTATATAGAAAACCCTAGAAACCCTAGAGAGTACATGGAAGGGAAAAATGCAGAACTACCCCTTACTGGGGTTACACTAAGAAACATCTCACAATTACTAACACTCCCCCTCAAGTTGGAGCGTATTTATCAGTCATGCCCAACTTGGATACAATCCATGACAGGCGTTTCTTTGGTAATGCCTTTGTAAATGCATCTGCGAGCTGTAGATCAATACTGATGTGTGGAGTGGTGATTCTTCCAATCTTGACTGCATCCCGTATGAAATGGCAATCAATTTCTATGTGTTTGGTCCGTTCATGAAATACATGATTTGTGGCAATGTAGGTTGCAGATTTGTAGTCACAATACAGGGGAATAGGCGTAGCGACATTAATACCAAGCTCTTGAAGAAAGGCCAATAACCACGTGATCTCACAGGTGGCTTGTGCCATTGCCCTATACTCTGCTTCTGCACTTGACCTGGATACGACGGTTTGCTTCTTGCTTCTCCAGGTAACAATGTTTCCTCCAACCATCATAGCATAGCCTGTAGTCGAGCGTCGATCTTCTGGAGAGCCTGCATAATCAGCATCTGCATAGGCAACCATGTCCGTGTGTCCATTTGCTTTGTAGAAGAGTCCACGTCCTGGAGATTCCTTTATGTATCGAAGAATTTGGAGAACATCCTGCCAGTGGCTGTAACATGGCCGTTCCATATGTTGGCTTGCTCTGCTTACTGCATAGGAGATATCTGGTCTGGTTACAGTAAGGTAGAGAAGTTTACCAACAAGGCTTCTATATCGGGAGACATCCTCAAAGGCTGAATCAAATGAGGTGGCATGCTTCTTTGGATCAACAGGAATACCAGAGGGCTTGCATCCAAGAAATCCTGCTTCAGTAAGTATGTCCATGCAGTACTTCCTTTGTGAGAGGTGAAGTCCTTCGGTAGTGCGAAGTACTTCTATGCCTAAGAAGTAGCGTAGAGATCCCAGGTCCTGGGTAACAAATACCTTTTGAAGGAAGGCCTTGGCTTCTGATATCCCATTGTAGTCGTCACCTGTGACAACCATATCATCAATGTAAACTGCAAGTATAACGGTTCTAGTTGCTCTTTTCCTGACAAATACAGAATAATCAGATGTCGTCCTCTAGAAACCAAGAGTGGTTATTTCTGTAGTAAGCCCGCCAAACCATGCTCTTGGACTTTGCTTGAGACCGTATATGGCCTTGCGAAGTCGACATACATATTCCCCCTCGACTTCATAGCCTGAAGGTTGTTTCATATATATCTCCTCATCAAGATCGCCATAAAGAAATGCATTTTTCACATCAAGCTGAAAGAGTGGCCAAGATTTGTTTGCAGCAACAGAGAGAATAGTTCGGATAGACCCCATGGGTGCAACAGGAGAAAACGTCTCAAAATAATCGACACCATAGGTTTGTCTAAAACCTTTAGCCACAAGGCGAGCTTTTATTCTATCAATTGTGCCATCCGGGGATTGTTTGGTCGTAAAGACCCATTTGAATGCTACAGGTCGAACACCTTTCGGACATTGAACACGATCCCATGTCCCTCGGGAAGTAAGTGCATTCATTTCTTCATTCATTGCATGTTTCCAACCAGAGTCCTGTAGAGCACTATTGTGATCTCGTGGAATGGAGACAGTCATAAGAGCATAAACGTATCGTCGGTCATCGGAAGATAAGCCAACCGTGGATGTGTAGTTGGATATGGGGTAAGTAGCACAGTGTCTTCTACTCTTCCGTAGAGCAATGGGAAGCTCTAGAGGATCATCCAGGACATTCTTGGAGGGGACAGTCGGAGTAGGCATATTATCCTGCAGCAAAGAGACTGGTAAAGGGATTGCTGGTGGTGTAGGAACGTGACTTTGTTTATAGACGATGGGTGGCGGAGGAAGATCAAGTGTAATATTCGTGACAGAGTATGAGAAGAAGCTAGTTTGCTCAAAGAATGTTACATCGGCAGAGATGTAATATCGATGACCAGCAGGATCATAGCATATGTACCCTTTTTGAGTTCGTGAGTAACCTAGAAAGACGCATTTGATAGCTCGTGATGAGAGTTTGTCGATATTCTGAAATTTATGGACAAAGGACACACATCCAAAAATCCGTAGAGGGAGAGGAAATGGAGACTCATTGGGATAAAGAAGGGAGAATGGAGTGGACCCATGAATAGTAGGCGAGGGTACTCTGTTTATTAGATAGACAGCTGCGAGAATAGCATCACCCCAGTAGGTTTTGGGGACCTTCATCTGAGATAGAAGAGAGCGAGCAACATTTAGAAGATGCCTCAGTTTCCTTTCTGCTATCCCGTTTTGTTGGGACGTGTAGGGACAAGAAGTTTGGTGGATGGTTCCCTCAGAGGCAAAAAAGGAGGTAAGATCATGTTGGGTGAATTCTAATGCGTTGTCAGAACGAAAAATTTGTATGTTAGAGGAGAAAACATTTTTATCATAATGAAAGTTCTTTATGATAAGATTAATCTCCGAGCGTTCTTTGAGCAGAAAAACCCAAGATAACCTGCAGAAATCATCTATAAAGACAACAAAATACTTATGACCACTTAGTGTTCGGATCGGACAAGGTCCCCAAATATCACAATGAACCAATGAAAAAGGAATAGAACGACGGGGCTCAGTACGAGCAGGAAAAGAGGCTCGATGATGCTTCCCAAACTGACATGCCTCACACTCAAAAGGCTTGAGCGATGAAAGTTCAGGGAACATCATAGAGAGGGCTTTAGCAGATGGATGACCAAGACGAAGGTGCCATAGTAGAGGATCGATGAAGATGGAAGCCGCACCCGAGAAACCAGAATCTGTAGGAATGTCAAGATAATAGTCCATTCTTCTCATGCCCTCCACCAAAAATTTTCTTCGTCCGGATGTCCTGAAAATAACATCAAGATTTATCAAATATCACTTTACAGTCAAGTTCAATGCACAACTTATGAACAGATAATAAGCTTAGAGGGAAGGCAGGAGCACAATGAACCCCTGTTAGTCGTAGTGTGGATGAGAACTCCATAGTGCCCACACTAGTGATAGGCGAATAATCTCCATTGGCAACCCGAACAGATTTCACGACCGACGAAGGTCGGGAGGACAGAAGACTACCTTCTCCTGTGAGATTAGTCGAGGCTCCTGAATCAATGATCCAGGCAGGAGCAGACGTCGAAGCAGTGCTGGCAGTAGTAATCGAGATTGTTGCAAGACTGGCAGTAGATGCAGGAGCAGTAGTATCAGTGAGAGTATTCTGCAGCAGTTGTCGTAGTCGGGCATATTCTGAGGAAGTAAAAGAGGGCTGACTATTACTAGTAGGTTGTTCAGATGCATCATAGTAAGTATCATAGAGGGCAGATTCATATGCACTGTTGACATTAGGGGGCATGCCAAATTTAGCCCAACACCGGTCTGACAAGTGATTCATGCGACCACAATGAGTACAAGGTGGAAAACGATCATGTCCTTGGCCACGTGATGAGTCTCGTCCACGGCCCAAAGTTCGTCTACGTCCCTCGTCAGAATCGCGTCCACATCCTCTAGAGTGAAAAGATCTTCCCCTTGCAAAATATGCTGATGTCTCGGCAGACGGAGGAGGAGGTGGAGACTCAAGTTCTTGTAGACGACCAAAAATGGTCTCAAGATTAGGCAACGCTACAGCTGTTAGAAATTGATCTTTTACAGGTTTATATCGAGGATGTAAACCTGATAAGAATCTGTAAACTTGCCATTCTGCCCGTTCTCCTACCTGCTTATCACAACAAGCATGTTGAAAGATAATAAGCTCTTCAAATAGGCCTGTCAGCAGCCTGTAATATTTGATTAATGATGTGTCGCCTTGGTTTGTAGACCAAATCTTAGTGTATATATCTGAAAGCCTAGATTTGGTTGTTTGTTGGGAATATGTATTTTCAAGGCTCTCCCACATCGCCTTGGCAGTCTCCTTATAGAGGAGATTGGATGCAATGGAAAGGTCAACACTGTTCGTGAACCATGTAATGACCTGACAATTATCAGCATACCAAGTATCATAGTCCTTGTCTGTCGTAGCAAGCGGGACAGTAGTAAGAACATAGTTCTTACGTTGGCCACCAATGAAAACCTTGAAGGACCGAGACCATAGAACGTAGTTCTCGGATCCCTTTAGTTTTATAGTAGTGCCCTGAGCCATCATTGAAGGAGTCGGATACAGGGGCTTGGAATCCATAGAAGTGGAAGTAGATGTCATGGCAGCCGAGCAGTAGAGAAAAAGAAAAGACTAGATAATCTAGGCTATCTCAATGATCATGAGAACGTATGAGAACATCACCAGGCGATAAATAAACAGACCGTCGTGTAAGGAGTACCGTGCGAGGAGGCGAACTTGTGAAGAGCGCCCCAAAGGAAATTGGCCCGGAGACGACCTGGAGGCAGCCTGGGCGGTCGAAGGGAATGGCCTGACGGCAGCTAAGAGGCAACCTGGATGCCGTGGATTGCCTGGCGACGGGGCCCGGTGCCTGGAGGGGTGGTAGGAGAGGTCTGATGGCTGGTGTGGAAAGCCCAGTTGGGCAGCCTGGAGGCGAGGAATGACTGCGCGCCTGGAGGCGAGGGCGGCCTGAACGCGAGGATGTCGCGTGTCGTGGAGGGCGGAGGGGTGCGCGCGGGGGGGGGGGGGGAGGAAGGCGGATGACGTGTCGTGGAGGGAAGAGGGGTGTGCGTGTGCGAGGGGGGGGGAGCGCGGGGTGCGGAGGGGTGCACGGGGAGGAAGGCAGATGGCGTGGAGGCACGGGTGGGGTTCCCCTAGGTCTGGGGTTCGCGCATGACGAGGGGGGGGGGATGGAGGGGCGGCGGGTAGGGAGAGGGGAGAGATTAGGTCAGAGCCCCAGTCTAGGACCGCGGCTCTGATACCATGTAGAAAGGAATGCTTTGTTATATTTATTCCAATGGGTTTAGGGGTCCTTATATAGGGAAACCCTAGAAACCCTAGAGAGTACATGGAAGGGAAAAATACAGAACTGCCCCTTATTGGGGTTACACTAAGAAATGTCTCACAATTACTAACAGTTATCATCACCAATTTTTACATCGATTCCTTCATCATTGCTTCAATCAAAAGTATACTCCGTATATTCAGTCTTAGCCCTACTTATACGAAATCTTTTAGTTACCAATGCTTGTTTCCAAACCTCAAGCTTCTCATTTACTCCATTTCTAGTCTCTCTCTCATCAATCAACACAATATCATCAACAAATAACATACACTAAGGTATCTCATACTGAATGTGACTTGTCAACTCGTCCATAATCAACGTAAAAAGAAATGAACTTTATTGAGAGAAAAATATAATTACATGATCATTGAGACTCTAGGGGCTTGTTTGGTTGCAGGGTTGGGCAGGGTTGGCTTGGTCCAACCCGGGTTGGCCCTGCAACCAAACAGGGTTCTCCTCCTCACAGTTTACTATTCACAGGGGTACCCCTGCCCAACCCAACCCTGTCCAACCCTGCAACCAAACGGACCCTAGGGCTCTCTTTTATAGGAGAAAAAACCTTGGGTAAATTACACGAGAGTTACATGAAAGAAAAAGAAATAAGAAATAAATATAAAGTGATATAAATATGGGATTTTATCAGTTGTGCCCCTCCGAGATATCGCAATATCAGTTATGCCCCTATCTTTTTGGTAATATCAGTTGTGCCCCCGACTTCTTGCCAATATTTCACTTGTGCCCCTCAGAGGGGCATAACTGATAATAATCTTTTATCAGTTATGCCCCTCTGAGGGGCACAAGTGAAATATTGGCAAGAAGTCGGGGGCACAACTGATATTACCAAAAAGATAGGGGCATAACTGATATTGCGATATCTCGGAGTGGCACAACTGATAAAAACCCTATAAATATCTCAACCCTCCCTTAAGTTGGAGCTTATAAATATCTCAACCATGGGTAAAATACCAGTTGTTTGATCTCCAGTAGAAACATGGGAAGTGGATATGAGACCCTTCTAGATTATGTCTTTGGTATAGTGGCAATTTACCTCTATATGCTTGGTTCGTTCATGAAATGCATGATTATTGGCAATAAATAGAGCTGCTTGATTATCACATAAAAGCTGCACGAAAAGAGCAACCTCAACAATAAGATCAATCAAAACCGATGTAACCCATATTATCTCAGTGCTCCCCTGTGCCATGGCCTTGTACTCAAATTCTTCACTGGATCTAGCAACCACTGTCTGCTTCTTGCATTTCCATGACACAAGAGAGCTTCCAACAAAAATAGTAAAACCAGCAGTAGACTTCCTATCTCTAGCGCATCCTGCATAATCTGTATTTGCACAAACTGTCACCTCAAGCGACGTACCTCTACTGAATATAAGACCAGCACTAGATGAAGTCTTCAAATATCTTAAAATCATATAGACAACATCCATATAAGTCTTCCTGGGCTGCTTCATGAGCTGGGTCACCTTGCTCATAACAAAGGATATGTCTAGCCTGGTGATGGTAGCATATAGGAGCTTCCCAACAAGCTCCCTGTATCTCTTATCTACCTCCTCAGTGTCATCATCATGTGATCTCATACTCGAATCCATAGACGTAGTACCAAGCTCGTACCCTATCATACCTTTCTTTAGTAGAAGATCAGTCACAAACTTCCTCTGGATCATCACAAGACCACGATGGTTCCTGGCGAACTCTGATCCACAGAAGTATCACAAATTGCTGACTTAGGAACTCCTTGGCAGTCTGAATGCCCTGCTCATCTTCACCCATGACAATAATATCATCAACATAGACTAGAATAGCAACAATACCTCTCTGTGTTCTCTGAATAAAAATCGAATGATCCGCATTGGGCCACGCAAACCCCTGGTTCTCTATTAACTCTGAAAGCTTTCGTTACCAAGATCTTGGACTCTACTTCAGGCCGTAAATCGCCTTGTGGAGCCTGCACACATTCTGATATTCTCCCTTAGCAGCAAATCCTGATGGTTGCTACATATATACCTCCTCCCATAGATCTCCATATATAAACACATTCATTTCATCAAGTTGGTAAAGAGGTCAGTCCCGTGAAACAACACCTGATAGAAGAATGTGCAATGTCGAATGTCTGTCCATTGGAGAGAAGTTACCATGATAGCCCACCCCATAAGTCTGGGTGAACCGACGTGCTACAAGCCTTGCCTTGTAGCGATCCACACTGCCATCTACCCATTGCTTCACTGTAAAGATCCATTTGTCCCTATAATAGAGGTACCTGGAGGAACAGAAACAACACCCAGGTACCACAAGACTGCAAAGCCATCTCCTCCTTCATGGCTAGTCGCCAACTACTATCTTATATGGCCTCATGATATGTTTACGGGATAATAACGACAGAGAGTCCCACAACAAACCTCTTGTACTCCTCTGAGAGATGGTCCAAGGAAACATGCACATCTAGAGGATAAGTGGCAAAATTACAACATGGCTTCCTCAGGGCAATAGGTACATCGAGATCATCAACCCCTCGGTTCTCTGGTATCAGCTCATCATGTATAGTATCCTGCAAACAAGCATATCACTAGTGTCATCAGTACAAGCAATGTATTCACTATAACCTGAGGTGTGCTGGATGACGGGGAAGGTGCATGAGTAGATGGGTGAGCAGAAGACATGTGAATGCAACAAAATGGTAGGAACTGTGTTAGGGTAGACAGATGTGGAGGTGGTGGAGGAGGTGGAGATGGAGATGACTGAGACTCAACATGAGGTGTTGTTGGTGGAGATAATAGAGGTAGTGGAACAAAGACATCCTCTCCAGAGTTAACATTAGACAACATGTCACCTATAGGAGAAAAGTACATAATAGACTCAAAAAATGTGACATCAGCACTCACATAATATTGTCTGCCCGCAAGATCAAAACATCTATACCCTTTTGAGTATGAGAATAACCAATAAACACATATTTGATAGCTCTAGGAGAGAGCTTGTCACGACTGAGTAAAATTGTGGACAAATGGCATATACCCAAAGACATTGAGAGTACGGAAGAATAGTTCCTTTTGGAGAAACACAATCAAGAAAGGAACCTTTTCTCCAAGGATAGTAGATGACATGTTGTTCACCAAGTGACATGTAACGAGGACCGTATCACTCTAGAACAAATGAGGAGCTTGACTTTGAATCAAAAGACTCCTCATGACATACAAAAGATGACGGTGTTTGCGTTCAACAATACCATTATGCTGCGAAGTAGAAGCACAAAAAGTTTGATGAACAATACCAAGAGATCTGACGTCCTCCTTCTCAACCACGGGATCCGCGTCTGTGAAATTATGAAGTACCCTCTGCCACAAGAAGCTGCCATTGCAGAGGGAGTTTGGGCCATGATAGTAGATGAAGTAGTGATCCTGCTCAGCCTCTTGTAGACGTCCTCCATCGGAGGTATCGTATCTCCAATAAGAAGTTGAGTATGTGCTGCATCGTACTTTGAGTCAAGGGATGACAGAAAAACTCCTGTCATATTGTCATTCCTGTATGCATGTTGTTGCTCAGTGCTGGTCGTAATGGGCGTAAAGCTATGAAGACGCTCAAACATGCCTTGGAGATGCGAGAAGTGGGCTTGAAGAGGCTAACCATTCTGCGTGGTCGAGAAAATATCATACTGCGATTGGAGGATTTGCTCTTAATCTTCGCTTGTCCATATGTGTTAGCTAGGATATCCCACATAACCTTGGCTGTGGGTTGATTGACGGTGTCGTTGGCAATCTCTGCGGTGAGCATCTCGAAGAGCCAAATCCATGCATAGGCATCATCTTGCTTCCATGAAGCATTGACCCTAGTTTTGTCCGTTGGCTCTGAATCAGTCAAAATGTGCTCCTTGTTATAGCGTTGCATAAGGGTGCAAAACTGCATGGACCACAACTCTTAGTTGGTCCCATATATCTTCACGATAGGAGTCGGACCCTTGAAGGTACCGGACGACGAAAAAATGTCACCTTTGTTCTCCGACTTTATTAAAGAATGCCGAAAAATTGGAACAGAACTAAAGAGTAGACTACTCTTAGCGAGTCTACACAATCATGGAGGAGTGGTTGTATGTGTAGACTCATACAACCATCCTCTTCATTCCTTGTTGTAGTTTAAGGTCGGAAAATATGATTTATATCCCCAAAATCACGGAATCCGAGCAAAATATGACTGTATAGGCATGTAGAAGCGACCGAACTGCAACTCAGAGGGTGTGAGATGGCCCACAAAGCGGATGCAAGCAGCATGACCGCGAGGAGGGAGTGCAGCCAGCGACTGCGGTAGTTGACATATAGACTACATGGATGCTAGGGCGGTCGACTGGGGTGGTAGTTGGTGCAAGCGGCCGGCGGGGAGATGGGGGCGATGCTGGCGGTCGTTAGGGGTGATCGATGGTCGACAACCGGCTTGGAGATGGGCAGCTGCTGGCGAGCTGCAGGCATTAGGAGGGGGCCATGTAGGGTTAGGGTTGGTGGGATATGAGAACCCCGGTCCATGATCGTTGCTCCGATACCATGTTGAGGGAAAAATAGAATTGCATGATCATTATTGAGACCCTAGGGCTCTCTTATACAGGAGAAAAGTCCTGGGTAAATTACACGAGAGGTACATGAAAGAAAGAGAAATAAGAAATAAATATAAAGTGATAAATATCTCAATAGACTCAAAGTTGAACCTTGGAGCTCGTTTGGTTGAAGGGTTGAAGTGGGTTGGGGTAGCCTCCTATGAATAGTAGTTGTTTGGATAGTTATGAGGGCTGGTAGAGGGTTGGAATAAGGAATATGATGTTATGTTGCATTAATTTGTGGTGGAAATCCAACCCAGGCATGACTCGGGAAAAAGGAGGATAAACCGAGTTACCCCAAGGGTAACCCAGTATCCAAACGAGCCCTTGATGTAAACCAATGGTCCAATTTTGATGTCAAAATAATCAGTCTTCCCAGATTGAATCCTTACACAACATAAAGCCCTATCATACATATCTTTTATGACGTTAATGTATAGGACAAGTATTTAGCTCTTCTCCAAAACTCTATACAATATCTCATGTGGGACGTAATCATAAGCTTTCTCCAAATCAATAAAAATGAGGTTTTTCCTTTAGCTCTCCACGGCAAATGGATGGTTTTAATGGTTGAGTGACCTGGCATGAATCCGAATTGGTTTTTTTTTTACTTTGGAAACTTGCCTCAGCCTAATTTCGATCACACATTCCCAAATTTTCATAGTGTGACTCATCAGTTTGATACCTCTGTAATTTGAACAATTTTGAATGTCCTCTTTGTTCTTATAAAGAGGTACCCTGATACTTCTCCAATCTTCAGGCATTTTCTTGCTTCGCCAATTAACATTGAATAAATTTGTAAGCCAAGTCAAACCACGCTCACCTAAAACTCTCCATACTTGTATATTGATGTCATCCGGTCCTACACCTTTCTCAGATTTCATAACCTTCAAAGCCCCCTCTACTTCCTTTCTTTGTATTCGTCTGTGGATTTCTCGATTCAAGTAACTTTCACTGGTAGGTAGATCACCCAAAGTGATCTCTCTACTTCCTTCCTCAATGAAAAGCTCATGGTTTTATTGCTTCCATCTAGTCTCTATATCCTTTTGAATAACCAACACATGACCTTCCTCATCCTTAATGCATCTCACTTGAGAAAGGTCTGTGGTCTTTCTTTCTCTTGCTTTGGCCAACCTGAATATATCCTTCTGTTCTCCTTAGAGTCAAGATTTTTGTATAAAATTTTATAAACTTTTGATTTAACTTCGCTTACAGCTTTCTTTGCTTCCTTCTTCGCTATTTTGTAGTTTGTGACAATTTCCTATGTTCTATCCTTTGACATAGCTTTAAAGAGTGCTCTTTTATTTTTGAGCTTCTCTTGCACCCCTCCACTCCACAACCAAGCCTCATTTTAGTTTGAAGCTCCTCCCTTTGGCTCGCCTAGCATCTCTTTGGCTACCCTTCGGATACAAGATTCTACCGCCTCCCACATCTCGTTTGCAATTCCACTACAATCCCAAGATAAGTCTTCTAAATCCTTCTCCCTAAAACTTGTCCATTACGATACCATATGGAGAGAAAAAAATAATTGTATACTCACGAGGCCCTAGGGTTCTCTTATATAGAGGAGAAACCTGTGTGGGTAAATTACATAATATAGACCTAAAGAAAGGAAAAAACATAGAACGGTGAAAACATAAATAATATCTCAACAGAAGAGAAAGTGAAGGGCTTGCTTTATAAGTTGGATTTTCCTGAGGCTTATGGTTGTGTGAGATGTAGCTTCATTTGAGCATTGCTTTGCCATTATGTCTTCCCCGATGATGAGTGGATCCATCGGATGGAAGTGTGTGTGGCGATGTCCCCGTGCTCGGTTCTAGTGAATGGCCACTAAGAGGGGGTTCTTTTAGTCGTGGTGGGGAGGGGTTGAAAGGGTGGTTCATGAATCCTCTACTATTGATTTGGTCGTAGATGTACTCCCTCAGATAGTTTCTATGGTAGAGGGAGACATGGTTTTATGTGGACAACTTGTCGATCCCTATTTTGCAGTATGTAAGCGGCATTATAATGCAGCTTGGAATCGGGGAAGTTAGGGTAAATTTTAGGTTGGTCATAATATGTTACTTTCTTCCTTTTTTAGGATTTGTCCCTTTTTTATTTTATTAGTCCCACTCCTGATATATAAATGGGATGAAACCCTTGTATGTAGTTCGGTTGAAGTGGAATAGAAATTTGGAGCTCTCTATCTAACCCCTCTCCATCTCCTCTCTCTTTCCTCTCCTCCCATTTGCACATCTCAGTGCCTTCTCTTCCCTCATCCTCGTGCAACTGGCGTATCCTCTTCCTCCTCCCTTCCTCCAAATCTTTCCACCCCAGAATCATGCTATAACAAGTGGTATCAGAGCATGATGTTCATATCACCCTCATGATCTGATAATCCAACCAACATTCATGCAAACACCAACCTCGAGGATTGCACTTAACCGATTGTCCAACAATAGAAAATGAAGAAGTATTCTCTAAGATGCTACAGATCGAGATCTGGCGAAATCCTACAAGATCCATGGCTCCAACAATCTCTGATGCAACAGAACACGATGTCGGAATTGAAAGATGCTCCATTGCAATATGCCGAGTCTGCCTTGGAAATCGTTGTCTAGCCTCCCCCTTAGTCGGTCGCATCCCCATCTTCCCCCTCCCCTTTGCTAAGCCTCATCGTCCCCATCGGCACCACCCTCTCCCACAAACACCAACACCATTCTCCCCCGCACTTTCATCCACGGATCTGCCTCCCCTATCTTAGGTCGCCACTTCCAATACCATCGTCTTCCTCCGCAGTTGACTACTATCAACATCCCCTTCCACAACCCCAGCATCATTGTTAAACATACCTACTGCCACCCCTATCACCCTCTAAGCCCCAAGCTCCAAAAACCCCATAGCCACTGGACCCCCCCGCCCCCACACCCCACAACTCTTCTCAATCATTGAGATCTCCCCTGCCGTCACCCCCTACGCATGCAGTTGCAACGGTAACATTACTTCTTTCATCACTACAACAGGAACAACTGGCACATCCTTTGCCTTAATGATTGCCACCACCATCGCGAACACCCATGTGCAGGAGAGAATCACCACCATGATTGACAACACCACCGCTTCGCACCCTTTAAGACCAACCATCATGTCTATGCGTACTGGCCGCATGGTCACCATCATTTGCACCGTTTCCAATCTCGTTGCCGCCGCCATGCATGGAAAGGAAGGAAGCCCTAATGAGGGTTGTGATTTTTCTTTAATCGGGTCCCTTAAAATAAGGGTAAAAAGTTGTCAAGGAACATATACGAAGACCTCCCTCCACCAAAAACCTTTTATATCAGGTTAAAGGTGAGAAGGATATATACGGGGGAATTATTTTACTTGAAGGAGTAGAAAAGTTGTAGATTAATCCCCTAATGGAAAGAAATTACATAGTTAATGCTAAATTGAGGAGGAAAACAACGAAATTGGGAATATTTTCCTGATCCAGACAAGGGTCTCCACGTCTTGCACATGAATATCAATCAATCTGTCGGGAGACAATTTTTTTCAAGCAGTAGAGAATTGACAAAATTAAGGTATTTTTTTTTGGGTTGGTCATGTAACTGATAAAGTTGGGCTAATTTTGGGTTGGCCATAATATGTAACTTTCTTCCTTTTTTTTAGAATTTATCATTTTTTAAAAATTTAATAGCTCTACTTCTGTTATATAAAAGGGATGGAATACTCGTATGAAGTTCAGTTGAAATGCAATAGAAATTTAAAGCTCTCTCCAGCCCCTTTCCATCTCCTCCCCTCCCCTTTGCGCATCTTCGCATCTTCTCTTCCCCAACCCCGAGCAATCGGCACATCCTCCTCCCCTCCCCCACCTCCAAATCTCCCCACATTAGAACTGTGTTGCATCACACTTCTTTATGGAGGGAGGGGGGTGCTAACGAGGCCGTCGTGATCTTCACATGCTTGAGCTTTTTGGGCTAGTTTCAGGGCTCAGAGTCTATGGTGATAAGTCCAACTTTATCCCTTTTTAAATGACCGAGGAGGAAGTTGAGTCCTATTCGGCTTTGTTGAGGTCCCAACCGGGTTCCCTCCTCATTAGTTACCTGGGGCCTCCCTTGGTTTATGTGCCCTTGCATTAGTCACATTGTTTTTTTTGGTGGAGAGGCTTGAACGGAACCTTGCAAGCTGGAAGGCCTCTTGTTTGTCTAGAGGTGGTCACCTTGTTCCTTTAATGGAAGTCATGCGTGCAATTTCAGTCTTCTTTCTGCCCTCGAGGCCGCTTCCTATTGGTATTCATGTGATGCTAAGGGATTTAATCCAATGTTTCTTCTGGTCGAGCTTTGATGCTGCTCTGGCATCTGACGGGGTAGCTAGAGAACAATGGTGCTGGTTGATAATAATGGACATCTGGGTGTCCTTAGTTTGAGCGCTATGAACACGGTGCTTCTCACTAAGTGGATTACTCATATATGGGCCAGTGGTACTGACTTGTTCTTTACTGTGTTGGGGAACTGATATGTTTCCGTGGGCTTCTCATAGCAGTTGGAGTAGACTTGTGTGCCCTCAAACTTTTCGAGAGGGATCTATCCTATTCTTCTGCAGATTTTTGGTTCTTTGAGGTCTTTGCTTGGTGATGGTGGTGCTTTCCTCTTCTTGTGGGATGACTAGACTGGGTGTGGAAGCTATGCTTTCTTTGGCTATTTGAGGGAGGTTGTTTGTTGATTGGGGCCCAAAGGGCCAGCTTGTTCCATGAGACACATGGCTTTTGCTCGAGGTATGATGAAAGGCTGGAGGATTTGGATCATCTTATCTTTTCTTTTCCTATGCCAAGGGACATCTGGATGAAGGTTGGGCTTGCTGGTGTTGTTATAGAGGATGCTCACACCTTCGGGGATTGGTTAGGGCCATTTGACTCCGTATCGATTGTTGATAGAATTCAGGCAGTGGCAATGCTTTGGGCATTGTGATTTGCGAGAATGTTCATGGCAGGAGAGAATGTATGCAGAAAATGTATTCCTAGGGCAGCAGTTTACAAGTGTTGGTTGGAGAGACGATAGCCACCCTTTTGGGGGCTAAATACCTCCGATCTCTACCATGGGTGTCAAAGAAGAATCTTGTTTATTGGTAAGCACCATCATCTAGGCTCTGCTGCTTATGGGCCAGTAGTAGGTCGACTTTCGTCCAAGGGTCTTGCCGTCTAGCTCCCTTCTGCCTTTGCACTCGAGGGCCAATCTCCGTCTGGCCTGGGGAAACCTTGGTTCATGCCAAGATCCTTTGGGATTCTTGATCTTTGTAATTTGTGATTTAAACCTATAAATATAAAAGTTTTTTTGAGTGCACGTCTTTACATTGTTGTGCCCTTTTTCCTTTCAAAACAAGTGTAAAGTCTTGTTGATAAATCCCTCAAATGATTTATGAGCTTTTGGGAAGGACTGCCTTCTTGTTTGTTGTTTCTACTTTTCATTGAAGCCATTGGGCTCTAACAGTGGAATTCTTCAGGTCCTCGTGTTTGCTGAGCGGCTTTAAACTTTTCTGGGGGTGCTAGAGCCCGTGAAAAGTGATCTCCATAGTCTCTTTTTATTTGAAAAGCCATTTTTATTTTTATAAGTACATCTAAAGATTTAAGTCATTGACTATGTAGTATCTTCTTCATCCTATGCATATCATTATAAACTTGTGAATGCATAGAGGAGATCTATACATTACTGTAGCTCAGGGAGGATGCCATAGGTGATTTTGGAGTCATGTACGTTTTGATGTGCCCTGACTTGCCTGTATTCCAGTCCATGCGACTGTCATACTATAAGCTTGTTTTGCTAAAATAGCTGGGTACATTATGATTCCTGATTCTGCATGGAATGAGGTGGCATGTTCCTTTTTTATTTATAGGAAGCTATAATAGAATTTACTCGCTGCAAAAATCCAGGATTCATGTGATTGATAGCATGAATTATCACCTAATTCTTTTACTTTTCAAGGCCATTATATATCAGGTCTCAATCTCTTGCAAAAACTTTTTAAAAAGAACACTCTTAAAAACTCTCAATTAATAATGTTGGAGAGAATCAAGTTACGTGCATAACCTAGCACATCAGCTGCCAACCATTATTGACTGGCATTCAGATAGTGTCATGATGTCATCCATTTAGGACCCACATATTTGTATCATTATATTCTGAACCCAGGTTGTGGGAGTATTACGGTTCTTTCTGTAGTGTGTGCTTACGAAGGGACTGCTTGATTAAGGAATTCGAGAATGTGCTTATTACTGGGTGTGGCGGCGGTACTGGTAAGCCCTAGGTCTGGGATCTGGTAACTGTAACCAATATGACTGTTCTATCTTGGATTTGTTGTAGTGAGTGTTTGGGATGGTGGACATCGGATCTATACAGAAAACATTCAGATATCATGAATGGAGTATGGTTCCTGGCAAGGGCCGGGACAGGGAGTGATATTCAGTTGTTTTTATCAAACTGGAATCGGAATTGCAATAAAAAATTAAGATCAGATGGTAGCTTTTGTGCTGCTTTGGTTCCTTGGAGCAAAAGTAGGCTACAAATGATTACTTTGTGCTGGATGATTAACCTCTATTGGTTATCCTCTGGTTTTCAAAAAAAAAAAAAGAAAAATACACTCTATGGTGTGAAGAATTGAATGAACATTTTGATCAACCTATAAAAACTTGTCAAATTTCTCTTGGGTTTCTGAGTAATGATGATTAGCATGGAACTATATCACATATGGTTTCTTCTCTGTTGTACTGTCCCTCCTATGAAAATGATGTTCTTGCATTTGTATGTCACTAATATTTGGAGATCACCCTTTGACTTTATATTAAAAAAGAAGACTGATGTTCTTGGGATACAAAACAAACTGGAGGTCTGGAGTTACTATACATGGACTTGCCTTATTCAGAGCTTGGTCCATTAGGAGTGCAACTTTTTGGTGGAAAGCATTAGGAGAAAAACTAGGTAATGAATACTGCTCTTTGTAGATTTTGGACTTGGATGATCATTTAGACAACTATTGTTTATAAGAGTTCTGAAATGAAGATTATGAAGTGTGGTCTCTAATCAATGACTGACTATCCTTCCTCATTCTATTCAAAAGGATATTGTTCAGATGCTTCTTTAAAAAAAATTGCTCAGACGCAACACATTGACAGTATTCTTTCTCTACAACTAATTCTTAAACCATGGGATGACAAATACAAAATATTACCCGTGGGCTTAAAAAATGAAATTATGAGTATTAGCCGCGGCCTTTTCATATTTGGCAATTGTATTCTCTGGTTGATGGTTCCTTCTCCTTTTTCTTATCTATTTTATTGTAGAACAGTGTGTTAGTTATGAGAAAACTTTTCAGTATGCTGAATACCAGCTTGTTGTAGTCGTCAGTCATGGTGATATGCTTGGCTTGCATCTGACCTGTCCAGTACCATGTTACTTAGTCGTGTTTGTCTGCATGTTTACTGCTCAGATTTCTTTTATTGCCATCGATTCCTAGCTA
This sequence comes from Ottelia alismoides, assembly GCA_037367405.1. Classification (NCBI taxonomy): domain Eukaryota; kingdom Viridiplantae; phylum Streptophyta; class Magnoliopsida; order Alismatales; family Hydrocharitaceae; genus Ottelia; species Ottelia alismoides. The sequence goes on from JAZKJV010001506.1 coordinate 268,335, forward strand.
CAAAAGGGCCCATTTAAATCGTGTGTACATCAAATCATCTTGTGCATTATGGGACTCTTGGAGGATGGAGAGCGGCGGAGGGAAGAGAGCGGGGAGAAAGGGTCACCATCCATCATTGGGGACTGGGACTGAGTGGGTGGAGGGTAGATGGAGAAGGCAACTTAGGTTGGAGTCGCATTGCCTCAAATTTGAGGAAATGCGACTCCAACCTAAGTTGCCTTCTTGTCGAAATTTAGTTTAAGAGCTACTGATAGAAGAAATATCGACGGAATTTTGGTCGAATTTGGCTGAAAATTTGTTTCGGCGGTTACCGATATGTGGCCGAAATCTACATTTAAGGCCTTGGGAGTTAGAGGGTGCCTTGCACATTCAAAAGCATGTTAGAAAGGATTCTTTAAAAGAATGTCAAAAGCATGTCAAAAGCATGTCAGAAAGCAAGTCGAGCTCCGGGCAGTGGTTGCACAGATGAGATAGGTTCCCAAATTAGGAACCAAGGTTGCAGAAAGCGGTAGTCTGTACTCGATCAGCAGGGTCGTTGACTAAGGATTAATCGGCGATCGGGCGACTAATCGGATTTATTTGATCATTAGTTAGTTTTGCATTTTTTTTAAATATATGAGTCATTTTTATACATATATTCTTATATATTAACATATATTTGTATATTTTCTATATGTTTATAATGAAATAAAAGAAGTAACTAACTTTAAATATGACATTAAGCATATAAGAATAAGTTTGCTTTAAAAAAACAAACAACTAAAAAATATAAAAACTCGATGGAAAAGTCAGTTGATTAGTTAGGTTGACCGACTAATGGCTGACTAGGCCTAGTCGAGTCGGCTACCCCTGATTCGACTAGTCATACCAACTAGTCAGCGTAATCGTCTGTCTTTTACAAGTTTTTTGGGAACCTTAGTGGCACACAAAAAATGGGGGTGACCCTTTAATGATGGGGTGGGGTTGCTCTGTTGTAAAAAAAGGAAAAGGGTGCATTTTTTTAAGCCCAATTGGGCTGCAATGTGATTAAAAAAAGGGGGCGAGTTCTTTTTGGGCCTGAGTTGGGCCATGTGTTCTTAAAAGAGAGAGAGAAGAGTTGTATGTTTGGGCCCAAGTGGGATGTATAAAATAAGAGAGAGATGAAAGCCAGAAAAAATTGAACAGCTTAATATAAAAAAGAGAGGCTACGTACAAAAAAAGGGAGAGAGTCGTACGTAAAAAATCATTTCAGATTGGTTTTCTCATTCATGTCTTCTCCCAACTTGCTCGATGTCATTGTTTTCCGACCATTATTGGAGAAAGGGGGGGTATTATGTAGAGTTCGGCATGTCAGATTTCATATTCCAGGGAAGATTTTAGACTCTACAGATTGTTCAGATTCAGACTCTACACTTTCAGATTGTTTTTAAGTCTGCAGTTTGATACACATTTGCAATGTTGCAAAAATCGGTAGTCGGTACTCGGTCGGTTGGGTCACTGTCTAAGGATTAATCGGCAGTCGAATGACTAATCAGATTTAGTCGAACTTTAATCGGTTTTGAATTTTTAATTACTTTAAGTATATCTTATACATATATTTTTATATATTTACAAAGATTTTTACATTTTTTTATATTATCATAATGAAAGAAAAGAAATAATTGAATTTAAATAAAGAATTAAGCATATTAGAATAAGTTTGTTTCAAAAAAGTAAAAGAATATGGTATCTTTAAGAAAAATTCGACCGACTAATCGACCTAGTCGAAATTATTCAATATTCAGTCGGCCACCCAACCGACTAGACTAGTCGGACCTACTAGTCGGGCCAGTCGGGGGACTTTTACAACAGTGCACACATGTATGTGATCATCAATTGTTAAGTTCCCATATTTGATCTGATCGGCTCAGAATTTTCATGTGATCCATAGGGATTCCAAAGTATAGATCTCATTCTCAGCCATTGTGGGCTAAGGTTTTCATGTGTGTTAAAGTTATGGGTTACGGAACTCGAAGGGTTACAAATATAATTGTAAAAATATAATTGTAATTATAATAACTCTAACAATGTAGTTTCATAGAGACTCCAGAGTAGAGATCCCATTCTCTGAGCTAATATGGAAAAGACTCAGTTCTCCGACCAGGAGAAATTCAGACTCTATTCTCCAGCTACCATGGACTCCGACGAAGATGATTCCACAGCTTTCTCCAGATGGAGTAGTTGCATGCCAATGTTCTCCAGCTGTAGACTCATTCCAGTTTCAGTGACTCTCATAGACGCAATACAGAGCACATGTTCTCTGACGAGGAGACCTAGTTCGACTCATACTCCCGCCCTTTTGTTTCTCCTCACCAACATGCCATGAGAACTAATGTCCTCGACAATAATTGAGAGTATGCGTTGAATTGATATTGTCTGTAGTACCTTGTATAGTGAGTTTGAGATTTCTTTCTATTTGTCTAAGCTAAGCATTGCATGCTCCATCTTGAGGGGGAGTGTTGAAGTATATGTGTCACATGTAGTGATGTGTAATTGGATCACTTCACGGTCCAATTACCACATCCAGTGATTTAGTCTCACATCTATTATTTGTGGGACTTGGAGACTTAGTATGGGCTATATAAAAAACCCCACAACCATTGTATCAGATGAGAAAAAGTGAATAGAAAACACATGCCTTTTGAGGCGTTCTCCTGTGATTTCATCCCGCTCCTTACGGAGTAGGGTTCCACGTAAAATCCTGGTGTTCTTCATGTTTATTCTATTTCTCTGATATTACGCTTTCGCATTCTTGATTTCTAACCAGGGTGTTTCTACTAGTCTGTTTGTGAACAAGTTTATGGAATGTTGTCAATGCCATTTTAAAAGGGTATACATAATTTCCAGAAGCTTGTTTGCTTCAGAGTTTTGCAGAAATAGATTCCTGATAGGTATATAGGTATGAACGTGTATACTTCTAATGGTATCCTATTCTTTTAAAGTTTTTTGGTTTCAATCTTCATACATGCATACTCAAGGATTTCCATTGAAATGCTGGCATGCTTCATCTCCTCGCATGCCATTCACTAAGGTAAATTTGAAGAATTCTTCAAATAAGGTTGTTTCCGCATCTCGATGTGAAAAATCATGCTTATAGTGATTGTTTTCTTTCCCATGTCTTTCTTGATGGAAAAGACTTGTCCTTTTCAGTAGTGATATGAAAATATGACGAAGCTTTCTCCTCCTTTTTAGTAGGGTCGGATACATGGATTCTTGCTCAAATCCAATGAAAGATCCAACTTTTTTACGCTAGTTGTTGGCTACCTAAGGCAACCCCCATAAGGAGGGATTTGAACCCTGATCATTTGGGTGGTAGGCTCACTGCACTATCACCAGACCGTTGAAGTGGGTACCTTTTTACTAGTGATATGAGTAAATAATTTGGAATAAATACAAATGGCTATTTGCATACCTATTTCAGCACCTATGCTCAACCTATGATAAGAATTTGGAGTTAGACTCATTTACACAACAACAACAAAGCCTTTTCCCACAATTAAGGAGGGTTGGCTACATGGATTCTTCGCCTACATTCAGATCTATCTTGGTTCAATCTCGGACTTATATCCAAAAAACTAAGATCCCTCCGTATAGTCTTTTTCCAACACTTCTTGGGCTGTCCTCGCCCTCTCTTAGCCGATTCAACCTCCTAACACTCACATCACCTAACAGTTGCATCGGCTGATCTTCTTTGCAAATGACCAAACCATCTTAAGCGGTTTTCTTGCATCTTATCCTCGATCGAAGCTACACCAACTTTCTTTCTGATTGCTTCATTCTGAATCCGATCTTTATGTCTGTGTCCACACATCCATCTTAGCATTTTCATTTCTGCTACAACCTTTCTCTGCAGTCTGCACATGTTTATGTTCACAGACCAACATCCAGATCCATAGAGCATAGCAGGTCTCACGACTGCTTTGTAAAACTTTCCTTTAATTTTTAAAGGAATTTTCTTATCACAGAGAACAACAGAGCCTCCTCTCCGCTTTAGCCAACCTGCATTTATTCTATTAGTAACATCTCCATCAACTTCCACATCATGTTGCAAAATAGATCCCAGATATCTAAAAGAACCTCTCTTGCGAATGTTATCATCATCAATCTTTATCTCGATTCCTTCACCATTGCTTCCATCAAAGGTGTACTCCATATATTCCATCTTCGTCCTACTTGTACGAAACCCTTTAGTCTCCAATGCATGTCTCCAAACCTCAAGCTTCTCGTTTACTCCATCTCTGTTCTCGTCAATCAACACAATATCATCAGCAAATAACATACACCAAGGTAACTCATCCTGAATGTGACTTGTCAACTCGTCCATAATCAAAGTAAAAAGAAATGGACTCAAAACTAAACCTTGATGTAAACAAATGTTGATGTCAAAATAGCCAGTCTTCCTAGACGGGGTCCTTACACAAGATAAAGTTCTATCATACATGTCCTTTATGAGGTTAATGTATAAGACATGTACTTGTCTCTTCTCTAGAACTCTCCACAACATCTCTCGTGGGACAGAATCATAAGCCTTCTCCAAATTAATAAAGATCATATGGAGGTTCTTCCTTTTTACTCTATAAATCTCGATTGTTCTCCTCAACAAATAGATGGCTTCAATACTTGAGCAACCTGGCATGAATCCGAATTGGTTTTCTTTTACGTTGGAAACTTGCCTCAACCTTCTTTCAATCACACGTTCCCCAATTTTCTTAGTGTGACTCATCAGCTTGATACCTTTTGTAGAGATAGTTTCTAGTATTAATAATTGTTTCCGTATCTTGTTGCTATTTCTCTCGTTTATTTAGACGTCCATGTAATTTACCCTCAGGCCTCTCCCTATATAAGAGAGCCTAGGGTTTCTCTATGAAATATAACAAAGACTCACTTTTATCTAACATGGTATCAGAGCCACCCTAGGGCTCTTCTCCCTACCCCACCCGCCGCCCCTCCTCCTCTCTCCTCTCTTCCATCCGCCGCCTTCTCCCTCCCAGCGGCAACCAGCCGCTAACGGCCCCGCCTACCGCCCTATCGGCTCCGCCAGCCCCTGCAAGCCGCCCCAGTGGCACCTCTTGCTGCCCTAGCAGCCCCGCCAGCCGCTGCCTGCCGCCCCAGCGGTAGCCAGCTCCCTTGCGGCAACCGCCTGCCGCCCCTACAGCCGCAGCGGCACCCCCTGCCGCCCTCACAGCCCCAGCGGGAACCCCATCTGTCGCAGTAGGGGTTCCGGTGGCCTCCTGCAGTACGTAGGCGTCGCTCTTGAGGCCTTTCAAGGGCTGTTTGCTTCCTTGGAAGCGTGCCCTAGACCCCTCTTCCTCAGCGTTATGGATTTGAGTGCATAAAAGTCTACACATGCACTCAAATCCTATGCAGTTGGTGTAGACATTCAGCACAGTGTCTATTTTCCCTTCGTCTTCTTCGAGCAGCAGTATGTCAGAATCGAAAGTCGATTCTCCCTCCATCGACGCGTTCAAAGGTCCTGCGCCAATAGTGAAGATGGACGGGTCTAACTATGAGCTATGGGCTATGCAGTTCATGAGCCTCATGAAATCAAATGGTAAGAAACATATTCTTACCGAAGATGAGCCTGCGGAGAACATAGGGATTTATGCCTCATGGGAGGCTGACGACGCGTACGCGAAAGTCTGGCTGTCTGGTACGTTGACGATGGAGATTGCTAACGATGTTCTCCATCAACCCACTGCAAAGGCGATGTGGGACATTCTTGCTGCTACGTATTCGCAGGTGCGAAACGAGACAAAGATGTTGCAGCTTCAACATGACATCTTTACGATGAAGCAGGCAGGCAGACCTCTTCATTCTCTTTACACATCCCTGAGAGGGATGTTCGAGAAGCTATACAGTACCATTCCTCTGACTGCTACTCCGGAGCAGCAGAAGGCGTTTCGGAACGCCACTATGGTGGGCGTTCTACTTGCTGCTCTCGATCCCGAGTATGATGCTGCGAGGTCACATATTCTAGCAGATGCAGTTATTCCTCCAGTGGAGGACGTCTACAGAAGACTCAGTCGCATTCCAGTTTCCTCCAGCCCCTCTACTCCACCCCCATCTGCGATGGCAGCCTCGCGTGGGAGAGGTGGACCGCCGTTTGGACGTGGTCGTGGACGTGGCCGTGGACCTCAAGGAAGAGGTCGCCTCAGTCAGATATGCTCGTATTGTCACAGAACTGGACACTTGGAGGAGACATGCTATTCAAAGCATGGGTTCCCCGCATCGGCACGGGTTGCTGAGCATTCACAGTCTCCATTACCGTCTACTGCTGATCATAGATTTGACGAACTTGTGGCCCGTCTCCGCGATATTATGCCACATTCTTCTGGTGATTCTTCTGGTGGCTCTTCAGACATTGCTGCCACCGCCTTTGCCAGTTCATCCGCTGCAGCTAGTAGCTCAGGTAGTTCATCAGCACCCATACATTCTCATGATATATCTGATTGGGTTATAGATTCCGGTGCTACACATCATCTTTGTCGAGATAGGGGACGATTACAGGCCTACAGGGATATCCCACCCGGCCGCTCAGTACAGATAGCAGATGGTACCCACTCACCCCTTGTTGGACAGGGGGAGGTTTTCCTATCCCCCACTATGCAGCTACAGAATGTTTTGCATGCCCCTGAGTTCTCACTGAATTTGCTGTCTATTAGTCAGATTACAAAGGACTTGAATTGTCGTGCTATTTTTGACCCGTCTTCTCTCATTTTTCAGGACATACTCACGAGCAAGGTGATTGGCTGTGGCTCTAAGCAGAACGGTTTATATAGACTGGTTCGGGAATCCTATGCTGGCGTCTCTTCTCACTCCGCTGGACCAGTCTCTCCTTACCTTTGGCATCTTCGATTTGGTCACCTTCCGATCCAGAAAATGCGCCATCTCCTGCCCCAGATCTCTCCAAGTTCGTCGTTTCGCTGTGAAACATGTCAGTTGGGAAAGCATCATAGGTCGAGCTTCCCAAGTCGTCAGAGTCGGAGCAGTAGCTCCCCTTTTGAGTTGTTACATATAGATATATGAGGTCCAAGTCGTGTTCCCGATCACCAGGGACACAGGTTTTATCTAGTGGTAGTCGATGATTTTTCTCGTGTCTCTTAGGTCTTTCTTTTGAAGAATAAATCTGAAGCAGGAGATGTTATCAAAAATTTGATTAATGAAGTACAGAATATTTTCTCTTCCTCAGTCAAATATGTTCGAACTGACAATGCCTTGGAATTCTGTACACGCTCTCTTTCTATATTCCTGTCATCGAAAGGTATTATCCACCAGACCACCTGCGCATATACATCTCAACAAAATGGTGTGGCGGAAAGAAAGCATCGCCACCTCTTGGATATTACTCGTACCCTGTTGATCCAAAGTTGTGCTCCTATTTCTTTCTGGGGGGATGCTGTCCTTACTGCATGCTATCTAGTCAATAGAATGCCATCCTCTGTTCTTGGAGAAAAGATACCTATCTCCCTTGTTTTTCCTGACAAGGAGCTCTTCTCTCTGCCGCCACGTGTCTTTGGCGCTGTGGCGTTTGTCCATCGTCTTTCTCCTGGCCTTGACAAACTCTCTCCAAGAGCAGTCAAGTGCGTCTTTGTTGGTTATTCTAGAACCCAGAAGGGATACCGCTGTTATGATCCTACAACCAACAGGTACTTTGTTAGTGCGGATGTCACCTTCTTCGAGTCAGTTATGTATTTCTCGCCAGCTGGGGACAGAATGGTACCATCTACCACCACTGATGATGTTTATGTTCCACCACCACCTACTTCGAGTTCACCTGAGTCGCTTCCTGTGTCAATTCCTATGCCAGCACCACCACCACCACCATCCCCACCTCCACCCATTCCACAGCAAATCATATCACCATTTCCTCACCATTATACGCGTCGTCCAGGTCCTGCTCAGACGACAGACCAGCCAATCACTACGCCTCAGGTATGTTCGGATGAGGTTACTACTGACGGGTCAGGTTCGGTACATATGCAGGATAACTCATTACAGGTGGACCCAGATGATGATCTTGATGTTCCGATTGCTATTCGGAAACAGAGACGGCAATGTGCTTCCTATCCAATTGCTTCACAGGTTTCATTCCACCGACTCACAGGTGATTTCCAGAAGTTTGCCATAGCATTGTCTTCCGTGGTCATACCCCGGACATACCAGGAAGCTTTGAAGAGTGAGTGCTGGAGATTAGCTATGGAAGAAGAAATGGGGGCCTTGCAGTCCCATGGCACATGGTCGTTGGTCCCTGCACCTCCTGATGCATCCGTTGTGAGCTGCAAATGGGTCTTCACAGTCAAATATCATGGAGATGGCACGCTGGATAGGTACAAAGCACGCTTGGTCGCCCGTGGATTTACACAAACATATGGCGTGGACTACATGGATACATTCTCTCCAGTAGCGAGACACTCGACTCTCCGTATTCTTCTAACTGTTGCGGTGGTTCGTGACTGGAGTATTTCTCAGCTAGATGTCAAGAATGCTTTCCTATATGGGGACTTGCAGGAGGAAGTCTACATGCAACAACCACCCGGGTTTACTGCTGAGGGGGAGACACATATGGTCTGTAGACTTCACAAGGCGATATATGGCCTCAAACAAAGTCCTCGAGCATGGTTCCAGAAGCTGTCCAATCTAATTGAGCAACAGGGATTCAGGAGGTCCAATGCAGATCACTCATTGTTTGTCCAGAAGACCTCAGCAGGTACGGTTGTCATAATGGTCTATGTGGATGATATTCTTGTTACAGGAGACGATGCTCAGGGCATAGCAAGGGCAAAGGCATTCCTAGGTCGTCAGTTTGTTACAAAGGATCTTGGAACCCTAAGATATTTTCTGGGGTTGGAATTTGCTAGGAATGCACATGGTTTGGTGATGACACAACGGAAGTACATTACAGACTTCCTGGTGGAGACCGGTATGGATGGGTGCAAACCATCTAGTATCCCCATGGACCCCAGCATGAAGTTATATGATGATGATACTGATGAAGTGGATAAGAGGAGATATAGAGAGATGGTGGGAAAACTCCTCTACATTACTATAACCCGTCCAGATATTGCATTCACAGTTAACCGGGTGAGTCAGTTTATGGAGCAACCGAGACAGGTTCACATGGATGCTATACACATGATACTGAGGTATCTGATGTCCTCTCCAGGGCTAGGACTACTATTCAGAAAAAGTGCAGACTTATCCATCTCAGCGTGTGCTGACGCAGATTATGCAGGATGCCCTAAGGATAGAAAATCAACCTTAGGGTTTGCAGTTTTTGTTGGAGGCTCTATGGTGTCTTGGAAAAGTAAGAAACAAACGGTGGTGGCAAGATCTAGTGCGGAATCCGAATACAGGGCAATGGCCCAAGCCAGCACGGAAATGATGTGGGTTCGCTCCGTATTAGAAGATTTACATGTAGCTGTACCTCTACCTATGAAGCTTCAGTGTGACAATCAGGCAGCATTGTTTATTGCCAACAATCCAGCTTTTCATGAGAGGACCAAGCATATAGAAGTTGACTGCCATTACACCAGGGACCTGATCCAGAGAGGATTGATATCCACGGCCCATGTTAGCTCAGGAGACCAAACGACTGATGTATTCACCAAGCCATTGCTCAGAGGACCGTTTCAGAGATGTTCATCCAAGCTGAGCATGATTGACATCTATGCTCCACCTTGAGGGGGAGTGTAGAGATAGTTTCTAGTATTAATAATTGTTTCCGTATCTTGTTGCTATTTCTCTCGTTTATTTAGACGTCCATGTAATTTACCCTCAGGCCTCTCCCTATATAAGAGAGCGTAGGGTTTCTCTATGAAATATAACAAAGACTCACTTTTGTCTAACACCTTTGTAATTTGAACAATTTTGAATGTCTCCTTTATTCTTGTAAAGAGACACCATGATACTCCTCCAATCTTCAGGCATTTTCTTGCTTCGCTAAATAACATTGAATAGATTAGTAAGCCAAGTCAAACCGCGCTCACTTAAAACTCTCCATGCTTCTACAGGGATGTCATCCGATCCTACACCTTTCCCAGGTCTCATAACCTTCAAAACCCCCTCTACTTCCTTTTTTGTATTCATCTATAGCGTGCACGATTCAAGTAACTTTCACTGCTAGCTAGATCACCCAAAGTGATCTCTTTATTTCTTCCCCTGTGAAAAGTTTATGGAAGCACTGCTCCCATCTAGTCTCTATATCCTTCTGAGTAACTTAATGCATCTCACTTGAGAAAAGGTCTCTAGTCTCTCTTTCTCTTGCTTTGGCCAACCTGAATATATCATTCTGGCCCTCCTTAGAATCGAGATTTTTATACAAAACTTCATAAGCTTTTGACTTAGCTTCGCTTACAGCCTTCTTTGCTTCCTTCTTCGTTATTTTGTAGTTTGTGACAGTCCTCTGTTTTATCCTTAGACATAGCTTTAAAGTATGATCTTTTAATGTTTAGCTTCTCGTGTACCCCTTCACTCTACCACCAAGCCTTCTTTTGACCTGGAGCTCTTCCCTTTGACTCACCCAGCATCTCCTTGGCTACCTTTCAGATACAAAGTGCTACTGCCTCCTACATCTCGTTTGCACTTCCACTACAATCCCAAGATAAGTCTTTTAAAACCTTCTCCCTGAAGCTTGATTGTTTCAATTGAAGATTCCACCATCTAGTTTTGGTGATTTTAAGAATCCTCTTTTTCTTTACCATCCCTTTTATTTGTACATCCAAGACTAACATAATAAACTCATTTACATAACACAGTAAACTGTAGTTAAAAATTGCATACAACTTTATCTTTGTCATCACGTTCCTTGACTTCTTTGGCATGCTGCGGAGATCTCAAGTTCATATAGGGTTGGCAAATTATAAAATACATGTATTTGTTCTTTGTGCTACGGTTCCTGATTTATATTTGTTTTGCTTTGCAGATATGTTGTGGATGCTGCCGACTTTGATAACTTGCCCATATCAAAAAGTGAGCTCCATGACCTCTTGAGCAAGCCCTCATTAAGTGGAATTCCACTACTGGTTCTTGGAAACAAAATCGACAAGCCTGAAGCTCTCTCAAAAGAGCGTCTAATGGATGAAATGTAACAAAGTCCCCTATTCTACATCTTCTGGCTTCTATTATGACATTGACTCGTTATTTTCTGAAAATCCAAAATCTCCATTACAGGAACCTCAGATCTATTAGCGACAGAGAAGCATGCTGCTACATGATCTCATGTAAGAACTCCACAAACATCGCCACCGTCATTGATTGGCTCGTGAAGCACTCGAAGTCCAAGAACTGAGAAATCCAGGCAAGATGAATGTATCTGGGGCTTGGACGTTTGTTCTGTAGATGGTGGTTGTTTAGTTCCCTGATTCTCTCACAAATTTATTTTCTTGCATTGTGTTATTTATTTATTTTTCCCCATCATGGAATGGGAGAATGCCCCTTAGTTTCTGATCTTCCCTCATATATTCCTCCTTGTGCGATTTCGACATTCCATTAGTGGGAGTTTGCAATTGTATTGAGTAAAATCAGAGCACATATTTTGGCTGGCACATATGGAGAACCTGATTTTCTTGTGAATCATGTATGGTTACTGATATGATGTGATCAGTGTGGCTATAGTCCGTGGATTATTGTGCTGAATGAATAACGATCTTTTTTTGCTATAATTACTTTAATATTCACGTATAGACTGATGATCAGTTTCCTTTTCATTTCAACATGATTTTAGATTGTAATTAGGTTTGGCATGATCTCCTCCATATATATTTGGTGCTTTGTGTGTGCCTTTGACATCAGGTTCAATCTTGAAATCAAAATCCTAAAACCGAGAATTTAACTATGAACATGATCTGGTGCCATTTCAAAACAAAAAGCTTCTTTATAAACATCTGATGTACCAATTAGAAATAATAAGCTAATTCAATGTGCATGTGTTTCTAATTTGATTATGTGATTTATGTCAGAAATATTTACTTTTTATTAGTTGATGGCGGTACCTATGACCTCTTCTATAAGATTTATTGCTCTAACTTTCCTTTATTTAAATTTCAACGTTTGGATTCTTTTTAATGATAAAATATAAACACAAATCATCTTCAAGAAGAGTGGTTTCAATCTTTGTTCGATGTGCTCCCTTACATTTCAAACGAGGATTCCATTGAACATTAATGTCTCCACCTACGTTTTATCTTCAATATCAATGACGGGTCTGTTAGGAACGAATTTGATCAAGCAATAAACAAGAGAACATGTAAAATTGCACAATGCAAGGATTTATAGTGGTTTGACAACATTCTTACTCACTTGTTCACCCCGGTCTCTCTTGTTATTTCTTGTATGTATTTTGAGTACAATATATGGATGTCTAAACATCTTATTTATACGGCAACATAAGTACTATGGTACACAACAATCCTCTTTGTTAGTACTCAACCAATTACAAGGCAGAGGAGCATCAACTATCTTAACAATCCTCCCTTTAACTTAGTCAATCACAAAGCATGAGGAGGATATTCCTCCCCAATGGGATGGGCATTGGGCTGGGCTGGCCCGACCCAGCCCGAAGCTTGGCCCAAAAAGCTCGGCTCAGCCCTAGCCCGAAAGGATATTGAGCCGGGCCTGGGCCTAAAATATCGACCCAAAAAAATATTGGGTCGGGCTCGGGCTTTGCTTGGCCCAACCTGACCCGGCCCGCCACATGGCTCGATATTAGGCTCGATACCCGGCCCAAGAAACAACTCGGGCCTTAGGGAGGAGAACATTCCACTATGCATAACTCCCAACCCCACGATACCCCTAAGTCCCTCCCCCCCATCGCGCGCCCGCGATACCCCTAACCCTCCCCCATCGTGCGATCGCTTGCTCGACAACACCCTCTGTCGTCCTGCGCTTGCTTGGCAGCTTGGCCCCTAACCCTCGCGTCTCGCCGCCTCGACCTCCCTAGTCCCACCATGTCTCGAGCCTCATGCCCAGCCTCCCATTCCGGTCTTGCCCTAGCCCTAGCAGTAGTGTCACTAGCGAAGGTTCTATTTCTTGGTGCAGAATGGATTTTACAGGTGACACTCCTCAGCGGGAGGAAAACATGTTTGACTTTGGCAAGCTGTGAGTTTTTTGTGGATTATATTGCGTGCCAGTATTTGGTCCTCTGTTGCCTCTATTATCTAACATTATAGATGAAGCATAGGAGTGTATCTAACAATTTATGGAGACAGAGCTTACTGGTTGTGATTGTATAGTGTTTGAATTTGCGTTTAATTCTATTTGCTTTGGATTTGGTGTAGTAACGACCTTGAATTTTGTGATTTTGGCAAAATGTCATCTTTCAAAATGGAGATGTCTGATATTGACTTCTCAAGCCCTTAAGGAACAACCAAGAAGCCCAATTAAATTTCTAAAGGAGGTTCTATTTCTTGAAAGACTGACAGAAAGATGTTTAATTTCTCTTGTAATTTCGATTTTAACGAGTATGTGCTTCCTTGTTCCTTTTATGCATGCTTCATTATTCTTTTAGGCGATTCTTCATGACCAGTGATGTTATTGTGATCGACATGACTTCATTAATGAGGTCCCTCTTGCATTTCAGGTTGGAAAGCTTTTATATTGTATGGACAGAAAATCTGTAGGTTAGTTCATTGTGTTTTCATTTCAACAATAATCTGATGTAAACCTTAGTTTAGTCCATTCAGTTTTTGTTATGTGAAGGAGGAGCCCAAGAGTATAAAAGGATGTTCTTTGCAACTAAGTGCAAGAGCAAGTGCTTTGCATTTGAAACCTTCTATCAAACAAGAAGCCACAAAATGTCTAGAAGCCACATTCAAAAGAACTCTTTGTAAAAGAGGTATTGATTAGATGCACCATGTAAATTGATATGTTTTTATCCTAATAGTTCTTGGATAATTGATACAAAAGGGAATGCCTAGAACCAGAAGGAGTTTAAGATGGTCGGGGCTCATGCAAAACGTGTCGGAGCTTGGGCCGGCCCGGCCCAAGCCTGACCCAAAGGAAATGGTCCGGGCCTGGGCTTGGGCCGAACAACATGAAGAATTGTGGGCTTAGGCCCAGCCCAAAGCCCGAAATATTTAGACGGGCTTGGGCCTGGGCCCTTCAGTGCCCAACCCAACCCAGCCCATGCCCATCCCTACTCCCCATTAGCTCCCATCCAATTACAAAGCAGGTTGGGGATCAACATCATCAACAATCCTCTCCATCAATGCTTAGACAATCAATCCTCGCATGAAAGCTTCTTTTACTTGAAGGTTGATTTGTAGTACATGTTGCAGTTTTGACTCTATGCTTCAATCATCATCACTGATGTTAGTTTGAGCTGAATCTTGTCTTCTATACTTGAAGATTGATAGAAGTTACAAGTTTCAACTTCTCCACCCTAGTGGATATGGTGAACATATCAATTGGATTTTCAACGTGTCGATCTTTTTTAAATTAACTTGCCAATGTCTAGTTGCATTTAAAAGAAGTGGTACATCACATTCGCGTGCTTGTGCTTCGAGTGATAGAATAAACTCTTAGCAAGATGTACTTTGACTATAACTAAATAATTGAAAATCTTGACTTTTTTTATTCAATTCTTTCATCAGACCTTTCAACCATATCATTTCCTTACAAGCGTAGTTGCTACATCTTCCGCCTTCGCGGTTGAGATGGTCATTATCTTATTAAGTCTGAAGATCCACCTAATGGATCCGTTTACCAAGGTAAAGACACACCATGTTGTGCTTCTCTTGTCGTCATCATCTCCCACAAAATCCAAGTCCAAAAACCTCGAACACAAATGTTAGCAGTACCATAACATAATTCTATGTTAGAGGCACATCCGGTATATCATAATATCCACTTCACAACTTCTTAACGATCCTTGTATATACATGGTTGGTCTTGTACTAACCATTGCGTACACCAAACTATTAATAACAGATTGGTAGGGTACTTTGGGCACGTACTCATGCTCCTCATTCTCAGCAACTCCTTTCCTTTTAGGGTTTTCATTTTTCATATGAAACCTCTAGTTTTTCTCGATGTACTCTGCCTGGGATAATATCAAATTCTTATTTTTCATGTCTCTAATAATTTTCATTTCAAAGATTTTCTTTGCAGGACCCATGTGCTTCATTTCAAGCTTCTTAGACAACAATGTCATGAGATTTTTATCTTTTCATTGTTCTAACCTACAATAGGCATGCATCTACATGAAATAGTTGATGTAAGATATAATAATCTTCTTGAACATAAATACTTTTTCTGAATGTTCATACAATGCTGTCTTTCTACTAGCCACATAGCCCTGTGATTGTTTCATGTAGTTGTCCTTCTTTAGATCACCATGTAGAATTGTCATCTTGACATTTAACTATGTAGGTCCTCATCTATAACAATGCTTATTACTGGTTCGATGGTTGAGATCTTTACAATAAGCGTAAAGATCCACTTGAAATCAATTCATACTTTGTGCTGAAAGCCTTTTGCTACTAGCCTAGTGACGCATCCTGTAATCAAGAAATAGGGCAAAATTAGGGATTGTCGACCACCAATTTTATCCAAATTAGGTTTTTATTAAGTTAGGGTTTTTCGTCCATCTAATTAGAGTTGGTAATTTAAATTAGGCCTAATAATCTTGATTTGGTCCATATGTCTTTGAATTTTTATATATAGAGATCACATGTGATGCCAAATTAGTTAGGTGGTAAAGTAATCATACGTATTCATGGTAGGTTTTTTGACATATTTATTTATTTATTTAATTTTGTGAAGGGGCTATGGGTCATTGTATGGAATCAGTTGAAATTTAATAAAAATGGAAGGTTCTCCATATCTCTATCTCTTTCCCCCTTCTCTATGTGCATTTCGCACTTTCTTCCCCAAGAAACCCACACAACATACATGTTCTTCCCCTTATGCTCTTCTTCCCCAAATCTTTTCCACCAAAATTTTCCATTTGCATCAATTGGTATCACAGCAAGCTACGAGTCACCCATAGGATTCAACAATCTTCTCGCACACTAGAGAACAAAATATGAGGCGTATTGTTTAGATTATGATGTGTGGCAAATGGCGAAGACTTCTCCTACTATAAGTAGGGTTGGCTACATGGATTCTTACTCAAATCCATGTTGAAAGATTCAACTATTTTTTATGTTAACCGTTAACTGCCTAACGCAACCCTCACAAGGGGAATTTGAACCCTGGTCTTTTGGGTGGTAGACATACTGCACCACCAACAAACCATTCAAATGTGACCATCAGATTATGATGCGTACTTAAGAAATGCGAAAGTGGTTGAAATATCTCTACAAAATGATTTTGAAGGTACAATTATGATCTGATTTATGGTTTCAAGAAGAAGCATTCATTTGCGAAAAATTCAACTTATTGCGATGCCCATATAACAGGAGGTCGACGAAAACAACCAAGTAGAACAAGTAGAAGATGATGCTCTCAATGAAGTTCTTGCCACTTCAAAAGTTTTACCTTTAAAGTCATTGAAAAGATATGAAAAAGAAGAAGATCCAGATTCTTCAATCATCCAGACCAACTCTGTGGCTCCATTATCCAAGAAAACCATCTTGTCGGTCGACCCATCGAGCCAAATGCCATCATGGTCTCAACTCAACCAAAGATACACCTCCTATTGAATGCCCTTCACCAGCACTTGGAAAAGTCACGGTGCTTGCAATTAGCCCTTATGATACTCCATGTTACCATCATAGAGGCAATGAGCATTTGCGTGCCTCAAGATCTCCAACACCATCGTTGAATTGTCCAACGCCACTGCGAGAGCATTGCTCACCACTATGGAATGATTGGAGGTGGTCAACCTGAACTACTCGACCACAAGAATGTCTGCCACCGCCCATCTTCCATAAATTCCCATCGTCGTTGCCCTCAGAGCTCCGATACTGCCACCAGCAAATGCCTCCTTGTGCCTTAAAACCCCCACAACCATCTTCGTAAGCACCGCCAGCCTTCGCCCCGATGTTTGGAATCTCCAAACCCAATACCATCGGCCATGATCTCGAGTTGCAAGCACCATGGACGTTGTTATCCCACCAAATATCACCACCATACCCTAAGCCCTAACATCAACATAGTCATTTACTTTGGATGGAAAAAATCCTATCATGGAATATAAGAAGATTGAGGGTTTCTTCCATTAGAGATCAAACCCTATAAAAAAATGGGGATCATGTGTTGTTATTGGGCTTTTTTAAAGAAGCCCCTCCTCCAAAACTATTTTATCTAAAGGTGAAATTAAGATGGAGCTTATGTGGAGGAGAATAATTAATTAAAGGGGTAGGAATTTGGCATTCTCTCCCTTGAGTGTTGAAAGTAAAGAGGCGGACATCAACCTATTCCTATTGGAATTAGGAATATCAGGAATCCCTATTTAAGGATAAGTGGGCCAATTATATTATTCACATTTTCCCTCACAATAATCTCGTGGTTTCCATCTTTCATGGCCTCTTCAAAATCCATAATCCAATATATGAAGATGGCACACTAATTTTCCCACAAAACCCTCCTTTCCATAAGATAACAACTCCATGAAAATCGCAATAGTAGTATGGATTCTATGTTCTGTGACACATCGATTCTTCAATCACAATCACAACTCCACGAGGATCGCAACAACTTGGGGCCCACCACATGTACCTCATCTGCTCTCTCATCACTGGCTCCAAAACGCCACGGTTAACTGATTGCACACGGCATTTGAAGATCAAGCATCTCATAAGGAGATATTTTTTTCAAAGCGGCAAAGATCTAATGCAACATATAATCAAAAAATATGGCAAAGTTAGGGATTGTCTTCTGTTAATTTTGTCCAACTTATGATTTTATTAAGTTAGGGTTTTTCATTTGTTTAATTAGAGTTGGTAAAATAAGTTAAGGTTAGTTGTCTTCATATGGTATGATTTGAGTTTGAATTTTTAAACAAAGACATTACATGCTATCTCAAATTAATTAGTAGGTTGAGTAATTTCATATTCAAATTTGGCTTGTTAAGAACTTTATTTTTAGTTGTTTATTTATTTTTTGTACTCGAACACTTTATATAAAGGAAAGTTTAGTCAAAATTAGTGTTTTTTCATCTCTCTTTTCCCTTTCTCCCTCCGAGCATCTTCACACTTTCTTCCCTAAAAACCAAGGCAACATGTATGTTCTTCTCCCTCCACTCCTCTTCCCCCAAATCTTTTCCACCAAAATTTTTTATTTGCACCATCAAGCCTTGTATCTAAAGGTACCATCATCATCTTTATCTTGCATATTACTTATTGTGCATGACCTTCTTTCACTTTTGTAGTGGACCGAAAATCCCATGTTTTGTTGGTTGTGAATGAATCCATCTCATCCTTTGCGGCTAACTCGCACTACTTCCTTGTCTCATCATGTAATGATTTATCAGAGCATAAATCTTTTTCTGGGAACTATCCAAGGAAGATGACATGTTGTACTACCCACGATTAGTACCCATGATTTAAAGTAGCACTGCTAGTGGATGCAAGCTTCACTGAGAGAATAAAGGGGCCAGAACATGGTTCTAGGTTGTGGTTTTCATCTGCTTGAGTTTTTATGTTAAAATCATTATGTGTTGTGGTTTCGTTTTCTCTACTTATATCCTTGTGGTTTGTAAATATTTGAATTTGATAATGATATTGTATGTTGCATAACTCACCAACCTCCCCCACCCCATCTTCTATGGAACTCCCGGTTGGTGCAAGAATGACTGCAAATTTTGCAGGTGTAACAATTGTCATGTTGTTCCTAAATGGAAAAAGGAAACCTATCTCAGGATCACCTTTATTAGTTCGTAATAAGTAATTCAAGGAAGGTGGTGAAAACCTTGGAATAAGTTTGCTTATTCCAACAAACTTCCTTGATAATAAAGTCTGTGGATTATTTTGTGGTATGGATAGCATATTCTCATCATTTACATACAATATGCTTCGTTAAGGTATCTCATCAAGCTACACAAAATCTGATTTTTCGGTTTCCTTTTCTCCTGTTAGTTTGTCTTTATATAAGGAAGACTTATTTTCGTTAACATCAATGCTTATGGATGTTTGTTTCTTCTCCAAATCCTGCAATATTTATCTATAGATATATGTACTATAGACAACAAAGATGCACTTTCTCTCTTTTGTGTCGAGATTTCTTCTATTTTTTGTTCAATGTAAACATATGTTGTGCATCCAAAATACATAAATGAGAAAGTGTTACCTTCTTTCTCCTTCATATTTCTTCTAGAAGTTCTATTAGACCTGTGAGCCACTGCTGAATCATTTATACAGTAAATGTTACTGTAAATTATTTATCAATAAAACTTATTTATTTATTCACTTCCTTTCTAAGATTATAATATGTGGCACTTATTGGGTCCTTATGTACAAATATGATTATGTATGATGACCATCTTGAGATCATACAACTGTTAATTTAATTATTGAATCATATAGGCAGGTGTTGAGTTGTGTTAGAATGAGGACTCAACTACATCGTTTAGGAATTATCAAGAAAGAATCTCCAGCATGAGAAGTACATGACAATCCTTACTCTAAAGGCTGACATCCAACCAACCTATTGATGTAGTTCCTCTGCAAAGGAATAGAGATTCATAGGCATTGGGTGAGTTAAGTCAAAGAGTTAACTTAGTAAGATCCAGATAATAAAGAACTATGTTAATCAAGTTCTTTACACCGACTCAGTGGTGCACATATTAATGCATATGGGTGATACAATCTCTCAAAGGAATCATACATGTTCACTACTGAAACGTAAGACTTGAACCCACTCATGAGATATTGAGATAAATCAAATTCCACCGATGGTCGTCTTGTTTTGGAAACGAGGCTTGACTTGTAGGTGCGATACATGCTTTTGGAAAAATATGATCAATACCAACTTCCAATGATCGAATGTGAAACTTAATGATAAAACTCTGACATAGATAGTTTACAGTGAGATTAGAACTTCACGTTTAATCTTGGTCTTCTAGTATGCATGATGTATGACTATTGAGAATATTCGAGGGTGATGTGATCTTAATTAATTGTATAACATGACACTTCGATTTCACGTGAGTGATGAAACATGTTTGAATTTTAGTAACGCTGCTCAGTGAAGTGGTTATACAATTTTAGTTCAAATGTTGTACATACTGAATTGGACACAAATATAATAAGAAGATAGGAATACTTTGTCTGATATAATCAAACAACCTAACCTTATCTTTGAGTATCCACAAAAAAAGCGCACTATCCATGAAAGAGTTCGTGTATTGCACGTTATTATTAAGGACTTCTTTGTAACTAGAATTCACATATTATATTGCATATGCGAATATGATTCAAATTCCAATGTCAATGTAAATTGGATCTATATTTTTATTTTGACCAATGAATATGATTCATTTTTGGATGACCTATTTCTAATTGTCACAAATAATTGATAATCTTTTGTTGATAATTAAATTCCTTTTATCAATTAAGAAATGATTAATGGTTGAATAAATAAAAGAAAAACAAAAAGAGGATGAAGGTTGACATCCATGTGGGTCCCACCACATGGGATGTCCCCACCGTTATCTTGTATTATTTCTCTTCTCTCTCTCTCTCTTTAATCTTATTCCTTGTTCATAATTTTAGAGTAATTGGAATTTATAATTAATTATCAATTCTAATCCTAAAAGTTGTTGAGAGCTCTCTCGATCCTAAAAGTTGAGAACTTTAAACTTGGTAATGAATCACATCAACATTATTAATGGTAACTAAATCTAATTTAATCATCAAATTTCCAGTGACAAATATTGGCAGTAATGGAACTATTCTTGAACTCTTTTAAGAATGTTGTACCTTTTCTGCAGATACTTGGAGATAAGGACATGTCGAATGTACCTTATATGCATTGTGACTTGGATTGTGAGATCTAATCTCATATCTAGATCTAGAAAACCTCTCAGAGATGTTTGATTATGTCAAACAGAATATTCTATCTTCTCATTGCATCCGAATCATATTCATATCAATGTCCAATATTTGGACAAAGATTGAATAACTAGTCCACTGAGTGGAGTCACTAAAATCCAAACATGTTTCTTCCTCCCGCGGAATGGAAGTGTCATGGCTATAAAATCGATTAATACCACACCATCCTTGAGTATTTCCGATACACGCACATCCTACATACTAGAAGACCTAGAATAAACCCAACGTTCTGATCAAATTTTGACTATCAAGATTTTATCATTAAGTTTATCATTTGACAATTGGTTGGTATCGATCATATGATTTCCAAAAGCATATATCCTACCTACAAATCATGCCATGCTTCCAAAGCAAGATGATCATTGATGGAATTTGCCCAGTATCTCATGAGTAAGCTCATGTATTTTGATTTAGTAGTGAATCTCTATGATCCCTTTGAGAGATCGTATTACTCCTACGCACTTGTATGTACAACAACTTGCCAGTGTATAGATCTTGATTAAGTTTTCAATCTAATGGTTTGCCCAATGTACATACTTATACATATAGTAATACATCTATCTTCGATCAACGAATGCATGCCTATATCGTGACAACGTACGACATAGGTCTTTAATATCTCCATCTTGCTAGGTCGACTCTTTTGCTTAACTTATCTGACACCTCTTAATCTCTATTTTTATGCAGAAGAACATCATCAATAGGTTGGTCAGATATTAGCCTATGGAGTAAGGATTTCTATCTCCTTCTTGATGAAACTCGGTTTCATCATCATAATTTGCATATATTAACCCCCTAGCTTAGACTAAGTGTCAATAAAAATCATATAAAATGTTGTTTATATCTGAGTCATGGAATAAATTTAAAATATAAAAATAACAAAATATCGTAGTGTTTTTAAGCCATTAAAAATGCTCACAGAAATATTTCTTCCTTTGTTTGACCTCGTTTCCATTGTTGGTCAACATGAAACTTGTAGATCTCATCAAGCTCTACAACTTTCATGTTTTTGAGTTTTTCCAAACTCAGCCATTTTCCCTCTCTTTTACGAGGTTTATAATTGAATAACTTGATTGGGCCATGTGCCGCTTTCTGGTTGCACCACATAGCCCGCTCACTGTGCGCCACCTAGCCTCCAATTTTCGACGTTAGATCACCCTCTTCCTCTCCAGATCTGCAACGTCCATTCCCGCTTTGATTTCAACCCTCCGATCAAGTCCCAACCTCATCACACCCGTTCGCCAGTGCCTCTTCGTCCTACCACCACGTGGCTACCTCCCAGTCGCCTGATCATCTCCTGGAGCATCCATCGCCACTGTACTTTTCTACTCCAGCCACAACCCTCCGATACTTCTCCCAATCGCATCTAGGCCCTCCGTTCCAGCCTTTTTCTCCTCTTTCCACGTGGCTATCTCCAGCATCGTTCGATCTCCTTCTCAAAGATTCAATCTCCATCGCACGCTTCCACTCCCGTCTCAGCCCTTTGATCGACACCCATCTCTCATCGCGGTCGTTCACATCCGCTTCCTTCCCATTTCGCCACATGGTGTCCTTTGCTCCCCTTGATCATCTCTCATCAATAGAATCCAAGCCACTCTTGAGCTCCCTCTTCTCAGTCGTTAGATCGTAAGATCCAACAGCTGAGGACCCGTCGTCTACCTTCGAACCCCATCTCTTTCCCATGTTCTCCACCTCGTGTGTCAGCTTTCCCGTTTCCATTTCCCCCACCTTCTCCACCATCCTCGCCACTCTCCGACTATACCACGACAAAGACCCATCATTCCATTTCCTCGTGGGCACCCACACTCACCGTATCTCCCTTCCTCTTGTTCCATATCATCCCCGTCAAATCCGTCGCCACTCACCAGAACCGCTACTCCCATTATTTAAATTCCTCATTTCCGGCGACCTTCAAACTTGTCCACCTTTACGAGGGGCTAGGCCCAGCCCCCACTCTACTTCCCTGTGACAGTGAGAGGTTAGATCGATGGCACGACGATGACCTTTGCCTTCGGTGTAGACCCGTAGCTTGTATAGTTGTGTCGTGGTGGCTTCATTACTGCCAAGCTGCTCCTCAAGGCCGGTTAAGTCCAGCAACGACCAGGGCTCCTTTTAGGAGATCGAGCATAGGCCATTCACTCCGCCATCGCCCAGGTAAGCTTCTCTAACCTCCTCTTGTATTTTCTTTAAACTTCTCTGATTTAATTCGTCTTCTACACACCTGTTCACCTGTTGTTTTCCATCGCCTGAGCTTTACTTAGCCTCCATCTCCTTTGTGCAACCGTCACTGGATCACCTACCCTTCTCCACGACCTGAACCCTTCCACCCCACCTCTTCTCCACTTCGCCAGAGAAGATGACCAGGCCTTCCGCTTCTTAGCCCCGCATGGACGCCATCCCACTCACAATCACTTCATACACTGTGCTTCGGCTATTACACTAACATTGCAAGACTTCTTCGTTAATGGCCAGAGCTGACGCATGAGCACCTTCAAGTAGCATCATCTCCGGTGTACAAGTAGTAGCAATGACCTCCAGATAGCCCATCTACTCCGTTGAACTTCCACGATGATATCCAACCATTCAAGAGTTAATGGAGATCTTCATCGAGCTCAATTGGAGGTGGCAGAGCATATATGGCATCGCCGGAGGTCCAATCTCACCGCCACCCTCGTGGCGACGGAAGAAACACCAGAGTCTACAGGTGTCGTTGGATGGCACTCCCTTAGTGGCCATCCAATGGCTCCTAGCGAGCCACGTCCCCCCTTCATGCCTTACAACACTGTTCTATCCTGGTGATCGGATGGTAGCAGCGGAGTCACGTGTCAGCGCCAAGCCAGCCTCCGAGCCTTCTATCCGAGCATGCAGGCTTGGGTCGTCCGAGCCTATTCCGAGCTAGAGATGACCTTCGAACCTATCCCGAGCCTAACTCCCAAGCCGAGCCAGTAGCCGAAGCAACTTTGAGCCTCTTCCGAGCCTGCGCATCCATCGAGCCTTGCTTCCACGTGCTAGTCACGTATAAGCAGGGGAAATTTACATGGAGGCCCCCAGAACTTCTTCAATTTGCAGATATGTCCTGTTCGCACGTGCAATCGATGTGCGCTTAGGGTAAATTGCAACTAACTCCCTTCAGGTTTTAATAATTACACTTCTACTCCTGCACATGTGGGTAAATATCAGGGAAGGCCTTGCGCCTTTTGTTAATTACTTTTAGGTCCTTTTAGGGACCTTTTTGCTATTTATTTTCTTTTGTGAACATCTTAAGCATCTGAGCTCCTTTTTAATTGATCTTGGTCTCATTTTGAAGCTAGTTTAAATCTCTTTCTAATGGCATGTATCTGTTTTGATACTTCATGATATGATGTTTTATTTTAACAACTAAGTGTCAAGTATGTAATGCTTTACATGCCTAGCCTTAATATATCAATGGAACTTGCTTCTTCATTTGATTCTAAAATTGATCTATGTTTCTTGCTCAATTTGTTTTATCTGATTAGGGCATAAAGTGTTCACTTACATTGGTCCTCAAATGCATATCCTTGCATGATGAAAAGCAAATAAAGAATTGTCTTCTACATGTTTCATGTGTCTGTATTGTCTGTCCATGTGCATGATGACCAATGGATTTCTAATTCAACGCTTAATATAGGTAATAAGAGTCTAGTTAAATTACTTAAGAGGCTCGTGTCCCTCAGTTCGACCATGTGCTTGAGTAAAAATAAAAATCGATCGCTTTCTTGTTATTAATTGATCCATTATTTTAGTGGTCTTTGACAAATCCGATTTTACCCGACTACAACGAAATCGTTAATTCTACATAATTAAAAGGATAAAATTGTGGATCGTCACTTCTCAAGTTGGATATCATGTCTCAACAATCATTTGATGGTGGTAGTTGAGTCCTTAATCTAACTCTTTAGATTTCATCTTGCACTAACCAATATGACGATCAACAGTTATATGAGTATCATTTTGGCCATCGTATATAATCCTAATTGTATTGTGGGACCTTATAAGTACATGCATTCATTAATCTCAGACAATGAGTGTAAACTGATAACTTCTATTGGTATATAATAATATTACAATACCATTTATTATAGAAATGGTTCATCCTAGTCTCACATGTCTGACATGTGCGACGAGTGAGGGTGCCTTGGATGTCTATTTATGGACAATTGGGAGGCACTAGATGATAGATCAACGTGGATTACTAAGGATATTAAGGTGTCCTTTACTAATGTTTGTATTTGATGTGTCTCATAGTAGGAAGTTCTTAGTTTCGCATAGGTCAGAAAAGGAAGCTAGGCGACGACTTAGGTGTCCTTGCTAAAGTGGGAGGGGTGCCAAAAATCCAATATTAAACTTTTGATTTTTCACCCAGGTGACCAATCAGATTCTGAGCCTGATCGATCAAGTGTTGTCGATCAGTGCATATTGATAATTGATCATAGGTGATAGATCAACTTACTTAATATGATCATAAAATATGTCCTGAATGATTTCATTTTTGTGAATAATATATTCAACACATATCACTCAATTTGCGCAACCCAAATTATCTTTTAATGAACTTAATTGGAGATGCAACTAAATATTTCGTAAAAACGTATGCTAGATGCATATCTGTCGCTACATAGTCTAAATAGATTTCACCTTTCAAATATTTTCTCTAATAAAGTGATGTCTAACATTTATGTGCTTAATCCTAGAGTGGTTTATAGGTTTTTAACAAAGTTAATAGAGATAGTGTTGTCACGCAGTGTTCGGTTCTTGCTAAAGGTCAAACCAAAGTTGGAAAGAGTATTTTTCATCCAAAGTAGTTGAGAACAAGCTGAAGATGCGGTTATATACTCTGTTTCAATAGTTGAAAGTGCCAAACAAGTTTGCCTTTTTGGAAACCCAAGATACAAGAGCATTCCCTAGGCATTGGTTGGTACCACTTGTACTTTTTCGATTTGTACGACTGCCAACATAATCTGCATCGTTATATGTAAAAAATTCTAACGAATGCATACTCAAATATAACAAACCTAACTTTTTTTATAATAAAAAATTCTTTTTACGTTTTTAAGTGACTTTCTTTCGGATCTAATTGAAAACATGCATCTAAATATGTGCTAAAAATTATATTAGGTTTGCTCATTGTTAGATAAAGCAAAGAACCGATTATACCTCTATATAGACATTGGTCGACATGCTTATCATACTCGTGAAGGTCGAGGTGAGTCGTCGAAGTAATCGAAGTAGACTTTCCTGAAATTTTATCAAAACCAAACTTTATCAGCATCTCCTTTGTGTACTTTTACTGTAAAAAGAAAGTATTGGACTCTGTCTAATTGATCTACAACCCTAAAAAATCTTGAGTTCTCCAATAATGCTCATCTCGAACTGTTCTTGCATGGCTTGAGAGAAATCCTTGCAAAGAATTTCATTAGTGGATCCAAACACAATATCATCAACATAAGTTTGCACAACCAATAATACAAACAAAACAAAGTTCGCATACAAAGTGCAGTTTACTTTACCTACTATGAAACTTTAGGTGAGTAAGAAAGTTCTGAGTTGGTCGTTCCACATTTGAGGAGCTTGCTTAAGTTCATAAAGGGATTTCCTGAGCATAAAGATGTATTCTAGTTTCGAGGGGTCTTCAAAACCAGATGGTTGCTTTCTTCTTTAATGAAGCAACTTAGGAAGGTGCTTTTAACATCGATTTGATATGGCTTGATTCCCATGGAACAAGCGAAAGCTAGTAGCATTCCAGTTGACTCAATCCTTGCAAAGGTACATAGATTTTGTGAAATCGATGCCTCCATGCTTAGTATATCCGTGAGCAACAAGTCTTTCCTTGTTTCTGACAACTATACCTGGTTCATCTAGTTTATTCTTAAACTCCACTTGATTCCAATAAATGTTTAGTTTTCAGGTTTTGGCACAAGCTCTCAAACCTAGTTTCTCTCAAATTGAATAATTTCTTCTTGCATTACCATTAACCAAGAATCAATGTTTAATGCCTCTTCGACAAACTTTGGCTCCAAAGAGGATACAAATGCATATAACACAAATGAATTTAAGTGTGATCTTGTTTGGATTCCTTTCGAGATGTCCCCAATCACATACTTCTTTGGGTGATCCCTTATAAATCTAAAATCCTTGGGTAAACCATGATAATCACCACTCTCAAGGATGCTGAAAGGATCTACTTGAGCATCTTCTTCAAATTATAATTCATGTAGCTGAGAAGTCTTGCTAAAATTCTCATAAATTGAAATGTTGATCGCTTCTATTACAATATTTTTTCTTATTGAATATCCTATAAGCTTTGCTTCTTGAAGAGTAACATAGGAAGATTTCCTCTTCACTCTTAGTATCAAACTTGTCAAGGTTACCTTAGTGTTAAGAATGAAAGACTTACTTCTAGAAACATGAAAATAACCAATCCTTTGTAAATGTCCGAAATAGAGCTCAAAAGGTGCCTTATTTAATATTGACTGGATCAAAATCACATTTAAGACATAGCATGTTATGTTTATGACCTTTGTTCAAAAATATCTAGACGGATCGGATTCGCATAGCAGTGTACGAGCACACTCCTTAAGAGTGCGATTTTTTTCGTTCAAATATGCCATTCTAATCTACTGTTCTATGTCCAGAAAAATCATGCATGATCCTAGCCTTAGGATAGTAGCCCTAAAATTTCTCATTCTCAAACGCCCCACCACGATCACTTCTTAGCATAGTGATGGTAGATTCTTATTCATTTTGAATCTATTTGGCTAGCTTCCCGAATTCACAGAAAGTTAAGTCCTTGGAAGAAACAAACAAAATCCAATTATAACATGAATAGTCATTCACTATAACAAAACAATAGTGGCAACCACTTGACGTTCAAATTTCGTGGGTCCAAATAAATCTATGAAAGGAAATGGATAAGGCCTCGTGCATCGCCGATGTGTGTATCGGATCAAATTCGATCATAAAACGGACTTATCGTACAAGTCAAATAGCAGTCGAATTTTAAAAAAATATTCGATAAAAGCACATGGATTTGAGAAACATTCTCAATACATTCCATTAATTTCACATGAGTATAGAAATACCTCTTGAAGCATGATTCTGATCCCCTAGTCTCTAATACAAGAGACCTTCTCTTTGAAGCCCAATCTAATACAACACTTGCGAGCGCAGGGAGGAACCACATATTTCCTGCAATCCAATGAGACGATCTGGGACTCCTTGTTCCTGATTTCATCGTATTAAATCATCCTTCTCATCATGATCCCAAAGAGGTAAAGATGAATAAACTCTATACGAGATCGATCAAATCGATTTGAAGCATAACAACATGGTTATCCATCATTAAGTGTATTATCCCTACAAGGGGATAGTCATGTGAGACGAGGGAGAATATCCAACAATAAGGGCATTATCCCGGTGAGGGGATGCCGATTCGAGTGAGAGAGAGAGAGAGACTTATTGCTCATGGAATGAATTGTGTTTTGGAAGGGAGGGCTTGCTACTCCTTGTATACATTTTCAAACCGTTAGTATTGCAATCATAATTGTTAAATTAATGACCTGGATTAAAAGATCTTATAACCACTTTTAGGATTATAGTTGATAAAATTATCAAATTAATTATCCATTTAATACTCTCAATAAATAATTCACAAAAGAAAAAATAAATAGGAGGCTCCTAAAAATTGGGGACATCAATCATGTTGGTTACGACCATGGACATCCCCTTTTTAGGGAGCTCCTTTTATTTTATTATAATTATGGTTGTAATATTTCAACAACCATAAATATAAATATTTATTAATTGACTTCAAAATTCAATTATAAATAAATAATTCTAAACTATTTGTGATAATTGTAAATAGGACATTGACAAATATGAATTATATTCACATGTCTAAAATGACATGTAAATAATATTACATTTATTGTAAAAGTTGAGCCCAATTCTATTAACATTACTTTTGTGAATCATATTCACAATCAAGTCTTAATAGGACAAATGTGGATTTTATCCACACTATCCATGATTATCGTGGATAACACTAACCACATTAATCTTATCCAAGATATATACATCCAATTTAATTATCTCAAAATCCTCTCTGTAAATATTCAAAAATAATGTGAATTTTATTCACATTATTCTTAGATAATTGTGGATAACACTATCCAAGATGATATTATCTAGGATAACTAAATTAAATTTAAGCATCCCAAGTTGTCCTCTTCACATAATGATTCAAACATCACTGAATGGTCCCAATTCCCAGATTTATCTCTTTCAGTACAATCTTCAAACTCTTTTGAGGATAGTGTACCATCTCTATGGATATTTCAAGGTAGGGTCAGGACGATTGTATACCCATATATAGTGACTTGAGTAATGAGATCTAATCCCATATCTATATCTAGAAGACCTCTCAACAATGTCTGATCATGTCAAACAAAGTACCCAATCTTCTTATTGTCTCTGAATCTAATTTAGATCAATATCCAACATTTGGACTAAGATTGGATAACTAGTTCACTTGGCAAAGTCACTAAAATTTAAACAAGTTTCATCACTTCCTCTAAATAGAAGCATCATGAGAGACACTCATTTAAGATCACATCACCCTTGAGTATTCTTGGTACATGTACATCCTACATAGTAGAAGACTATGATTAAACCGGAAATCCTGATCCCATTTTGGATTTAATTGATCATTAGTAGTTGGTATCGATCATATGTCTTCCAAAAGTATACACCATACCTCAAATCTTGTCTTGTTTCCAAAATAAGACAACCGGTGTTGGAATTTGATTTATCCCAATATCTCATGAGTGAGCTCATGTCTTCCTGTTAAGTAGTAAACATGTATGATCTCTTTGAGAAATCATATTACTCATATTCTCTTGTATGCACACCATCGCACCCATGTATAGACCTTGATTAGATCATCAACCTAATGGTCTATCAAATGTATATACTCAAGTATATAGTAATACATTTGTCTCTGGTTAGAGGATGTGTGCTTTTGCTGGGACAACATATCAAAGGTCTTGGTTATATCGATCTCACTAAGTCAACTCTTTAGCCTAGCTTATCTGATATCTCTGAATATATATTCCTATGCAGAGGACATGCATTAAGAGGTCGGTCGTCAACCTTTAGAGTAAGGGTTGTCATCTCCTTCTTTGGTTGTAGATTCTTTCTTGATAATTATTTGACGGTGCGGTTGAGTCCTCAATCTAACCCTTAAGATATTCAACCTTGCACTAGCCTCTATGATCCATCATTTGGACAAACATCTATATGATATCAAGATGGACATGGTACATAACCATAATTGTACCTATTATACAAATTAGTTATTCTTCATTTCAGATAAAGGAGTGATTTGCAATTAACTTTTATTGCATAATGGCTCGCCATTGGCATAAATGTCCAACAATCTCCCATTAGTCTAAAGAGCCATTAATGGACTAACCTCCATTAATGTGAATGTTGCATATCCACTGGTAACAATGCTCGCATCCAATGTGAATATTGCATCTTATGCTATCGATACTGAGTTTTATTAATTAATCACAATGTCTTACAACACAACATAACAATTGACATAACCAATTGGGATTTCCAATAGCCTTATGCTTGGAGATCTTTATCTCCTTAGACTAAGACATACTTTCAAGGTATCTGACGACTTGGACATTAATATCTCCATAGTCTTATGTCCTTGAAGATATTTTATTACTGCAATCAAGTGTTCACCTCCACCGTAGGATTAGTAATAGTTTAATACACTTACTACATGGTATATATCTAACTTTTGTACACATCATGGCGTGCATTAGGCTTCGTATAATAGATATATATGTTTAATAGTGTTAAATTAACACTTGAAATCGTCAACGCAGTCGGGCCGAGATGGGTCATCAAAGACCATCTCATTTAAATATAACAATTAAAATCAGATGGTCGTATTATTTTTTTTACTTGGCAAGAAACCAAGGTCGAACTCAGGGACACGAGCCTTTCTCTAATTATCTAGATTTTCATCTATTTAACTAAGTGTTGAATTAAACAATCAATAGGTCAAAGTATGCAAAAGAATGAGACAACAATGCATTACAAGTAAACATGCATTTTTTTAATTTATTTAATCATGCAAATAAATGCCATCAAATGAATCACAAATAATATGCCCTAGTACAAAATGATGAGCAATTTTAACTAAAGTCGATTTCAGGTTCAATCAAGCAATCAAGCCTGATGGACAAATTAAACTAGGCACAAGTTAAAGCTTTAAGAGACACATGGCGAATAAAATAATACATCAAAATTAATGTGTCCAAAAATGATAAATTATCAAGCCATTAGAAAGTGCATCAAACAAGTTTTAAAATGAAACTGAAATTAATAGAAACGGAAATACGATGCTCAAGATATACAATAAATAAGATAGGGGCATAACTGAAAGAAAACATGAAATAAAATTGCAAATAGGTCCCTGAGAGGGACTAAAATGTAATAAAAATAAAGAACAAGTCCTTCCCTGTAAATGAACCACATGCGCGAGGGCATATTTGCAATTATTTAAACCCGCAAGGGTACGAGTGCAAAATGTCCCAGGCGCGTACGGTGTTGCATGTGACGCAGGACCTAATTGCAAAATTGAAGACATCCATGGGCGTCTCTGCAATTTTCCCTAGATAGCACGTGCTGTGCAGGTGCTTTCCAGGATCGGAGAATGCTAAGGCTTGGTAGAGGATCGACGCTGGTTCGGCTAGGCTCGGAAGTTAGACTCAGGCTCGATGCAGGTTTGGCATAGGCTCGGCACTCCCAGCCGACTGGTTCGGACGCTGAGGCTTGACTACAGAATCGCCACGTGGTCGAATATGAACCATCTGATCGTGGCGATCGGATGGCTGTTGTATGCTCCTGGAAGGATAACGTGGCTGGCTTTTTAGCCATCAGATCTCAAGGATCCGACGGCTTCTGTGCGATCGACTGAGGGGGAACGTGGCTGCTCTGGCACCGTTGGATGAGCTCCAAGTAGGAGCATCCAACGGTGCCTGTAGCCTCTTCCTGGGTTGTAGCTGGCGGCTGAGTCCGAGCTCCGGCGAAGGGGCTCCTCCTCCGCCGCTCTCCTTTGTTGTCGATGAAGCTCCCCAGCTGTGCTCAACCACCTGGAGAGCATACATGAAGAAAGGTCGAGCGTTTGGAGCATCTTTAAGTGTCTGGCAAAGCACGGAGGCAGGAGGCGAGCTTGGCGAAAAAGCTCCGGCGTAAATTCCCATCATCGAAGAGCAAAGTCACCTGCAGTGTTAATGCCTAATCGAAGTGGGGGTTTCGTGAGGGTGAATGAAGTGGCATCCCAGGCGAGTGAAGAGAATGGTGGGACCGGAGCCTCTCCGCCGGAGAGGGTGGAGGAGATGGGTCGGAGGTGGTTAGAGGCGAAGAAGGCGGAGGGCGTAATCGGAAGGTTGCGTGTGAATGGGGAAGTGTTGGCGAAGCTTAAGGGGTGGTCAGAGGAGGTCAGAGATGGTGATAGTGACCTGAAAAATTAAGTAAAAATTAAGAAAAATGCAAAGGAAGTCGGAGGGTTCTTACCTGGTCGTTGGGCAGATCGGAGGCTTGGGCTGGGGCTCGATTCGAGCCCCGGGTCGTCGCTGGACACTTGCTGCTAGTCGGTGCAGCTCGAGCGGGCATTAGGAACCGCGACTCTGTCGTGAACAGTGGAGGGTCTCACCGGAGTAAACCTTCATCTTCGTGCTCCTCGCCGCCCCCTCGCTGCCACTGGGGGGCGGGGGCTTGCTGGGAGGTCACTCACGTAAAGGTAGATGACGGAAATCGGAGGAGGAGGCGACGTTTTTAAAGGCGAAGGTCGGCGGTTTGGTTGGTGAAGACGTGGGTTGTGAGGGAAGTGCGGAGCGACTGGAGGAGAATCAGGAGTAGTGGAGACATGCGCGAGGGTCATGGATGATGGGAGAAGGTCGTGGGGCAGTTGGGTAGTGGAGGTGGTAGCTGGAGACGCGGGGAAATATGGATGGGCGAGCTGGGTTTGCAATATGGAGAATCGTGGGAGAGTGGGGGGTCGGAGGTAGAAGACGGAGTCGTGGCCGTTGGATCTTATGATCCAACGACCCAGATCAAAGCGCCAGATAGCGGTTCTGATAAGATCTGAGGCGAAGCGATCGAGGGCGCTGAATGCGCCACGTGTCGAGCTGCGGGAGCGGCGCTAACGGGTGATTCAGATCAGATCTGGATGTAATCGGAGGGCTAAAATATGGTTGTGGGTTTAGCGGCTAAGATGGATGGATGAAATGCGTGATCGAAGGGCATACAAGCCGCCACATGGCGTGAGGAGAGAGAGGTGGCAACGAGCGACGAGGATTAGAAGCGGGGATGATCAGACGGTTGAGAAAAGAAGCGGGCGTGGAGAGCTTGGGGTCGTTGGATCTTAGGAGTAGATCTGACGGCTGAGGACGCGGGCGGATAAGACAAGAAGGGCGGGCCACGTGGCTCACCCAGAAGGGGCCACGTTCCCCAATCAGATTATTCCGAGCAACAAGTTTATTTTTGAGGGTCTAAATGATCGAATTTGAGAAAACTCAAAACATGAAAGTTGTAGATCTTGATGAGATCTACAAGTTTCATGTTGACCAAAACTGGAGATGAGATCATCTGAAGACACAAAATATTTTTAGGGGTATTTTTAAGGCTAAAAATACCACGAATTTTAGTTTTGTGATTTTTTATGGTTTTTTAAATTATTAGGGACTCAGATAATTACAAGAAATTATCTGGGATTTATTGACACATTTTGAAGCAAGGGGGTTAATAATGGACAATTAAGATGATGAAACTGGGTTTCATCACCCCCTATACTTAAACTATGCTTGTCCTCGAGCATCTAAGAAAAATGAAAAAGCTGGATTAACCCCCTTGTGCATGTGAGTACAGGATTCGATCCGATCAAGTCTACTCAACTTTAGAGGTCCAAAATCCTAGAGTTCAACCCAGCTTTAATCAAAAGGCACCCAATTCCTCTAATTCTCCAGACTCTCTCTGATGTACATATAATCTAAATGATATGAAAGTTAGTGTTGACTGCGATTCCGAGAGTAGAGTCAAATCATCACCCAAAGTCTTGGTCCGAGAAAATCTCCTACGGATCCAATCCTCAACACTAGGGAATAAATCAAATCTTGCATCCATTCCACTGTCTCTTTATTTGTCAGACTTAGAAAATGTAGATGGAAGGCCAGTAATGAAGGGCATGGGATTGTGTCATTTCTTCTCTCCCTCTCATTGGAACAAGGATTCTCTCTAGTGCCTTTTACGCAACACATTTTTTTTTGTGTTGATCAGTGCGCCCGTCAAGAGAAGTTGGAGCCGTCTGCACTTGTTTTCCAGGGAGTACACCGGGGTGTGTCTCTTTTGAGTACCTATCGTACCTTCGACACCCAGACTTGTAGCATTTACGATATAGAGCCCTTTTTTGGTGCAAGCCCGACTCCTGGTCCTAATAACGGTGGTCCAAGTGGACACTTTGAAAAGTTTGGGAGTGCTCGCCTTTAGTGGAAGCTCTTTGATATGTAACTTTGTGGAATGAGAGCTTTTCTTTGAAATTTCATTGACTTGTATAATTTGTGGTTAACTCCACTGGTTTTACCAAGAGTTGGCGCACATTGATCAATTTTTTTTATTTATTTCACACCCTGGCACTTAGGTCAATATCAAGAGATTAGTATAAGAACCAAGTTCTCATACTGGCTAATATTGCTGACACTCAGGTTTCATGAAGCCTTCAAAGATTTTATCCCATCCTCGAGCATCATTAGATCAAATCCAAACTCGAATTCCTCATCCCAATCCCTCAGGTGAAAAATCAACTCATCTCATCGAAACCGCAGTTGTGCATGTGATGTGCTGATCATATTCTTTTGTTTGAGACTAAGCATGGAATAGAGCATGCAAATCTAGAAACCTAGGGGAATGTAGATGATTAAGTCTATGACCCTGATGGCTAAGGCTGGTTATAACCTAAAATCTCAAAGACCTCAAAAAGCTAAGTCTCCTTGATCATTTCAGATCTTGGGTGGAAGTGTAAGTGTAGAGGATTAATCCAACTCCTTCATTCGAAAACATAACTTTTTTTTGGACTTAAAGAGATATTAGGACTGCCTAAACTCAATTGAGCGTCTGCATTCAGCCAGTATGGATGTAAGTACAGGCCGAAGCCCGTTGCTTGAGGACGGGACCTTACGCGATGTCCTCTAAACCATCCAATCTGCTAAGGGCGAACCCTCACTGAATGCGGCTTACTTAATTGGTCTTAGTAGTCACTAACGGCTCCTAAAGGATTTCTGGGTTTTTCTCATTTTTTTATATTTAAAAGTTAAAACACAGGTTAGACTCAACTTTCCTTGAAAAGAGATAGAAAATTTTCAAAACCATGTCACACAAAAAAAGTTTTCAAAACATTTTCAAAAGATTTTTTCAAAATAAGGAAAAATCATTTTTGAAAATATTTTTATCAAAATAGCGTAACATAATATCGAAAAGTCGTGAAAATCAATTGAGTCCTCTTAGTCCAAAGAATTTTACTTTAGCCAAAAAGTTTTAAATTTTTCAAATTTTTCAGATTCTAGCTAAAGTAAGTATACAGTATATACGGTATACCCCCCTATACTTAAACTTTGCTATGTCCTCATAGCACTAGATGATACAAGTCATAGGTCCATTTAGATATAAAGGAATATACGGGAGCTAAGAGGGGCTCCCCCTATACTTAGGTTAGAAATAACCTAAGTATAAAGGCAAGGAAAGGAGAGCAGAGAAAATCACAGGGACTCGGGCCCCCCTATACTTAGGCTGAGATTAGCCTAAGTATAAAGATGGAATTTAATATTGGGAGGGACCCAAGGTGAACGAAGAAGATGGATGGATATACAAGGGAGCGGCTGAATCTACGGAGATGGGTGGAGTGACTAAGGTTCTGGGGAGTGTAACGAAGTAATCATGGCTCAATCAATCAAGCAAGACCCTCAATTCACCAACTCACATATGAAACCAACCAAAGTTGGTTTATTATCTTATCGGTTTTATTGGTGATAAAGCATTTGATATTTAAGCGGAGAAAAAATGTTAAGTGAAAATCAATGCGTAAACGAGGGTGTTGCTCTCCAAAACCAAAGTTTTACTCCATTTTATGGTTGACTTTCAATTAACAGTCCCAGTTATTATTTAAGGTTATCACTGAATTAAGGTTAGCACAAAATCAAGCAATCATCGTCTACCGTTCATTCCCATTTTCCATTAACCTAGGTGATCAAGCTAGGAGGGGAAATCGAGAAAAGCCACGTATTCGATAAAACCATGATCTAAGCTAAGCGATAAAACATGCAGTGATTTGGCGAAAAATCCATGAAAAACTTGGGCTGTTTTGAAAACCAAAATCAATATGTATGCAAGTCGATCAAAAAGCTGCACCTAACATGCTTCTATTAGCGGGGAAAATTTTCTTTTAAATTTGACTAAGTGAAGCGATGCTACGTGCGTCTTGGATTAAGGTGTGTCCAACATACGAGCAAGCACATAAAAATGCGAATTTTAAACTAAGCTTGAAGAGTTGTGTGCCGGGTCCTAGGTCGACACTCAAGTGGGGATGATCCCCACACAACCACAATCGTTCGATTACAATCGCGAGTCTTCAATCGAAGACCGCTGTAAAAGATGAATTATTACAAGTTAACATGACATGTAAAAATAAAACGCGAGACATTTTTTTCTTTTCTATTTGCTCCACGTAGGTTTCTACGGCTCCTCGCAGCGGGAAGGGCCAGCTCCTCGCCTCCTTGAATCATCAAGGGCTCTGCCACAAAAACAATGGTTAAAGATCGCTAGAGAAGAAAATTTTATAATGCAAGACAAATTAACAATCTTGACCTATAAAGAAAAACACTTAATAAAATAAATGAAAATCCAGAAATACAAGAAATGAGCCGTGTCCCCGGCAACAGCGCCATTTGACGATCCACTAAATCAACCCTTTAATAGTGTTAAATTAACACTTGAAATCGTCATCGCAGTCGGGCCGGGATGGGTCATCAAAGACCATCTCATTTAAATATAGCAATCAAAATCAGATGGTCGTTTTATTTTTTTTACTTGGCAAGAAACCAAGGTCGAACTCAGGGACACGAGCCTTTCTCTAATTATCCAGATTTTCATTTATTTAACTAAGTGTTGAATTAAACAATCAATAGGTCAAATTATGCAAAAGAATGAGACAACAATGCATTACAAGTAAACATGCATTTTTTTAATTTATTTCATCATGCAAATAAATGCCATGAAATGCATCACAAATAGTATGCCCTAGTACAAAATGATGAGCAATTTTAACTAAAGTCGATTTTAGGTTCAATTAAGCAATCAAGCCTGATGGACAAATTAAACTAGGCACAAGTTAAAGCTTTAAGAGACACATGGGGAATAAAATAATACATCAAAATTAATGTGTTTAAAAATGAGAAATGATCATGCCATTAGAAAGTGCATCAAACAAGCTTTAAAATGAAACTGAAATCAACAGAAACGGAAATACGATGTTCAAGATATACAATAAAGAAGACAGGGGCATAACTGAAAGAAAACATGAAATAAAATTGCAAATAGGACCCTGGGAGGGACTAAAATGTAATAAAAATAAAGAATAAGTCCTTCCCTGTAAATGAACCGCACACGCGGGGGCATATTTGCAATTATTTAAACCTGCAAGGGTACGAGTGCAAAATGTCCCAGGCGTGTATGGTGCTGCATGTGACGTAGGACCTGAT
Organism: Ottelia alismoides; assembly: GCA_037367405.1. Taxonomy (NCBI): domain Eukaryota; kingdom Viridiplantae; phylum Streptophyta; class Magnoliopsida; order Alismatales; family Hydrocharitaceae; genus Ottelia; species Ottelia alismoides. The sequence continues at coordinate 306,193 of JAZKJV010001506.1, forward strand.
TGCAAAATTGAAGACATCTGTGGGCGTCTCTGCAATTTTCCCTAGATAGCACGTGCTGTGCAGGTGCTTTCCAGGCTCAGAGAATGCTCAGGCTCGATAGAGGATCGACGCTGGTTCGGCTAGGCTCGGAAGTTAGACTCAGGCTCGATGCAGGTTCGGCGTAGGCTCGGCACTCCCAGCCGACTGGTTCAAACGCTGAGGCTTGGAGAAGCTACGGAATCGCCACGTGGTCGAATATGAACCATCCGATCGTGGCGATCGGATGGTTGCTGTATGCTACTGTAAGGATAACGTGGCTAGTTTTTAAGCCATCAGATCTCAAGGATCCGACGGCTTCTGTGCAATCGGCTGAGGGGGAACGTGGCTGCTCTGGCACCATTGGATGAGCTCCAAGGAGGAGCATCCAACGGTGCCTGTAACCTCTTCCTGGGTTGTAGTTGGGGGCTGAGTCCGAGCTCCGGCGAAGGGGATCCTCCTCCGTCGCTCTCCTTTGTTGTCGATGAAGCTCCCCAGCTGTGCTCAACCACCTGGAGAGCATACTTGAAGAAAGGTCGAGCGTTTGGAGCATCTTGAAGCGTCTGGCAAAGCACGGAGGCAGGAGGCGAGCTTGGCGAAAAAGCTCCGGCATAAATTCCGATCATCGAAGAGCAAAGCCACCTGCAGTGTTAATGCCTAACCGAAGTGGGGGTTTCGTGAGGGTGAATGAAGTGGCATCCCAGGCGAGTGAAGAGAATGGTGGGACCGGAGCCTCTCCGCTGGAGAGGGCGGAGGAGATGGGTTGGAGGTGGTTAGAGGCGAAGAAGGGAGAGGACGTAATCGGAAGGTTGTGCGTGAATGGGGAAGTGTTGGCAAAGCTCAAGGGGTGGTCAAAGGAGGTCGGAGATGGTGATAGTGACATGAAAAATTAAGTAAAAATTAAGAAAAATGCAAAGGAAGTCGGAGGGTTCTTACCTGGTCGTTGAACGGATCGGTGGCTTGGGCTGGGGCTCGATTCGAGCCCCGGGTCATCGCTGGACACCTGCAGCCAGTCGGTGCAGCTCGAGCGGGCATTAGGCACCGCTACTCCGCCGTGAACGGCGGAGGGTCTCACCGGAGTAAACCTTCATCTTCGCGCTCCTCGCCGCCCCCTCGCTGTCACCGGGGGGCGGGGGCTTGCTGGGAGGTCACTCACGTAAAGGTGGACGACGGAAATCGGAGGAGGAGGCGGCATTTTAAAGGCGAAGGTCGGCGATTTGGTTGGTGAAGACGTGGGTTGTGAGGGAAGTGCGGAGCGACTGTAGGAGAATCAGGAGTAGTGGAGACATACGCGAGGGTCATGGATGATGGGAGAAGGTCGTGGGGCAGTTGGGTAGTGGAGGTGGTGGCTGGAGACGCGGGGAAATATGGATGGGCGAGCTGGGTTTGCAATATGGAGAATCGTGGGAGAGAGGGCGGCCGGAGGTAGAAGACGGAGTCGTGGCCGTTGGATCTTATGATCCAACGACCCAGATCAAAGCGCCAGATAGCGGTTCTGATAAGATCTGAGGCAAAGCGATCGAGGGCGCTGAATGCACCACGTGTCGAGCTGCGGGAGCGGCGCTAATAGGCGATTCAGATCAGATCTAGATGTAATCGGAGGACTAAAATATGGTTGCGGGTTTAGCCGCTGGGATAGATGGATGAAATGCGTGATCGAAGGGCGTACAAGCCACCACGTGGCGTGAGGAGAGAGAGGTGGCAACGAGCGACGAGGATTAGAAGCGGGGATGATCAGACGGATGAGAAAAGAAGCGAGCGTGGAGAGCTTGGGGCCGTTGGATCTCAGGAGGAGATCTGACGGCTGAGGACGCGGGCGGATAAGACAAGAAGGGCAGGCCACGTGGCTCACCCAGAACGGGCCACGTGGTCCAATCAGATTATTCCGAGCAACAAGTTTATTTTTGAGAGTCTAAATGACCAAATTTGAGAAAACTCAAAACATGAAAGTTGTAGATCTTGATGAGATCTACAAGTTTCATGTTGACCAAACTGGAGATGAGATAATATGAAGACACGAAATATTTTTAGGTGTATTTTTAAGGCTAAAAATACCACGAATTTTAGTTTTGTGATTTTTTTTGGTTTTTTTAAATTATTAGGGACTCAGATAATTACAAGAAATTATCTGGGATTTATTGACACATTTTGAAGTAAGGGGGTTAATAATGGACAATTAAGATGATGAAACTGGGTTTCATCAGGCATGCAGATATAACATTCACATTCTCAACACTTTGAGATGTTACCCCTTTAGCTACGTTAGCACCCTATCTTAAGGGAAAGAAGCCTTCCTTGGTGTTTCCCACGTAGGATTTGTCCAAGATGTACCCTTGATCTGAAAGTCTAATGTACTCTTTTCTTTACTTCTGAATAGATACAAAACTAAGATGCAAGAGGCATTCTCGAGATCTTTTATCTCAATGGTATGGGACAATCATATTAGAAAACACTTATTATCATCCTTCTATCATTCCAAATAATTAGGATATCATCTACATTTAGCACGATGAACACAATGACACTCTCACCGAGCTTCATAAAGTTCAACAAGATTCTGTCTGAAATCATAACCTTTACTATTTCATCAAATCTAATGTTTCCAACTTCAAGAAGCTAGTTTGAGCCCATAGGTGGACTTTCTAAGCTTGCATACTTTGTATTCCTCAATTATGAAGCCATGTATTTACTTCATATGAATGTACTCATTGAGTTATTCATTGAGGAATGCATTCTTGATTCCATCTTCTAGATGTCATACTAAAGTTGTGTAGCTATCGTTAGCAATATCGTGGAGTATACTTTAAAATTTATTGCTAACATCCATCTATCCATCTCATAATCCTTAAATGCTTCGTCATAGTCTTCTGAGGTCTCTTCACTGCGTGCACCTCCCTAGACTCGTGACCCACATGAGCCTAGGTTCACTTAGTTCGGCGATGGTCACCAACCAACCAACCTCTTTCTCTTTTCCTTACTTACAGAGGAAGACCTTCACCTCTGTAAGGCTGATTTGAGTTCAAACAAGTCGTCTGATTTGAACCCATTTTCTGATGAAGGAAACCGGGAAGATTCATTTGAGATGTCTCCTAAGAGACAAATGAGGATGCGGAGCAGTGTGAGGACCCATTGTAGTTGATACCAGCTAGATTAGCAACGTCTAAGCAGCAAAATGATCTATTAAGAGCTCAGATGGGTCAGTTGAATGTGGGAGTTGATGCACTAATTGATGTGGCTTACAACCCGAGATAGTTTAGAGTGCAGAATTACCTAAGTCCCCTCCAACCAAAGATAGAATATGAGTTAAAGTTGCAGTTTCTAAATTTGCTACCATACTTTAATGGGAATGCTCCTGGAGAGCTCTATGCATTCCTAAGGGACTTTGAGCTCGTTTGTGTTAAGATATGAGTCATCTTCCTTATTTTTTTTCATATTATCTATTTATTTTATCTTCTTCTTGTAATTTGCCCAACAAGTTCCTCTCATATATAAGAGAACCCTAGGGATTCTCATTAATGCAATCAATCCTTTTCATTCTACATGGTATCATAGTGACAGTCCTAGACCGTAGTTCCTGTATCCCACCAAATGCTAACCTTACCCAACCCCCCTGGCAGCAAACCAGACCGTCTCCAAGGCCATCCTAGAGCACTGCCCCGACCTCCCAAGACCTTACAACCGCAGCCCAGGCTGCCCTCCCACCCTCCAGCAGCAGCCCAGGCCAACGCCCATGCCATCCGAAGCTGCTGCCCCAGCCTCACAGGCCCCTCCGGTTGTTGTCCCGACTGCCTCGTGTAAAACCCCATATTTTTGTCCTAAAATATGGAGTATTTTCGACATTTAAAAATTTTAAATGACTATTCCATTTAGTAGACCTTGTTGAGATCTTTCCAACGAGCCCAAGAACATCAAATTCTGACATTTCTAGCTCAAGATATTGACATTTTAAGTTGGATGATCGAGATCCATATATGGATCTGAATCAGATCCAAGTTTAGATCCATTTTCACCTCTCCTTTTATAAATAGGACATGATAGGATGCCCTCTCAAAAACTTAATCAACCTTCTCGCTCCTTGGAACACCACCACCTTGACCGGATTGGTCGCCAGAGGGTCACCTGGAGAAGTTGCTCCTATCAAAGATATGCAACCACCACCGCATAGGAAAACTCCAGGTCACCATTGTGCACACATTCACGCTGCGACCGAGTGACAAAAATATCATTTTCATATGAGAGGAGATCCCAAGAGAACATCCTCGGAGATAACGATAAATACCTCCCTCTTGTTATTGGTTTCCACATATCTTTGTTCCCATATACTTGAACATGTTTATAACTTTGGTTATTCTTATAATGTGATTCATATACTAGTAACAAAATTTCTTCCATCCTTGTTGGTTTCATATGATTACAATGGTCCTTTGATAACATCTTTTCATGGATACTTATTTCCATTCAAATCATTTTTCTGGAATTGGTTGAGGATAGTTTTGATGATTGTGGAATGTCTGTTCCATCTGAATAAACAATTTTCCCCCTCACTATCTTGTTGTTGTGTGCTTGGTTATTCGTATTATTCATTTTTTTGTTGTTGATGTTATCGCGAGAGTATTAGCGTCGCATTATAGATAATGATGTCCAAGATTTTATTGAAAAGACTATATATAGATGACATAACATTACATTGGGCTGATGACCTGCATCTAAAGTTATGTGCTTATGTGCTCATAATGCCTTCTGCTAGTTAATCATTATTGCAAAATACACACCTTAATTTCATTGCTTATGACGTTAAATATATAAAACTTGGGTCGTTACACCATCATATGACTTTTCTCATATAACTAAAATAGGGAAGCCAAATAGGTTCTTTCCATCATTGTGCGAAATACATTTCATCGATCTCTCAAATCCATTTACATGCATTAAGTTATTACAATCTTAATGAATCCATGCGATTAGGGATTCGTTTTTTTATGGAAAATGATAATTACTTCATGTAATGAGGACCTTACATTTAACGTGGAATACATTTAAATTATATATACTACGTTATGTTCTACTAAGGGATAAAGATTAATTAACGTTAGAGGTTAAGTGGTCGTTATTCTCTCTCTTTTCAAGTGTGCTTAATTGCATAAGGTTCTTCAAAGGGTGAAGATAACATTTTTTCTCGTGTGAAGTTTTGATTTGCATGTTATTGGATTTTGGATGCCTAATCCCAACGGAAATTACCTTCCAGGTTCGGAATCATACAAAGACCAGTAAAGTTTTCAGTCCTCGAAACAACTCTAAACAATTGGAAGTTATTTATTAGATATAAATAATTGCATACATAAATAATGATAAATTTAAGATGCAAGTTCCATGATCCTATATGTATGGAAATTTCTTCTGTTATACGTATTTCATGAGAATTATGGTGTATAAAAATTTGAGCCTGATTTTTTTTATAGTTGATCAAATTATAGTTATGGTTTCAAAACACAATTCGCATGTAATGGTCATCAAACAAATATACAAGTTATTATATTATAATCAATACTAATATTTGTAATAATAACCATGAGGCAAGAGTTGATGAACACATACGCCAAATGATTCATCTGTAATAGGATGTCAATATATCACAAAGGTTCTAGACTTTAATTATCATTTCATAGATGAGATCGCACAATGTTTGGATGGAAGGAGTTAGGAGACACAAGGGATTGTGCATGCACCCTTGAGCCTCGGGTGGATGCCATGAAGGCCACGACCCTAACGAACGAGTTGGATGATGTTGCATCTAGCAGCCCGATTGTATCCGGAGTCGCTCGATAGAGTAGGCAGGTGGCACGATTGGCATTCTTGGTTTCGTACTTATGCACGATATTAGGACTCAAAGTAGAATTAGATGTAACTGCATCAAATTGTATTTCGAGTAATAGTATTGTGAGAGGTGTTCTGGGATGTGGTTTGAAGTTGAAGAAATTGTGATTATGATCTTTTTCTTGTTCTAGTTAAAAAAAGTTCTTGAATATTTACTCAAGATGACAAATAAGCATGCGTAGCGGAGGCCTACGAATCGTGTACTTGCTTGTGCTAAAATAATACAAGAAATGACTCACGATTGGATATCAATAATTTTAATTGTGTATTGTTGTGAAATCTAGTCAATGAGCAGAAATATCAAGATCACTATGGTAGTCACTCGATTAATTATTAAATTAATAAATAAAATTAGTTACCATGTGATCCAATGTAAATTTGAATAAATCGGTGTTTCTTTCTACAATATATGCATATATCACTAAATAGAGTTGAGTACACATATCTTACTTATCCTAAATTAATTATTATAGTATTTATCTCGTTACTGGGCAATTTCTCATAACGATACCTTGTGTAATCCAACATGTGTAGCTGAGTAGCGGTCGCTGCAATAGCGGCTTTTGAGCAGTTTGGATTTTCCACGTCATACTTGCATCATACAAGGTGTGTTCTATTTAGAGTAATATATTTATTTCCATTTTATTTTCCTTTTCCTTTGAGAGATAATGTAATGAGAAAATTTGAATTCTATAGTCATATCTTGTATCCCATTGTCGACATGGATTTGATGATAAATGGTCAATAAGAATGAATGTTGCGGTTACATTTCATTTTATATTATTCTCATGTTGTTGTATGTATTTCAAATGTTGATTTAATATGTTTAAGATGGTTTGTTGAGTATCATGGATCATGGATGTAATTGGGACAGTAGGTCTGACGCCCTGTCCCATTGGTTTTGGTAGCCGGAGGGGTGGGGCGTTACACCCAGGTCGCCGCCCCGACCCTCACAGGCCACCGCCTCGACCATCCAAGTCTCCTCAGCCACTGCCCCGACCGCCCAGGTTGTTGTCGACCCTCCCATACACCTCCTTGCTCCTCTGCAAGTCATTTTGTAGTATGAACAGTCTGAATTTGACCGAAAAATGTGATTTTAGACCTAACAAACACGTTTTTCGACCCTAGCGAGCTGCAAAGATTGATGCAGATGATTGTATGAGTCTACACGTACAACCAATCCTCTGTACGATCATGTATAATTGTTCATATCGATGTATTATCCAATTTATTTCTGTTGTTCAGTCGTTGTACCATCATGTCAGAGAACAAGGCTAACATTTTTCGTCCGGAACCTTCAAGGGCCTAGCCCCCATCGCTCATGTGGATGGGATCAACTATGCATTGTGGTTCATGCAGTTTCTTTCCCTCATGTAGTTCAACAACAAGGAGCACATCCTGACAGATCCAAAGGCAACTGATAAGACTTGGTCAAATGCTTCTTGGAAGCAAGATGACGCATATGCATGTTTTTGTCTATGTGGGACCCTCATCACAGAGATAGCCAACAATATTATGAACCAACCCATCACCAAGGTGATGTGGGACACTTTAACTTCCACCTATGCTCAAGCAAAGAATGAGGCCAAGATTCTTCAGCTACAGTTTGATATCTACAAGTCCAAGTAGAATGGTAATCCTCAGCACGTGTACTACTCTTCACTCCATGGCATGTTCGAGAAGCTTCATAGCTATATGTCTATTACGACAAAATAAGACATATAGGAACTCCATGATGATTGGAGTTTTCATGGTCGGCCTTGATACATAGTATGATGTAGCCCGTACTCATCTTCTCACTAAGCAACCATACCTCCCATGGAGGAGGCCTATAGCCGTATCAACTGGATTATCATGCCTTCTATGACCACTCATCATTCCTCGTCATCTATGGTTGCTTCTCATGGTCAAGGAGGGATAACCAGTCTAGATAATGCACCCCTCGTGGAAGATGCGGTGGAAGTCTGTGTGGCCCTCGCACCTTCTATCATCGGTCGGGACATGCTACCAGAAGCATGGATATCCCATTTCTGGTCACGTGGCAGAACAGATTGAGATTCTGATACTCTTACTTCCCAGGTCGATCCTTGTTTGGATGATATTGTCTCTTGTATTCGAGAAATCATGACTCTTGTTGCAGGAACCACCACTACATATACCACAGCCATAGCCTCTTCGAGCTCCTCAAGTATTGCTTATGCTTTCACTGGTAGTACTCATGCAGATATAATAGAGTGGATTATGGACTCTGGTGCTTCCCACCATTTATGTGGAGACATATCACAGCTGAGGTCCTACAGGACCATACTACATGGTAGATGGGTTGTCATTGCCAATAGTGCCCACTTAACCATTATAGTACAGGGGGAGGTGCATTTGACATAGTCCATACACCTTCAAAATGTTTTATATGATCCTAACTTTTAGATGTATTTACTTTCCATTAGTCAAATTATTAAGGATCTGCGTTGTTCCATCTTTGACCCATCGTCTCTTGAGTTTTAGGACATACTCACGGAGATGGTGATTGGATGTGGTCCTAAGCAGCGAGGGCTCTACAAATTGGTCCAACCTCCTCATGCTAGTGTTTCTACTGTACCTACTATACCAGTCTCATCATATCTGTGGCACCTTTGTTTTGGTCACCTTCCTCTGCATAAGATATGTCATGTTCTTCCTGAGATTTCCATGAGATCCCCTTCCAATGTGAGGCATGCCAGCTTGGGAAGCATCACCGTCTCTCCTTTCCATCCCATCAAAGTCGGATCAGTTCCCAATTATTTGAGCTCCTTCCTTCATTTAGATATCTGGGGTCCAAGTCGTGTTCTTGATCACACGGGACACCATTTTTATCTTGTTGTTATCGATGAATTTTTTAACTTTCGTAGGTCTTTTTATTGAAGAATAAGGTTTACAATGGATCTGTGATCAAATCTTTTATTAATGAGATAAAGAATATTTTTCTACCAATATCAAATATATTTAATCTTATAATGTTGTAGAGTCCCACACCTTACAACTTTGTGACTTTCTTGGATCTCTTGACATTGTTCACCAGATCTCATGTTCCTATACATCCCAACAGAACAATGTTGCTGAGCGTAAACACCGTCACTTACTTTATGTGACCCGAACCTTGTTGATACAGAGTCGTACTCCTAATGCCTACTAGGACGTTGTTGTCCTCACAACTTGCTATCTAGTGAATCGTATGCCTTCGTCTGTGTAGGAAGAGAAGATTCCGTTCTTGATTGTGTTAGCTGAGAAGGATCTTTTCTCCCTTACACCTCGTGTGTTTGGTTCAGTTGCATTTGTTCATGATATCTCTCCATATCGTGACAAGCTCTCTCCCAGAGTTGTCAAATGCATATTTTTCGGCTACTCTTGTACCTAGAAAGGATGTCGTTGCTTTGATCTGCTCAAATGGATATACTTGTCAGTGTTGATGTTACTTTATTTGAGTCTGTCATGTATTTTTCTCCTGCATGTGACAGACTAGTCCATCTAACTTTGACAATGAGATCTACACGCCTCCACATCTTACTATCGTACCACCACCTCCCTCTACTCCTGCTTTTACCACCTTCTCAACCACCACCACCACTACCACCACCACTTACACCTACTCCTACCTTTACACCTGTTCATGTGGCTCCACCTCCTGTTGTGACTCAGTTTTTACCATGCGTATTTACTCACAGGTCTCGCTCGGTTCCCCTTGCTCACAAGCCTTGCCCATCATCTAACACACCTCAGGTATGTGATGTGCACATTTTTTCTATTAATGGCACTACTGAGTTATTTGTGCAATAGGATTCCATACAGGATGAGCAAAGGGCCTCTCAAGAGGGTAATTTACATGCTTAGGACTTGGTAGATGATCTCGATGTGTCAATTGCTCTGTGGAAGCAGATATGTAGGTGTGCTACTTATCCTCTTGCATCCCATGTTTATTTGAGCAAACTACCAGAGGATTTCAGGAGGTTTACCATGTCACTATCAGCTATGGAGATACCACGAACATATCATGATGCTCTTTAGGACAGTCAGTGGAGGTTAGCTATGGAGGAGGAGATGGCTACGTTACAATCACGGGGTATGTGGAGTCTTGTTTCTTCTTCAGTTGGTGCATCTGTTGTCAGGATGCAAATGGGTGTTCATTGTGAAACATCGTGCAGATGGTAGTGTTGATTGCTATAATGCAAGACTTGTGGCATGTGGGTTCACCTAGACATATGGGGTGGACTATAAGGATACTTCCTCTCCAGTTTTTACACATTCTACTTTGTGCATTCTACTTTTTGTTGTTATGACACAATATTGGCCCCTTTATCAGCTTGATGTGAAGAATGCACTCCTCTATGGTGATTTATAGGAAGGGGTCTACATGCAACAACCACCTGGGTTTGCTAATGAGGTGGAGTACCAGATTGTTTGCATGCTTCACAAGGCCATCTATGCTCTTAAGCAGAGTCCAAGAACATGGTTCCAGAAGCTCTCAGACTTGATATAGAAATAGGGGTTTGTGTGATCGACTACTGATCACTCTTTGTTTGTGCACAGGACCGAAGAGGTACTATTGTCATTCTTGTTTACGTTGATGACATTATCATTACATGGGATGATGATCTGGGTATTCAGGGTGCCAATGACTTCTTAGGTCAGCAGTTTGTGACCAAGGACCTTGGTAATTTATGTTACTTCCTTGGACTGGAGTTTGACAAGAGCCAGTGAGGTCTTGTGATGACCCAGAGGAAGTACATTATAGACCTTCTTTCAGAGACAAACATGGCAAATTGCAGACCTTCCAATACTCCTATAGACTCGAGCAAGAACCTATATGATGATGACACTAAGGAGGTCGACAATAGGAGGTACAAGGATCTTGTTGGAAAGCTATTATATGTGATTATTACCAGGATCGACATATCCTTTACCGTGAGCAAAGTGGGTCAGTTTTTGGAGCAGCCCAGACATGCACATATGGATGCAGTCCATATGATTTTGAGGTATCTAAAGACTTCACCAAGTACAAGACTTCTTTTTAGCAGAGATACATTTCTTTCATTTACAGCATATGCAAATACATATTATACTGGATGTCCAAAGGACATGAAGTCTACGTCAGGCTTTATTGTGTTTATAGGGAATTCCCTGGTTCTGTGGAAGAGCAAGAAGCAGACCGTGGTTTCTAGATCTTGTGCTAACTCAGAATACAGGGCCATGGCATAGGCTAACACGGATATGTGGGTCAGATTTGTTATTACTGACCTGACTGTAGAAGTGCCTCTTCCCTTGCGCCTCCTATGTGACAATCAGGTTGCTCTTTTCATTGCCAAAAACCCAGCTTTTCATGAGAGAACCAAACACATAAAGGTGGACCATCACTACACTTGAGACCTGATACATGAGGGTCTTATTGCCACTACGCATGTCAGCTCTGGAGATTAGACAACATGTGTTTTTAACTAAGACCCTAGCCAGAGGGCCTTATCAGAGATGTTGTTCCAAGCTGAGCCTGATCGATATCTACGCTCTAGATTTAGGGGGAGTGTTGAGATATGAGTCATCTTCCTTATTTTTTTTCATATTATCTATTTATTTTATTTTTCTTCTTGTTACTTTCCTAGCAGGTTCCTCTCCTATATAAGAGAACCCTAGGGCCTTTCATTAATGCAATCAATTCTTTTCCTTCTACAGTTTGTGATAACCTTAGGCACCCTACCATTTGCCTTAGGGGATAAGATAGACTACTGGTTGAAGAATCTAGGGATGGTGGTGATCACCTAGAATAAGTTCGAGGACATGTTTCTAAAGAAGTTGTACCCTTTGAGTAGAACTATTTAGATGACTACATGAATTACCAGTTTCTACCAACTTCCCAAAGAGCCTTTCTGTGACACCTGAGAGAGATTCAAGTACATACTGTAGAAATATTGGCATGGTATGGAGGATACCATTCTGATCCAGTCTCTTTGTAGCAGTCATAACCATGAGGTGCGGGGTTTAGTGAGCATTGAGCACTTCTTGTGGAGGAAGCTTCACTTCATGAGGAACATATACCGTCTGGAAGATATTCGAGAAGATGGATGAGATGAGCCTCTCACAGACCACCAACATGGCATACACAGAGTTCCCCATTTCACTCTTATGTAGAGGAGGAAAGAAGGTTGTAGTCGATATCTCTAAGGACTTTGACCCCAAGCATGGGAATCATTGCAGACAAGCTGACATTAGTCAAGAGGATCGACAAGAGGATGAATGAGCTTGAAAGTCTATCCAAGCTTCTGAAGCAGATGGAGGAGTTGGTTGAGAAGGTATCTAATGTGAATATACCCGTCATGACTGCATCTGTTACTTCTGTTTACCGAGTACACTATGTATAGAGCAGTCGATGTCAAGGCCACCCCAACCATGGACAGAGTACCACACCTTTAACCAATCTTACCAGCACCAACCATGCTCACCCTAGCCAACTATAGAGGAGCCTCCTCAGGTGTAGGAGGTAAACAACGTTTGGTATACCTAAGACCCAACCAAGCAATGAAGTACGAGTGATCGTCTGTGTTACCGACATCCCCCGACCTTATACAACATCGTGTTCACACCGACATCTCTTCCTACCCAGTCTGCCCCTAGTTCATACAATACAGTAGTAGCTGAGGCAACATCAACCGTACGTATGTCCGCAGACGTATCAGTTGGGACATCACGTCCCGCATTACCAGCATCATCCACTACAACAACAAATAGTATCATGGTCATCAGTGCCAGTCTTCGTGTTATTCTTCATCCCAACAACAGACCTCTTCACCAGGACCCATAGATTTCCAGCGTCAGATTCACAAGAAGCTTTGTTCCTACTAGAATGAAATACAAGATATGCAGGTTGACACCAACCGCCTTTCTTATTGGCAAGATGAGCAATTTGCACCTTCAACCTCCATTCCTGCCTAGGTTTAGGATAACCCCAATAACATGAACAAGACACATCAACAACCGCATTTTGTTCATGTATACTACTCGGACTCACTTAGATCTGAGCATAAGATTCTTTCATGTGGTGATGTTAATCATATGTCACTCAGGAGTGGAAGGACTGTGGTCATTGCTGATCGGACAAGGGACATGGAGAGGGTCGCCTCTGAGGCTCGACTTGATGTGACTTTAGAAGATAAAGAGGAGAGGTGTCACAAGCATAAGCCCCTTCAGTAGAGGATGAGGACATCTACTCAAGGCAGAGAGATGAGGAGGAGGATATGAGTGCAACAACAACATGGAGATGCTCTTGAATATATAGAGGACCTCGTACCACTGATTGAGTGATGAATATGTGATTCTTTACTCTAAAAGAGACTAATTAAGCTCAGTTCCCTGAAATTCATATGCATTTAATTATTTATCTTGCATAATTATCAGTCATGCATGTGTAAATAATATTCGCATTTTATCATTCATCATGGCATTAAACGAGGAACCAAAAATTCTAGAGAAATTGACATGCACAATAGCTAATTTCCCTAATTTTTAGTTAATTCATTCTAACTAGAAATCACCTGAAATCACCTCCACTATGTACATATTACTAACAAGAATATATGAAAAATACAAAAAATCACTAACAGAAATAAGCGACTCACAAAACAAAACCTTAATTTCAGATCTGTCAGACTAAAATGTTGATCTCCTTCATACATTGTTTAATTTGATCATACTCACTTTTGAACTAGCATTCAACTATCTTCAAAACAAGACCAAGTTCAAAATAATCGGACTTCGTTTGTAAAAGTTGAGTCTTGAGCCTCTTTTGTGCATTGTGTATTTTACTTGATTTTGACCTATTATTTTATGTACATAATTAATTATTTTTTATTTCCTTTTCATTTATTTTCTTTGATAAAATTTTTATTAAAATATATAAAAATACAAATCTAAAATAAGATTGAAATCAAAAGAACTAACTGAGTCTAAGCCTACATTAAGAGTCTGTATACAAGTTCCCTTTATCTTATTTCCTCTTTATCAAACATCCAAAAAATAGATTAATGTGTAAATAATTTTATTTATTTTATCTTATTTTATTTTGATTTTTTATCTTATTTAAAAATAACAAAAAACTACAAAACCCAAAAATGTGGTATTCTATATGCATAGAGTACCGCCAAAAATATCACTTTGTGCAAAAGACCTATTTTGGTATTATTTCTTCATGAAAGTTGTAGAACTCATCGAGATGAACAACTTTCATGAATAAAAATTTTCAATCCGAGGTTGTTTGCTATTTCTTTTCTATTTTTTTGACTTTATATTTTCGATTTTTCTGGATGTGATACGTGGCAATTCCTGGAGTCGCCACATGTCCTTGCCTCCTCCATCACTTACCCCTTCCATTTCCAGATGAAGGGGTATCCACCCAACAACTGGGGGCTTTTCTCTCTTCTCTATTTTCTCTGATGTCACATGGCATGATAGTGGTCGTCTGATCTCAATCGAATGGACGACCACTGCTTATCATCTCCTCCCTTCTTCCTTTCTCAGCTCCACCGCCTTCCAATCACATGGCCACCGCCACGAAATCTCATTGGCACCTTTCCCTCTTTGATCACCCTCGTCAGGTCCCCCGATCTCCTCATCGTATCTTATCAGATCTCCATCAGTGACATCCCTTCCAATGTTAATTACCACCGACTCCAATCAGTTCCATCTCCTTCTCGATTCGCTCGTGTTGATGTAGAATCCATCAACGATTCAATCCCCAATTTCCTTCCATCGACAACCCCCTCCATTTCTCTATTTAACTCCAGCTCCTCCACCGAAGCCCATAATCCATTTTCATCAGTGACAAAAGGGAAGGGAGCTTCACCTTCTCCGGTGGTGACAACGCTGCAAGGCCACCTCCGTCTTCGACATCCTCCCTTGCATTCACAGTGTGATTCGGAGAGCCCATTCATTGTCGCGGCACGCGTTCAGCAACTACTCTGCTCCTGCAATTTAGATGCTGAGCCCATAACCAGGTACCTCCTGCTACTCTATTTCATACTCGACCACCACCGTACTCCCTTCGCGCTTCCGCCTCGATATTGTTCCTCTTTCTCAATATCTACTATACTTCAAACCCTAGTTCACATCCCTTTGTCCACCTTCATTGTTCCATCTCACAACTCCTCTGCCACTATCCTCCTCCATCCAACGATCATCCACCTGAAGATCGGAGCGCTACCGCAAGCTCTGCCTCCAAGGGTAACTCTCAAGGCTTCAGTAGGAGCCTCAACCTTCCTCCAAACCCCCCAGGTCTACGAAGCACCCCCTACTCCAGGAAGTTCTGCAACGCGTGGCCTCCTGCATGGACATATCTAGCAGCTTTGCCTTTTAGAGTTCCATCTTCGTCCAAGTGTTCCTTCTCCCCACGCTTCCATCACCAGCGAGGAATCTCCAGATCCAAAACGTCCTCGTCACGCACCTCTACCTGCCAGAGCACCTCAGCCTAGCTCTTTATTCTTTAGCATCTCCTAGCTGGAGCCGGGAGCCACCCTCATCCGTTAGTGTCCATGTCTGCGAGCCACCGAGTTCAAGACCCAAGACCTCCCATGTGAGGCGCACGTGCGGTAGGGGAGTTTTGTACGGGACCCCTTCATAAAAATGGCTAATCAGAAAACCACCCCGATCAACCCAGGGCACTTGCCTAGCACATGCCTCTGGAAGTTTTGTAATACAACCCCCGTGGGCTTAGGTAATTTCATTCCAGTCCTCATTCTACATTTCTGTTTTATTATCTATTGTAATTTTTGCAAACAAAATCCTAGATTCTTTTGTATTTTTGAACCTCTATTTGCACCATTTTCATTATTAAAAAAATAGAATATCGTTCATCAACTAATTCTTTATATTATGGCATATGAGTCTTAATTTTATGATCTGTGGTTTATTTTTATTAATTATTCTTGTGGAAAATTGCAGACTTTGGCCAATTGATGCTCTGAAATTCATAGATAATTGACCACTTCTCAGAAAATTTCCAGAAATTCATATTTATAGAATTAGTTGTATTTTACATTGTGCTAAAAAAACATTGCATTTCCATGCATATTTTTCTCTAAAAAATAATTTTGTGTATTGCACTAATTAATTTTTAATAGATATAAAACTCCACTTTTTTATGGTTTAAGATTTTTCTAAGATAGATCACTTAGTGATAATATCAAATAACTTTATTCTCTAAAAACAATAGGTTTAATATTTATTATAATTATTTATTCTGATTCATAATGTTTGCACCATTTATTTCATTAAATATTCATATTGCATCAGAAAATTCAAGAAAAATTGCAGTGCATTCCTTTTAGCATAATTCACATCTCAGGAAAGTTATGTGGTTTTTGGACATTGTTGGTTGACATAAATTTTCTCATCCTTAAATTTGACCCACATTTGCATTTGCATTCAAAACTTGCACTAAAAATATCAAAAACAATCTGCCTCAAAAATTGTGTATTAAATCTGATAGACATTAACTTAGGTTTTTCATTTGCCTCATTGAGTAGACCTTGGGACTTGCCCTGGTTAAATAAATATAAAACCACATCCAGCTTAATTGATTAATTCATCAAATTTTGTGGTTATTTTAGATTGATCTCTAATTGCCCGACTGTAATGAAACGATACATTTAGCTCATGAGAATTAACATAGGGTGATTTAGCGTTCATCAAATGGCACCATTGCCGGGGAGGCAAACGACTTAGGTTTTTCTCTAGAAAATTTAATGTTAGGTTTTCCATACATTCGGGTAGTCTGACATCCGAACCTTGCCATTATACATTTTCCGTTTATTTTCCAGCATTTATTTATTTTTCAATATTTTTATTTTATTTATTTTTGATTACTTTTTTGTGTCAATTCTCTTATATTTTCTCTCTTATTTTTGTGGGAGATATCGATGAACGTGGACGATTCTTCAAGAGACCGATGCATCTTGACAGTCCACTGAAATGTTGCATAAAAATTAAGATTGAGTCGAGTCATGAGAGTGTAGAGTTTAGAAATTATTCTCAGCATTTTGTAGTTTTTTATTATTTATAATTAATTTTCTATTTATAGCGGTTTTCGTTTGGAATCTTGCGTATGTAAACTAGACGTGAACTTTCTCTGTGGTGTATCGTGGCTTGTTTCACTCTCTGGTAAGAGTGGATATCAACTTGAGTGGCTTGTAGATTAGACCTGCACTACGGGTATTAGAGCTATTAGGATAATTTTGCTTGTGCTCGTAGAACCTAGAACCACACCGCACTTTAATTTAGACGCGCATTAGATCATTCAACCTAGTCGAAATTTAACTCAATTCTTCCCGATTAATAGAACTTTCTGCTAGGTGTAGTTTTGTTGGTTTGCATTCATATAGAATAAATTTTGAAATTCTTGTACTGAATCCCACATGGAGATTTTGAGGGATCAGCTTTTCCCAAATTTTCTCCCTCATGTTTTGTCACTTAAGATTTAAATTAAATTGGGATTGGACGGTAGACATGCATTTGTCTCACTTAATTTCTAAGTGATCACCTAATTAAAATTGAGACTGCTAAACACGACCGACTTTAATTAACCCATAAATCAAGAATCTTTGCAGGAGAATAACCCCGTCCTTGGACTTACTTATCTCTTTGAGTGAGTGAGAAACACACATTAGGATAGAGACAAGCTCCAACATCTTCGTTCACACTATTGATTTAAAAATGACTAGTTACTTCTTAGTGAGGGAACAATGGTCTCCTTAGCAGAGTGGGTGGTTAAATGACAATGTGATTGGTGTTGTCCTTAAGTAACACGAGTAGCTATTTTATGGTCCATACCTATACCCATACTGGTTGAAAGTGGATGTAACTAGCAGTATGAATTTAGGACATCCTTTAGGAAAATTTCTGGCACCTAACTGCTCACTTATGGATTCAAGATTTATATTATCACCAATTAAAATTGAACAGATAATTGGTTGGACTTTTGTAGATTTTACAGCATTCAGTTGATGAAATTGGGGTTTGCATCATGTTTGTATTGAGGAGGTGTGTGTTTAAAGATTGCACTCTTAGCACCTTTCCTATCACTCCTTGCTTCACATCGGTCAAACTTCTATCCATTTTGACATTGAAGATGACAAGTTGGGGGATTTTTGTTTGGACATTGCGAACCCATCTTTGAACCCTCCAAAGAGTACATCTTCCAAGGTCTCTTCATTTCCTGGACCACCTTGGACTCATGACTCTCTTGAGTTTGGGATCACTCATTGATCACACACCAACCAACCCCTTCCTATCTTCAATACTCACCGAGGAAAACCTTAGCTCAGTGAGGTCTATTTAAACTTAATAGACACATCTAATTTAAATCCATTTGTTGATGACGGTTTTGGAAATAATTCAATCAAGATGCCTCCCAAGAAACATAACAATGATGAGGAACATCGAGAAGATCCCATGGAGATGGTACTTGCAAGATTAGCAACATCTAAGAAACAAGCATTACTTCGAGCTCAGTTGGGGCAGTTGAATGTTTCGAATGACCCATAAATGGAGGTGGCATACAATCCAAGGAAGTACAGAGTGAGAATTATCTGAGCCCCCTTGAACCAGAAATCGAATATGAATTGAAGCTATAATTTTTGAACCTGTTGCCACACTTCAATGGGAATGTTACTGATGAACCCAAAGCATTCCTAAGGAACTTTGAGCTCATCTGCGCTATAGACATCCTGGAGTTAGCTAGGACTATATCATGCTAGCTTCCCTTCCTTTTGCCTTGGGAGGCAAAGCAGATTTTTGGGTGAAGAACCTAGGAGTTACTGTCACTACATATCCCGAGTTCAAGGACCAGTTCTTAAAGAAGTTTTATCCTCTGAGTAGAATTAATCATATGAGGACATTTATTACGAGCTTTTCTCAACTTCCTAGTGAGTCTTTCTGTGACACATGGCATAGGTTCAAAGATCTATTACAGAAGTGCATGTGCCATGGTATGGACGATAACATCTTGGTCCAGTCTCTTTATGCTGGTCTCAACCCTGAGGTGTAGGGTTTAGTGAGCATTACCTGTGGAGACAATTACACATCACGAGGAGAGGATACCGTCTGGAAGGTATTCGAGCAGATGACTGAGACAAGCCGCTCACAGATCGCCAGCAGGTCATACATCGATTCCATTGTTTCACTCCTTTCTACAAGGGAAAACATCATGTGGTTTATTCCTCCTAATATAGAAAGTATGCGAGTTCAGACAGGTACTCAATGACTTGACGTGAGGCATCCCAGGACCTTCTGAGGCCTACTTTCATCATATATAAGAAAAGTGCTAACTTCTTCTATTTCGTCATTCTTTGGCCTTGAGAAACTTGATCAGTAACGAAGTGAAGGGGAGGCTAAAAGTGAACAGAAAGTACTTACATGAGGCACACTTGCCCACGCGAAAGTCAAGAAGAGAGTGAAGTCAGAGGGACTGACATAGAAAGCGGAAAGTAGACAATCAGGATTTTCGGTCTCGACTGGAAATCATTGTAGACAAGTTAGTAGTTGTAGAGTAGATCGACAAGAGGATAGATGAGCTTGATAGTAGAATCTCTAAGATTACAAAGCAGATGGAGGAACTGACTGAGAAAATATCACATATTAAGATACCTGCCATGACTGCATCTTCTGTTACCATTTTTCGTGTGCACTATGTCCAGAAGCACCCGATGTCAGGACAATCCCATCCTTGGGTTCTGATAACCTAGGCGATTTGATGGTCGTACGATTTCACAAGAAGAAACCGTAATCGGTGTTTTGACGACTCAAGAGTCCATAGTTAACCAACAAATAACCCACAAAATAAAGAAAGGCAATGAATCGCACAAAGTTAAAATTTATTAGTCTCTATTACAAGATGCATAGAAAGTAAGCACGTAGAGGTCGAACACAGAGCAATATGGGCATCATATAGTTATTTGTGAATGAAATTTTTACGTATAACCATGTCATTTATCATGTATGCATATATATATATAGATCTTTTTGTGAGTTTTAATTTTTTTAATATATTTTTTAGTTTATTTTTATTTTACATATTTTTTTAATTTTTAATTTATATATTTTATATATTTTCTTTTTTCTTTTGAATACATATATATATATATATAAATGATATATAAGGATATATATATATACTATAGAGAGTGATGTACTTATAAATACTAATAAATATAATTAAAATATAGCAAATAAAGTATTTTGTATTTTATATGTTTTTTAAATTTTTTATTTTTTTTGTAAATTTTGCTAATTTTTATGGATTTTTAAAGTCAAAAAATGTCCCAAATCAAGGATTTAATAAATAACCGAATTGATTTGAATGTTAAAAATAGGAAATAAGGACCAAAATTACTCAAATAAATTTTAATATACCAATATTTATATAAAGAAAATTATAAAAAGGAAAAACAATTTTCGGATTTTTTAACGAATTTTTAGATTTTTATGAAGGTTCTTGGGGTTTTTCAATTTCTAGGCCTTTCTTTTTCCATTTTAGTGATTTTTTGTCTGGAGTTAAAATACAACAAAATAAACAATATATTTTTTAAAAAAATTCTAGATGTTTTGATATTTTTTGGTATTTTATACACTAGACAGGTACTGGATGTGATCTAAATGATTTTTTATAAATGACAAAAAAGATCCAAAATTGCAAATAGAAATCATAGCGTGAAACTTCAAGAAATCAGGAACATACAACTATTTTTTTACGATTTTTAGAGCACAATAACTATTTTAAATTAATTCATCAAGCATGCAAAAAAAATCCAACTGCTGGCAGGGGCATACATGTAAATAAAATAAATTCTAGGGTCCTATATGCAATTTAACGAAAAATATACAACGTGATTTACATATTTATGGACCAAATGTAAATACAAACCTTTCTAGGGGTATGTTTGCAAAATGACCACCTCACGTGGGACGACACATGAGGTGACCTGAGGTGGACCTATAAATGATCTCAAAGAAGTATCATGGTCTACATGCAATTTCCCCATTTAATTTACACCATACATTTTATTTACAATTTAAATATAAATACAAAAAAATGTGAGGCGAAGTTATGCAATTTACCCCTTTATGCAAGCGATCAAACGGTAGAGGGAGGCATACTTAGAAATGTGTCGCCTCGAGGAAGCCCGGTGACGGTTCGCTGGTGCATGAATGAGATTAGATCCATCCTAGGATCCAATGGTGTAGATGGGCTTCGATCTAACTTGGGTTGCATTACCTAGGCATTTGTTCTTGATCGAACGACTCTAAGGAGTTCTGGAATAACACCCCAAGAACTAAGCCACATGCTGCTTTGATTCGCCCAATCTCTATGCTCTGGGCTCCTCCAGACGTGTTGATGTGATCTACACGATCACCTGAGGTATTCGCATCTGTTAAAGGTTGGAATGGATCTAAAACCCCTCAATAGGGGCCTGGAGTGAGTGTCTCTTGGAGCGTGTCTCCTGATGGTGTCCTTAGCTCAGATGCCCCTTCCAAGTCCTGCAAAAAGGATGCAAAAACACCGTGACACAAAGGTGAAGTTCCATGGGCCGTTGTTGGAGGAATAGGCGTGAGATGAGGTGTAACGGAAGTGCTCCCATGATAGGCGAAGGATGAGCACCAAGATGTTCATCTGTGCAAGATCAAGGGGTCTAGGTGGTTCATCATCAAGGAGAAATGAACGGGGAAGGAGATGCGGTGGTTATAAGTCGGGAACAGCGGGTGTAGGACATGTGAGATGGTCGGAGCCCTAACGGCTCCGGTAATCAAAACTAGGGGAAACGAGGCTAAACTACTAGATTAAATGACAGCCTAACTACAGAAATGAAATAACGATGATTAAATCTACCTAATAAGATAAAACGTGCAACTCTTATACCGAGTCTAACATCCAAGGAACAGAGGTGGCCGAATGGCCGCCTTGGACCGCTCTACCTTGCCTGATCGCATGCTCCTGGGATCGAGGGTGTTCCTGTTGTCACCAGGTGCATGCACGCGCACACACACACACCGCAAAGGGGTTCAGGGCTTGGAGAAGGATCAAACCTCGAAAGGGAGGCAGAGATTTTTATTTATACACAGAGGTGAGGACCCTTATTGACCGACGATTAGGGATGATGGGGATCTATGCACAATGGGTTTAAGGTTAGGGCATGTATTAGGGTCGATTAGAGTTGGGTTAGGTGAGGGATTTGATCGATTTGAGTGATAGACCTTGATGATTACATTATATACAATTATAACATGCTTAAATTATGTGGAGTACATCCTTAATATTCGATTTATAAACTCCAAATTGACATAGTCTACATCTAATTCATTCCATGCACACAACAGAGAAAACCACTTTAATACATTAAGAGACAGCTAATCAAAGTATAAATCGAGAATTCATGATTATATATCTAGATAAAATATTTCAAACGATCTCTATTTGTACATTATATCTATGAACTACATGTTGAGAATACATCCAGCACTAAGATTAATAATTATCTATGTTCATCATTAAAATATAACTTGAATTTAGACTCCATCAAAATTATATTGATACGAGAGAGGGAGAGAAAGCATTAAATAAATATCCAACACATTGGATTTACATTTGCCATTAACATTTTATGTTGACAAGAAAATACGAGGTTGATTCTTGCAAATACACCAAAATCATTTCCCATGTGCAATGAAAACCCCTCTTTACTATCTCTCCCTTTCCCACAAATGTAGCCCCCCATGTAGACATCCTTCCCCATGCATATATTTGAAGGATGTGTTTAGATCCTCAAGCGCATCACGGAAGTGTGAGCATCGTATCGAATACGACGAAGAACGACTAGTCGGACTAGTTGTTCTATGCAGCGAAAATTAAAATTTTTTATGCAACGAAACCACATGATCCAAGAACACTTCTCGGATCGTTTCATCTAAACCACAAACAAGTAATAGGATTACCTCTTGAAGCGTGATTGCGATCGAGTCTCTAAATGAAGAGACCTCCTGTCTCAAGTCCGATCCGACGGAGGAGACGCTTGCGAGCGCGGGGATGAACCTCGTACTTCTCACAATCCATGTTGATGATCCAAGTGGTGGATCTCCTGATATCGACACACGAGATCCGACGTCTTCTTCACGAGCGAGGCGCACCTAAGGAGACGGAGATCCACAAGCAAATGATCAGGCAGCATAACGACGACGCTGCGGCGATGAAGAGCCTCTCTAGGGCATCCATGGTGGACGGCCATGAGAGGGAGAGAGAGGGCTGACGTGTAGAGAGAAAGAGAGAGAGAGATGTGCTTCAAAAGCATTGTGTTGTGTAAATAAGAGCAAAGGGGCGCCTCTCCTTTTATAATATTTTGGGATCCATGGATCTCAATCCATGGGACAACACAAATCCAGTGGTCCTCATTGATTGTGTTTCTTTCAATGGCTAAGATTTGTGTTGGTAAAACCAACAACAATTAATTGAGATTAAATATATATTGATAAATCAACATAATTTAATCCTCAAATTAAATCAACCAAATATGGAGATAATGGGAAAGAGAGAATGCCTCCTTCCATATACATGGAGTGGACGGCCTTCCTTTCCTAATAGGAATAGGTGGCTGTCCCTCCTATGGAAGGAGCATCTCCAAATGTAATCTCCCTTGATTACATTATTCCATGTATCTCCAATTTATTACAACAACAATTGTTGTAAATTATTCTACAAAATAATTCATAATTATTTTGTGAATATTACAATCTTGCCATTGGAAAATTGTGAATCACATTCACAACCCAAAATAAAATGTAAATTACATTTTCAATTTAATATCCAATGTGAATCCAATTCACATTAACATTTAATTAACAAATGTAAATTACAATAGCTCTCTCTTATATATTATAAATCACATTTATAATATATATGACTAATATGGATATTGCTATCCACATTATTCATATCCATCATAATTAAATCACATTTAATCATCTTGGATCTCTATTCTCATGTGCCCAAATAATATGAATCACATTCACATTATTTATATCTTTGATAACTAAATCACATTTAATTATCTAAGATAATTCTCTTTATAATATGAATCAAATTCATATTATTCATGATAATTAAATCACATTTAATTATCCATTTTCTCAATGCTCGGATACTCATATCAACATTGAAATTATCCTGAACCCTTTCAAGGATAATGCGCTTTCACCGTGAATACTTGGAGATAAGGACATGGCGATTGTATTGTTCCACATATAGTGACTTAGATATTGAGATCGCATCGTAAATCCAGATTGCAGGCCTCCCATAGATGCTTGATTAAATAAAGACCGCAAATTTAATCTTCTCATTACATCTAAATCACATTCAGAGCAATGTCCAAAATTTGGACCAAGATCAGATTACTTCTCTACTGAAAGGAGTCACTAAAATCCAGACCTGTTTCATCACTCCCTAGCAATGTAAGCGTCATGGTTATACAATCGTTTATGATCACATCACCCTCAGGTATTCCCAATACCTGTATATCCTGCATACTGGAAAACTCAGACTAAACCCGAAGTATTGGATCAACTTTATACTGTCTACTTCATGGTTTTATCGGTAAGTTTCTCATTTGATCATTTGGAGTTGGTATCGATCATACACTCTCCAAAAGCGTATATCATACCAAGGTCTTGATCATATACTTTCCAAAAGTATATATCAAACCTACAAATTCAGTCAAGCTTCCAAAGCGAGACGACCGTGCACACAGAATTTGATTCTTCCCAATATCTCATGAGTGAGCTCATGCCTTCCTGTTCAATATATGAACCGGTATGATCCCTTTGAGAGATAGTGTTACTCATATGCCATATATGCACACCAACACACCGGTGTACAGACCTTGGTTAGGTCATCAACCTATTGGTCTGCCAAATGTACATACTTAGACATATAGTAACACATCTGTCTCCGGTCAGAGGATGCGTGCCTGTATCGTGACAACATACGATATAGGACTTTGGTTATCTCGATCTCGTTAAGTCAACTCTTTGACCTAACTAATCTGACCCCTCCGAATATCTATTCCTATGCAGAGGACCTGCATCAAGAGGTCGGTCGGATATCGGCCTAAATGAGAAAGGATTGCCATCTCCTACTCAGGCTGGAGATCATATCTTAACAATCATTTGACCCTTGATGAGTCCTCAATCTAACCCTTTAGATATTCATCCAAGCACCAGCCTCTATGATTTAATAGTTGAATCAACAGCTGTATGATTATTAAGATTGCCATGGTACATAACCCTAATTGTACTAAGGGACCTATTATGCAAATTATTCATTCTTCATTTCATTTCAGGGAATGATATTCGCAATAACATTTATTGCTTAATGGCTCGTCGTGGGCTCGCATGTCCAACAATCTCCCGCTAGACCAAAGAGCCATTAATGGGCTAATCATTTTAAACCCACACTCATGTGACAATCATAGGCTATTAAGAAAATAGCTAGGTAAGCTGATCAGTCACTCTGTTCCTGCAAGACTATGCCAAGTCCTTTTACGGCACTTGCATATCCCCAGTAACAGTGCTCGCTTCTAATGCGAATGTTGCATCTTATGCAACCAATACTCAATCTTGTCAGTTACAACGTCCTTGACACTATAGCTTAACAATTATCATAAACAATATTTCCATAATCCTTGTCAGAATACCCTTATTCCTGGAGATCACTATCTCTTAAGGTATCCACAGTTAAGACCTTTTAGATCTCTATCTGTAAAGTCTTAAGTTTTTGAAGATAAGACTTTGAGATCACTATCTCAAAAATCTTGTCATCTATGAAGATTTTGTTATTACTGCAATCAAGTGTTTTCTCTCCATAGTAGGATTAGCAACACTTTACTACTCCCACTGCAAGGCAGATATCTGGCTTTCGTACACATCTAGAATACACTCAGCTTCTCATAACTGATGCCCAAGTGCAAGCAGTTCTAGTATTCACTTCCTCAACTCTTTGAGGTGCTATCCCTTTAGATAGGTTAGTACCATATCTTAAGGGATGGAAGCCTTTCTTGGAATTTTCCAGAAAATGAAATATGTTCAAGGTGTACTACTATTGTGACGATACCCTCTTTTCTTTGCTTCTGAACACCTTCAGAACTAAGATCCAAGAGGTATCCTTGAGATCATATCTCAAGTTATAGAACAACCAGATAATAAAACACTTATTATTATTCTTATATTATTTTAAATGATTAGGATATTATCTACATTTAGCACGATGAACACAATGGCACTCCCACTAAGCTTCACATGGTTCGTCAAGATTCTATATGAAATCACAACATTTATGATTTCACCAAATCTGAAGTTCCAACTTCAAGAAGCTTATTTGAGTCCATAGATGGATTCCTTAGCGTGCACACCTTGCTTTCCTCAACCATGAAGCCCTGGGCTACTTCATGTGAATATCCTCAGAGAGGTATTCGTAGAGGAATGCAATCTTGACTTTCATCTTATAGATAACAAAGTCAAGTTATGTAGGCCAGGTTCCTTTTCTCTTGAAGATCCATTTACATCTTAATGGGTCTTATCCATATAGGTGGATCCTGGAGGGTTCATATACAACACTTGTATATGAAGTCTACTTTAGACTTTCATTGTTAAAATCCATCTTTCCATGTTATGATCCTCAGGAGTTTCATCACATGAAGTCCAATCATTTTCAGACTTAACTGACACATGGAGTACATCCTCAAACTCTTTTGAAGAGGTATTAGTGTTTCATCTTTAATTGTCCTTTTAGTTTCCAATTTCAGGAGCCTCATTATCTTCTCAAGATTATATGAGTTCCTAAATTTTATTTTCATCTTGATTCTCAAGGGTCTCAACCTCTAAGAATCACATAGAGATGAGATACTTTAAGAATCTCAAGGTCATAAAGTAGGTATCCAATACCATCCTTTATTTTCCTAATGAAGCAACACTCTCAAGTTCTCGATTCCAACATACATGGAATCTTATTAAGGATATACTTTGTAGTCTATACTACACATATATACCTAGAAACTAAGGGATAATTTTGCTAAAATTCATCATTGATAAGATCATGTCACACATGATCCAATTGTATCTCCCTATAACTCTATTGAGTTAAGGTGTGTTAGGAGGATTAATATAGAAATGATATTCATATCTCCATAAGGTATCCTTTGAATTCATCTAACAGGTACATGCTATCTAGATTAGATCAAATTCATTTTATGTTCCTTCAAACTTTGGTTGTAAACCAAAATTATGTGAAATCTTTAAACATTTCAAAGGTTTCTAAGTGAAGAGAAGAAATCTCATATCATACATAATCATCAGTAGATATCACATATCCATAATGTTTACTATGATATAGATGATCCGCATACGTCAATATGTATGAGATCCTGAATACCTTGACATCTTACACCCCTTTCAAAGGAGGGTGTATTGGACATTTTTCTTTGAATACAATATTCATAAGTATGTAAGTTTTGAAATTTTAGACATTCTAAAGTTTCATCTCTTACTAGTCTATTGATCAAATCAATAGACAAATGTCCAAGATTTGATGCCAAATCATTATCAAATGATCTTCATTCTCCTATTGATCTTTTACGGTTTAATTTCAGTATTAGAAATGTTAATGAACCATTCATTAATTTTCTAATTTAGTGGAGTCCACTAGATTTTAGATTACTATCTGAAATATCTCCATCATAACTCTTTATGATAGATTTATTATAGAATTTATGTTTATTTCCAACATTTAGAAACAAACAATGAGTGTATTCTTATATCTAGGTCATAGAGACATTCTCTAAGACTAAGGGCTCTCCCACTGAAATTATGAAGCCTTTCAATCCAATAGTGATTGTTGCAACAATTGCATCAATATCTATGTGGATGACTATAAGCCTTAAGATCAAATTTTCTACATTCTTCTGAAGCATATGCAACCCATTGCAAGTGTTGTTAGAAGATTGAGATACAATTATAAGATTTTAACCAAGTCAATTTCAATGATTTATGTATATTATTCTGATGCTCTATCTGAGTCCTTCTTTAAGGATTCTAGATAGACTTGATAATCATACTATCAACACATCAACTTATTGCAGTATTGGCATTCATCCAACTCTTTGGATGTCATATGGAAGTCATAGAAGTATGGTCAACTCTTTGACTATCCTTCTCATCTTGGGTCTGACCCATGCTTCCACTGCGCTCCCTTTATCTATAAGCAACCATTGCTTAAGACTAAGGATCTCTTATGTTAAATTCAAAAAGAATTCAATGTAAGAGCATTTCGACATTTATACATGCTTCATTAAGTTCATACAATATGAATATTATGAAGCTTCATGAATGACTAGAGTATAGACAGTAGAATAATGACAGTCATCATGTCTACATCCATCTAGACTCTTAAAACATTGGTTCAGGTAGGTATTCAAATATTTTGAATACATCATCTCTAATAGAGCCACCATTCTGCATGATGCAGTGAACCATCTCATTCACAATAAATGTTAAGAGCGCACACACACACAGATATATATATATATATGCCAGAATATCTTCATTGATTTTATAAGGATTATTTGGCAATTGCGATCATCATCGACATGTCACTTCCAAAGTACATCCGATGAGAGATCAAGATATTAGAGACATACAAACCCTACTGTTGTAGTCCTATTATCTATTTAATTGTCATTCCTCATTATTATGAGGAGACTTGCATATTGCAACCACATACATTATGTGTCCAACTGCAAGTACAGTATATGGATCATGAGTCTAATCCATGATATTTTACTTGTTATCATTGAGTATAACATTGAGTATAACATTGAGTATAACATTGAGTGGGTTTATTTGTTATTTTACTTCCACCTCAAGAAAGGATAATGCCAAATATATCAATTTGTACTTGAGATGATCATCGGTTCTTCAACCAAAATTATACCATATAGTAATAATCAAAACACTTTTGATTATAAGGAAATTTGCTACATAAATTCCCAATCCTATTCAAGCACCAAGTTTGATGATTGTGTTTCCAATTATGATCTAGATCAAATATAATCAATTAATTGGTTGAAGCCAAGTAAATTAAGGAAATAATCATCTTCCAATATTTCACAAATATTTTCCATAATTATCTTATGAAATTAACAATTAATTCACTAATTGACAATCACATGGTTCTTGATTAGGACTGTAATTTCAGCAGTGACCCCTACTCACTAAAATTAACATATCTCAATCAATTTAAATACAAATTAGACAAACTCAATTTTCAAAGATTGCTAACTTGATTTAGGACAGAACCCAAGTAATGTTTAACGTATTTCGAGGTGGATCAAAATAGTAATTAACTCATTAATCATGTTAAGATTCGCAGTTCCCGCAACAGTGAATACATGTTCATTAAAACAACCATATCTCGAGCAAATGGAATCCAAATTACGTAAACTCAGACCCAAATTACCTATCCCTTTAGATAGGTCAATACCATAATTCAGAGTGTCTCAATCTGAAATAAGAAATTTTGCATAAGTGTATATATTTATATATACATATTTTACTTTGATTTAGGAATTTTTATATCAAAGTTATCTTGTCTTGTCAACATTAAATGTTTATTCCCTTAATCACTTTCAATGTAAGAGATATACTTATCATTATATCTCAACAAGATCTGGGATCTCCTTCCTTATCTTTGTTACATCCCAATAATATGAGAATCTGCAACTCGGATAAAAAGAAGCAGGAACGCATTCCGCCTTGCAAGTCCAACTTGCATCTCCCAATTCGGTCTTTAACACCCAGGCCCACCACCCCTAAGGCGATGTTGACCCGTCATTAATTGAACCAACCGTCAACAGGAATAGTACTCACTATACGCAATCCAATATCACCCCAATAATATGAGGATCCAATATTGGGGTCACTACGTATACGGCCTTACTCTTTCGAGAAGCAAAGAGCCCGACCCAGATGCGCTTACATGCAGGAGTTGTCACTTCGTACAGGCGTCTCCCACATGCAATCCCTGGCGACGGACCTCTTCGCCTTGACGGGAGACCATGGATGTCACTTACGTGATCCTCCATCTCATATTCAAATTTTAATTAATTATCATGTATCAAATTCATAGAATTAATTCTTCCAAGGGAAATAACAACTCCATTCCTAATAGAGTGTCTCAATTGGACATAATCAATTTGATCATATTAAATTAATTATCAATCAAATTCAATCAACAAACTTGATTAATTTACTTGAATATATATGGTAATACATCAAAGTATGTATTAATTCAAATTTTAATAATTAGAAAATATACCTTGATTTTCTCCGGCATTATCGAGTCCCTACCCGTTGTCATGGCCAGTACCGACGAGAGTGGGACGGACCGCATACGTTGCAACTCGCAACCCCAATGCTCTCCGACTAGACACCATATCCACCTCAAGAAAGGATAATGCCAAATATATCAATTTGTACTTGAGATGATCATCGGTTCTTCAACCAAAATTATACCATATAGTAATAATCAAAACACTTTTGATTATAAGGAAATTTTCTACATAAATTCCCAATCCTATTCAAGCACCAAGTTTGATGATTGTGTTTCCAATTATGATCTAGATCAAATCTAATCAATTAATTGGTTGAAGCCAAGTAAATTAAGGAAATAATCATCTTCCAATATTTCACAAATATTTTCCATAATTATTTTATGAAATTAACAATTAATTCACTAATTGACAATCACATGGTTCTTGATTAGGACTGTAATTTCAGCAGTAATCCCTACTCACTAAAATTAACATATCTCAATCAATTTAAATACAAATTAGACAAACTCAATTTTCAAAGATTGCTAACTTGATTTAGGACAGAACCCAAGTAATGTTTAACGTATTTCGAGGCGGATCAAAATAGTAATTAACTCATTAATCATGTTAAGATTCGCAGTTCCCGCAACAGTGAATACATGTTCATTAAAACAACCATATCTCGAGCAAACGGAATCCAAATTACGTAAACTCAGGTCCTATGGTTTCCTTATTTAATGGGGAACAAAATATGATTAATTATTGTTTAATCATTTTAAACGTGGCCTAATTTATTCACTAAACAGATCTTCGAAAATCAAATGCGACAAAAAACTTCCGCGACCTTAACGAACCCAAGTCATCCTAGGTTTGCGGATCGTATCCAAAACCTTCGACCTAAGGCTCTGATACAACTTCAAGGATGTGTTTAGATCCTCAAGCGCATCACGGAAGCGTGAGCGTCGTATCGAATACGACGAAGAACGACTAGTCGGACTAGTTGTTCTATGCAGCGGAAATTAAAATTTTTTATGCGACGAACCCGCAAGATCCAAGAACACTTCTCGCATCGTTTCATCTAAATCACAAACAAGTAATAGGATTACCTCTTGAAGCGTGGTTGCGATCGAGTCTATAAATGAAGAGACCTCCTGTCTCAAGTCCGATCCGACGGAGGAGACGCTTGCGAGCACGGGGATGAACCGCGTGCTTCTCTCGCAATCCATGTTGATGATCCAAGCAGTGGATCTCCTGATCTCGACACACGAGATCCGACATCTTCTTCACGAGCGAGGCTCACCGAAGGAGACGGAAATCCACGAGCAAATGATCGGACAACATAACGACGACGCTGCGGTGATGAAGAACCTCTCTAGGGCATCCATGGTGGATGGTCATGAGAGGGATGAGAGGGCTGACGTGTAGAGAGAAAGAGAGAGAGAGAGATGTGCTTCAAAAGCATAGTATTTTGTAAACAAGAGCAAAGGGGTGCCTCTCCTTTTATAATATTTTGGGATCCATGGACCTCAATCCATGGGTCACAAATCCAATGGTCCTCGTTGATTGTGTTTCTTTCAATGGCTAAGATTTGTGTCGGTAAAACCAATAATAATTAATTGAGATTAAATATATATTGATAAATAAACATAATTTAGTGCTCAAATTAAATCAATCAAATATGGAGATAATGGGAAAGAGAGAATTCTTCCTTCCATATACATGGAGTGGACGACCTCCCTTTCCTAATAGGAATAGGTGGTCGTCCCTCCTATGGAAGGAGCATCTCCAAATGTAATCTCCCTTGATTACATTATTCCATGTATCTCCAATTTATTACAACAACAATTGTTGTAAATTATTCTACAAAATAATTCATAATTATTTTGTGAACATTACAATCTTGCCATTAGAAAATTGTGAATCACATTCACAACCAAAAATAAAATGTAAATTACATTTTTAATTTAATGTCCAATGTGAATCCAATTCACATTAACATTTAATTTTAAGGATATGGTAAGATCCTCAAGCGCATCATGGAAGCGTGAGCATTGTATTGAATACGATGAAGAACGACTAGTCGCACTAGTTGTTCTATGCAATGGAAATTAAATTTTTTTCACGTGACGAAACCACATGAACCAAGAACACTTCTCGGATCGTTTCGTCTAAACCACAAACAATTAATAGGATTACCTCTTGAAGTGTGGTTGTGATCGAGTCTCTAAACAAAGAGACCTCCTGTCTCAAGTCCGATCCGACGGAGGAGACGCTTGCGAGCGCGGGGATGAATCACGTGCTTCTCGCAATCCATGTTGATGATCCAAGCGGTGGATCTCCTGATCTCAACACACGAGATCCGACATCTTCTTCACGAGCGAGGCGCACCAAAGGAGATGGAGATCCACGAGCAAACGATCGGGCAACATAACGACGAAGCTGCGGCGATGGAGACTCCCTCTAGGGCATCCATGGTGGACGACCATGAGAGAGGAAGAGAGAGGGATGATGTGTAGAGAGAAAGAGATAAAGACTTATGTTCTCTTGTGTGTAAGGAAGAGCAATGGGGAGCCTCTCCTTTTATAATATTTTGGGATCCGTGGATCTCAATCCGTGGGCAACACAAATCCAATGGCTCTCATTAATTGTGTTTCTTTTAATGGCTAAGATTTGTGTTGGTAAAAACCAACAACAATTAATTTAATTTAGATTAAATCTATATTGATAAATCAATATAAATCAATCCCAAATTAAGTCAATCAAGCATGGAGATTATGGAATGAAGATTGCCTCCTTCCATAATATTGGATTTGGTGGCAATCTCATGCTATCTCATGAGATCTCATGAGATTACATTATTCCATGGAAATCTCCAAGATTTACAACACTTGTTGTAAATTATTCTACAAAAATAATTGATAATTATTTTGTGAATATTGCAATCTTGCCATTGGAAAATTGTGAATCATATTCACAACCCAAAATAAAATGTTAAGTACATTTTCAATTAATTGTCTAATGTGAATCAAATTCACATCAACATTTAACTAACAAATGTATATTACAAATAGCTCTCTCTTATATATTATAAATAACATTTATAATATATATGACTAATATGGATATTGCTATCCACATTATTCATATCCATGATAATTAAATCACACATTTAATCATCTTGGATCTCTATTCTCATGTGCCCAAATAATATGAATCGCATTCACATTATTCACATCTTTGATAATCAAATCTCATTTAATTATCTAAGATAACTCTCTTTATAATATGAATCGAATTCATATTACTCATGATAATTAAATCACATTTAATTATCTATTTTCTTAATGCTTGGATACTTATATCAACAATGAAATTGTCCTGAACTCTTTCAAGGATAATTTTCTTTCTCCGCGAATACTTGGAGATAAGGACAGGGCGATTGTATTGTTCCATGTATAGTGACTTGGATATTGAGATCATATCTCAAATACAGATCACGGACCTCCCATAGATGCTTGATTAAATCACGACCGCAAATTTAATCTTCTCATTGCATCTGAATCACATTCAGATCAATGTCCAACATTTGGACTAAGATCAGATTACTTCGCTACTGAGAGGAGTCAATAAAATCCAGACCTGTTTCATCACTCCCTAAGAATGGAAGCGTCATGGTTATACAATCGTTTATGATCACATCACCCTCAGGTATTCCCAACACCTGTACATCCTGCATATTAGAAGACTCAGAATAAACCTGAAGTATTAGATCAACTTTATACTATCTATTTCAGGGTTTTTATCAGTAAGTTTCTCATTCGATCATTGGGAGTTGGTATCGATCATATACTTTCCAAAAGCATATATCATACCTAGGTCTTGATCATATACTTTCCAAAAGTATATATCAAACCTACAAATTTAGTCAAGCTTCCAAAGCGAGACGACCGTGCACGGAATTTGATTCTTCCCAATATCTCACGAGTGAGCTCGTGTCTCTCGATTCAGTAATTGAATTTGTATGATCCCTTTGAGATATCGTACTACTCATATGCCCTTATATGCACACCAGCGCGCCGGTGTATAGACATTGGTTAGGTCATCAACCTATTGGTCTGCCAAATGTACATACTCAGACATATAGCAACACATCTATCTCCGGTCAGAGGATGTGTGCCTCTATCGTGACAGCATACGATATACGACTTTGGTTATCTCGATCTCGTTAAGTCAACTCTTTGACCTAACTAATCTGACACCTCCGAATCTCTATTCCTATGCAGAGGACCTGCATCAAGAGGTCGGCCAGATATCAGTCTAAGTGAGAAAGGATTGCCATCTCCTACTCGGGCTGGAGATTATCTCTTAACAATCATGACGGTGCTTGATGAGTTCTGAATCTAACTCATTAGATATTCATCCAAGCACCAACCTCTATGATTCAATAATTGAATCAACAACTGTATGATCATTAAGATGGCCATGGTACATAACCCTAGTTGTACTAAGGGACATATTATGAAAATTATTCATTCTTCATTTCAGATCAGGGAATGATATTCGCAATAACATTTATTGCATAATGGCTCGCCGTGGGCTCGCATGTCCAATAATCTCCCACTAGCCCAAAGAGCCATTAATGGGCTAATCATTTAAATCCACACTCATGTGACAATCATAGGCTATTAAGAAAATAGTTGGGTAAGCTGATCAGTCACTCTGTTCCCGTGAGACTACGCCAAGTCCTTTTACGGCACTTGCATATCCCCAGTAATAGTTCTCACATCTAATGCGAATGTTGCATCTTATGCAACCAATACTCAATCTTGTTGGTTATAGTGTCCTTGACACTATCACCTAATAAGTATCATAACCAGTATTTCCATAATCCTTATCAGAATACCCTTATTCTTGGAGATCACTATCTCTTAAGGTATCCATAGTTAAGACCTTTTGGATCACTATCTATACAGTCTTAAGTTTTGAAGATAAGACTTTGAGTTAATTATCTCAAAAATCTTGTCCTCTATGAAGATATTGTTATTACTGCAATCAAGTGTTTTCTCTCCATATTAGTATTAGTAACTGTTTACTGCTCCCACTACATGGCAGAAATCTGTCTTTTGTACACATCTAGCATACACTCAACTTCTCGTAACTGATGCACAAGTGCAAGCAGTTCTAGCATTCACTTCCTCAACTCTTTGAGGTGTTATCCCTTTAGATAGGTCAGTACCATATTTTAAGGGATGGAAGCCTTTCTTGGATTTTTCCAGAAAATGGAATATGTCCAAGGTGTACCATTAATGTGACAGTCCCAATAACCTCTTCTCTATGCTTTTGAACACCTTCGAACTAAGATCCAAGAGGTATACTTGATATCATATCTCAAGTTATGGAACAACCAGACTAGAAAACACTTATTATTATGCTTATATCATTTTAAATAATTAGGATATCATCTACATTTAGCATGATGAACACAAAGGCACTTCCACTAAGCTTCACATGGCTCATCCAGATTCTACCTGAAATCATAACACTTATAATTTCATCAAATCTTATGGTCCAACTTCAAGAAGCTTATTTGAGTCCATAGATGGATTCCTTAGCTTTCACATCTTGCTTTTCTCAACCATGAAGCCCCGGGGCTACTTCATGTGAATATCCTCAGAGAGGTATTCGTAGAGGAATGCAATCTTGACTTCTTTCTCTTGAAGATCCATTTACACTTTTATGGGTCTTACCCATATAGGTGGATCCTCGAGGGTCCATATACAACACTTGTATGTGAAGTCTACTTTAGACTTTATTTCTAACATCCATCTTTCCATGTCATTATCCTTAGGAGCTTCATCATATGAAGTCCGATCATTTGTCAGATTTAATCAACACATGGAATACATCCTCAAACTTATTTGAAGAAGTATTAATGTTTCATCTTTAATTGTCCTTTTAGTTCCCTATTTCAGGAGCCTCATTATCTTATCAAGATTAAATGAGTTCCTACACTTCATTTTCTTCTTAATTCTCAAGAGAATCATCCTTTAAGAATCATATTCTTAGAGATGAAATCTTTTAATAATCTCAAGGTCATAAAGTAGGTATCCAATACCATCCTTCATTTCCCTAATGAAGCTGCACTCTCTAGTGCTCAGTTCCAGCTTACTTGCATGGAATCTCATTAAGGATATATAATGTAATCTCTACTACATATATACCTAGAAACTAAGAGGAAATTATGCTAAAATCATCACTGATCAAATAATGTCACACATGATCCAATTGTATCTCCCTATAACTCTATTGAGTCAAGGTGTGTTAAGAGGATTGAGATAGAAATGATATTCATATCTCCATACTTTGAATTTATCTAACAGCTACAAGCAACCTAGATTAGATCAAATTCATTTTATCTTCCTTCAAACTTTGATTCTAAACCAAAATTATGAAATCTTTGAACATTTCAAAGGTCTCTTAGGTGAAGAGAAGAAATCTCATATCATACATAATCATCAATAGATATCACATATCCATAATGTTTACTATGATATAGATGATCCGCATACATCAATATGTATGAGATCCTGAATACCTTGACATCTTACACCTTTCTCAAGGAAGGGTGTATTGGAAATTTTTACCTTTTGAATACAATATTCACAAGTATGTAAGATTTGAACCTTTAGACAATCTAAAGTTTCATCTCTCACTAGTCCATTGATCTCATTAACAGACATATGTTCAAAACTTGATGCCAGATCATTGTCAAATGATCCTCATCCTCCAATTGATCTTATAAAGGTTTTAATTTTCAGTATTAAAAATCTTAATGAACGATTCATTAATTTTCTAATTTTGTGGAGTCCACTAGATGTTAGATTACTATCTGAAATATATCGATCATAACTCTTTATGATAGTTTTATCTCAAAATTCATGTTTATTTCCAACATTTAGAAACAAACAATGAGTGTATTCTTATTTCTAGGTCATAGAGACATTATCTAAGACTAAGGGCTCTCCCACTGAAATTATAAAGCCTTTCAATCCAATAGAGATTGTTGCAACGATTGCATCAATATCCATGTGGATAACTATAAACCTTAAGATCAAATTTTCCAGTCTTCTAAAACATATGAAACAATTGCAAGTGTAATTAGAAGAATGAGATACAATTATTAGACTTTATCTTATCAAATAACAAAGTCTATGATTTATGTATATTATTCTGTTGTACTATCTGATTCCTTCTCTAAGGATTCTAGATAGATTTGACAATCATACTATCAATACATCAACTTATTGTAGTATTAGCATTCAACCAACTCTTTGGATGTCATATGGAAGTCACAGAAGTACAATCCAACTCTTTTACTATACTTCTCACTTGGGTCCAACCCTTCTCACTTTTACAATCCAACTCTTTATCTATAAACAACCATTTCTTAAGACTAAGGGGGATCTCTTACTTTAAATCCAAAAGAATTCAATGTAAGAGCATTTCAACATTTTTACATGCTCCATCCAATTCATACAATATGAATATTATGAAGCTTCATGAATTACTAGAGTATAGATAGTAGACTGATGACATTCATTGTATCTGCATCCATCTAAACTCTTAAACCTTGGTTCAGGTAGGTATTTAAACATTTTGAATACATCATCTCTTATAGAGCTACCATTCTGCGTGATGCAGTGAACCATGTCATTCATGATAAATGTCAAGAGCACTTATATATGCCAGAATATCTTCTTAGATTTTATAAGGATTAATTGACAATTATGATCATCATCGACATGTCACTTCCAAAGTACATTTGATGATATCAAGACTATAGAGACATACAAACCCTAGGGTTGTAGATCTATTGTCTATTTAATTGTCATTCCTCATTATTATGAGGAAACTTGCACATTTCAACCACATACATTATGTGTCCAACTGCAAGTACTATATCTGGATCATGAGTCCAATCCATGATATTTTACTGGTTATTATTGTGTATAACATAGAGTGGGTTTTAATGAAGGATTATTTGAAATAAGAAATTTGCATAAGTGTATATATATACACATATTTTACTTTGATTTAGGAATTTTTATATCAAAGTTGTCTTGCCTTGTCAACATTGAAAGTTCATTCCCTTAATCACTTTGAATGTAAGAGATATACTTACCATTATATCTCAAGCAAGATCTGGGATCTCCTTCCTTATCTTTGTTGCATCCCAATAATATGAGAACCTACAACTCGGATAAAAAGAAGCGGGAACACATTCTGCCTTGCAAGTCTAACTTGCATCTCCCAATTTGGTCTTTAACACTCGGGCCCACCACCCCTAAGGCAATGTTGACCCATCATTAATTGAACCAACCGTCGACAAGAATACAACTCGCTATGTGCAATCCAATATCACCCTAATAATATGAGGACCCGATATTGGGGTCACTACGCATACGTCCTTGCTCTTTCGAGAAGCGAAGAGCCCGATCTAAATGCGCTTGCATATAGGAGCTGTCATTTCGGACATGCGTCTCCTACATACAATCCCTGACGACGGAACCCTCCGCCTTGACGGGAGACCATGGATGTCACTTATGTGAGCCTCTACCTCATATTCAAATTCTAATTAATCATTATGAATCATATTCATTATGATTAATTATTCCAAGGGAAATAACATCTCTATTCATAATAGAGTGTTTTAATTTTAATTGGATTCTAATTAATCTAATTATATTAAATTAATGATCTAATTAATATCCAACAAATATTTTAATTGTTACTTGAAATTATGGTATTATCTCAAATACGTATTATTTTAAATTTTAATAATTAGAAATACATCATGATTTCTTAAGCATTATACTAACCCTACCCGTTGTCATGTCCAGTACCGACGAGAGTGGGACGGACCACATACGTTGCAACCCGCTACCCCAATGCTCTCCGACTAGACACCATATCCACCTCGGGAAAGGATAATGCAAAATAGATCATTTTATATTTGAGATGATCATCGGTTCTTCAACCGAAATTATACCATATAATAATAATCAAAACAATTTTGATTAACATTATAGTGAGATTTTCTGAACAAATTCCAAATCCTATTCAAGCAACATGTTTGTTGGAATGTAGATCATGTAGATCATGTAACCAATTAGTGATCTAGATCACATCTAATAAAATATTGGTTAAGGCAATGTCATTTAAGGAAATAATTATCATCAAATATTTCACAAATATTTATACACAATTATTCCAGGAAATTAAACAATTTAATTTCACTAATTGATTAAATGACAATCACTAGGTTCTTGATTAGGAAAGTATTTCCAGCAATGACCCTCACTTACTAAAATTATCATATCGCAATCAATTTAAATCCAAATTAAGCAAAGTAAGTTCCTAAAGTTTGCTAATTTGATTTACAGCAGAATCTAAGTGATTTTCACGCATTTAAAGGTGTTTCAAATCCACAATTAACATCTTAATTACGTTAAGATTCGCAGTCCCTGAAACTGTGGATACATGTTCACTAAAATGAGCATAACTTGAGAAAACGATCGAAATCACGTAAACTCAGGTCCTATGATTTCCTTATTTGATGGGGAACAAAATCCAATTATTATTTTCGTGTTTAAACAATTTAAACAGTGCCGAAAATAATATCAAAATAGAGATGCGAAAATGAAATGCAGAAAAACTTTCGCAAACCCTAATGAACCCAAGTCGTCCTAGGTTTACGGATCGTATCCAAAACCTTCCGAACCTGGCTCTAATACCGCTTGAAGGATATGGTAAGATCCTCAAGCGCATCACAGAAGCGTGAGCATTGTATCGAATACGATGAAGAACGACTAGTCGCACTAGTTGTTCTATGCAACGGAAATTTAAGTTTTTTCATGTGACGAAACCACATGATCCAAGAACACTTCTAGGATCATTTCATCTAAACCACAAACAAGTAATAGGATTACCTCTTGAAGAGTGGTTGCTATCGAGTCTCTAAACGAAGAGACCTCCTATCTCAAGTCCGATCCGACGGAGGAGACGCTTGCGAGCGCGGGGATGAATCGCGTGCTTCTCGCAATTCATGTTGATGATCCAAACAGTGGATCTACTGATCTCGACACACGAGATCCAAAATCTTCTTCACGAGTGAGGCGCACCAAAGGAGACGGAGATCCACGAGCAAACGATCGGGCAGCATAACGACAAAGTTGCGACGATGGAGACTCCCTCTAGGGCATCCATGGTGGACGACCATGAGAGAGGAAGAGAGAGGGCTGATGTGTAGAGAGAAAGAGAGAGAGATACTTATGTTCTATTGTGTGTAAAGAATAGCAATGGGGAGCCTCTCCTTTTATTATATTTTGGGATCCGTGGATCTCAATCCATGGGCAACACAAATCCAATGGCTCTCATTGATTGTGTTTCTTTTAATGGCTAAGATTTGTGTTGGTAAAAATCAACAATAATTAATTTAATTTAGATTACATCTATATTGATAAATCAATATAAATCAATCCCAAATTAAATCAATCAAGCATGAAGATTATAGAATGAAGATTGCCTCCTTCCATAATATTGGATTTGCTGGCAATCTCATGCAATCTCATGAGATTACATTATTCCATGGAAATCTCCAAGATTTACAACACTTGTTGGAAATTATTCTACAAAAATAATTGATAATTATTTTGTGAATATTGCAATCTTGCCATCGGAAAATTGTGAATCATATTCACAACCCAAAATAAAATGTGAATTACATTTTCAATTAATTGTCCAATGTGAATCCAATTCTCATCAACATTTAATTAACAAATGTATATTACAAATAGCTCTCTCTTATATATTATAAATAACATTTATAATATATATGACTAATATGGTATTGCTATCCACATTAATCATATCCATGATAATTAAATCACATTTAATCATCTTGGATCTCTATTCTCGTGTGCCCAAATAATATGAATCGCATTCACATTATTCACATCTTTAATAATCAAATCTCATTTAATTATCTAAGATAACTCTCTTTATAATATGAATCGAATTCATATTACTCATGATAGGTAAATCACATTTAATTATCTATTTTCTTAATTCTCGGACACTTATATCAACATTGAAATTATCATGAACTCTTTCAAGGATAATACGCTTTCTCAGCGAATACTTGGAGATAAGGACAGGGTGATTGTATTGTTCCACATAAAGTAACCTGGATATTGAGATCATATCTCAAATCCAGATCGCGGGTCTCCCATAGATGCTTGATTAAATCAGACTGCAAATCGAATCTTCTCATTGCATCTGAATCACATTCAGATCAATGCCTAACATTTGGACTAAGATCAGATTACTTCTCTACTGAGAGAAGTCACTAAAATACAGACATGTTTTATCACTCCCTAGGAATGGAAGCATCATGGTTATACAATCGTTTATGATCACATCTCCCTCAGGTATTCCCAACACATGTACATCCTGCATACTGGAAGACTCAGAATAAACCTGAAGTATTAGATCAACTTTATACTATCTACTTCAGGGTTTTTATCAGTAAGTTTCTCATTCGATCATTGGGAGTTGGTATCGATCATATACTTTCCAAAAGCATATATCATACCTAGGTCTTGATCATATACTTTCCAAAAGCATGTATCAAACCTACAAATTCAGTCAAGCTTCCAAAGCGAGACGACCGTGCACGGAAATTGAGTCTTCCCAATATCTCATGAATGAGCTCGTGTCTTCAGGTTCAGTAATTGAACCTGTATGATCCCTTTGAGAGATTGTACTACTCATATGCCCTTATATGAACACCAGCACGTCGGTTTATAGACCTTGGTTAGGTCATCAACCTATTGGTCTGCCAAATGTACATACTCAGACATATAGCAACACATCTGTCTCCGGTCAGAGGATGTGTGCATGTATCGTGATAGCATACTATATAGGACTTTGGTTATCTCGATATCGTTAAGTCAACTCTTTGACCTAAGTAATCTGACACCTTTGAATCTCTATTCCTATGCAGAGAACCTGCATCAAGAGGTCGGTCAGATATCAGTCTAACTGAGAAAGGATTGCCATCTCCTACTAGGGCCGGAGATCATCTCTTAAAAATCATTTGACGGTGCTTGATGAGTCCTCAATCTAACTCATTAGATATTCATCCAAGCACCGGCCTCTATGATTCAATAATTGAATCAACAACTGTATGATCATTAAGATGGCCATTGTACAAAACCCTAGTTGTACTAAGGGACCTATTATGCAAATTATTCATTCTTCATTTCAGATCAGGGAATGATATTCGCAATAACATTTATTGCATAATGGCTCGTCGTGGGCTCGCATGTCCAACATAATTAGCAAATGTAAATTACAAATAGCTCTCTCTTATATATTATAAATCACATTTATAATATATATGACTAATATGTATATTGCTATCCACATTATTCATATCCATGATAATTAAATCACATTTAATCATCTTGGATCTCTATTCTCATGTGCCCAAATAATATGAATCACATTCACATTATTTATATCTTTGATAATTGAATCACATTTAATTATCTAAGATAATTATCTTTATAATATGGATCAAATTCATATTATTCATGATAATTAAATCACATTTAACTATCCATTTTCTCAATGCTCGGATACTCATATCAACACTGAAATTATCCTGAACCCTTTCAAGGATAATGCGCTTTCACCGCGAATACTTGGAGATAAGGAC
The DNA here is from genome assembly GCA_037367405.1 of Ottelia alismoides. Classification (NCBI taxonomy): domain Eukaryota; kingdom Viridiplantae; phylum Streptophyta; class Magnoliopsida; order Alismatales; family Hydrocharitaceae; genus Ottelia; species Ottelia alismoides. The sequence continues at coordinate 349,282 of JAZKJV010001506.1, forward strand.
ATGGTGATTGTATTGTTCCACGTATAGTGACTTAGATATTGTGATCGTATCGTAAATCCAAATCACAGGCCTCCCATAGATGCTTGATTAAATCAAGACCGTAAATCTAATATTCTCATTGCATCTGAATCACATTCAGATCAATGTCCAAAATTTGGACCAAGATCAGATTACTTCTCTACTGAGAGGAGTCACTAAAATCCAGACCCGTTTCATCTCTCCCTAGGAATGGAAGCGTCATAGTTATACAATCGTTTATGATCACATCACCTTCAGGTATTCCCAATAAATGTACATCCTGCATACTGGAAGACTCAGACTAAATCCGAAGTATTGGATCACATCACCATCAGGGTTTTTATCAGTAAGTTTCTCATTCGATCATTGGGAGTTGGTATCGATCATATACTTTCCAAAAGCATATATCATACCTAGGTCTTGATCATGTACTTTCCAAAAGTATATATCAAACCTACAAATTCAGTCAAGCTTCCAAAGCGAGACGACCGTGCACGGAATTTGATTCTTCCCAATATCTCATGAGTGAGTTCATGCCTTCCGGTTCAATATATGAATATGTATGATCCCTTTGAGAGATCGTATTACTCATATGCCCTTATATGCGCACCAGCACGTCGGTGTATAGACCTTGGTTAGGTCATCAACCTATTGGTCTGCCAAATGTACATACTTAGACCTTGGTTAGGTCATCAACCTATTGGTCTGCCAAATGTACATACTTAGACATATAGTAACACATCTGTCTCTGATGAATCTCGAATTCATCACTCTAAATCTCATTTATTAAGCTCAAATCCCGTAAAATCAGCAGCATTTCGACATCTATTCTGCATAATTAGCATTCATGCATATTTTCATAAAAATGACATTTTAGCACAAATTTCTGCATAAAATAAGAAGCCAAAAATCCCAACCAAATTGACTTATAAATAACCTAACTTCTCTGATTTTTAACTCATTCATGCTAACTCTGAATGACCCAAAACCACTTCCACTATGTACATATCACTAACTAGAATAAATGAAAAATACAAAAAAATAACTAACCCAAATAAGTGGACCAAAAACCCAAACCCTAGTTTCAGGATTTCCGGACAAAAAACCTCATATCTTCCTCATCCAGTGTCCGATTGAATCCTACTCATTCAAGTACCTTCAAAACAAGACCAATTCAAGTGAATCGGAGCTCATATGTGAAAGTTGGGTTTTGGGTCTCTTTTGTATACTGTATATTTTAGCGGTTTTTGACCTAATATTTTATGTTCATATTTTATTGATTAATACAAATACAAAAAAACTAGATTAATGTGTATTTATTTATCTCTGAATTATCATATTTTTTTCGGGTTTTTATCTCATCTAAAAATGACATAAAAATTACAAAACCCCAAAACCAAGGTGTTTTATGTACATGGGATACCCCAAAAATACAACGTTGTGTAAATGATCGATTTTGATTTTGATGTCTTCATGAAAGTTGTAGATCTCATCGAGATGAGAAATTTTGTGAAGACACTTTTCTGATCCAAGATCAGTTATTATTTATTTTTGATTTTACAAAGTATTTAAATCATGATTTTTGTGGTGCTGACACGTGGCAGCACCTGGTGCCGCCACGTGTCATGCATTTTTGGCCTTATTATATTTTCGTTTTATAAAAAAATTAATTAAAAATAAAAATAAAAAATAAAAAAAATAAATTAAAATGAGAGCACGTGTGTCGCACGTGCCTCCAAGGCACGTGCGTCGCACGTACCATTCTCCTTGCGCCCCCAGCCGCCATGTGGCGCACGCTGGCCGTCCGATCTCGGTCGATCGGACGACCGCTGTGCGTCTTCCTCCTCCGGCCTCCTTTCCCCTTTCGGCTGCCCATCTCCGTTCCCTGAAATCTCCGCCTGCGCGTATCTCGTTGCCTCCCGCAAACCTCACCATCGGCGATCTTCGCCTCCCCTGCGTATCCCCCCGATCCCCAATCGAATCCCGGTCGATCCCATCTCTGATCTTCCCCTCAAAACTCGGCCACCTTCCATCATCGTCCCAATTCACTTCCACTATAAATCCTCTGCCGCCCCAACAGAAGCCCTCATCCGCTGATTCACACAACTCGAAGGGGCGTCCCGGCGGTGACAACGCCATTGACAGTCCCCCCTGAAGGTTGGGCGAGGTCCAAGGTTAACAGACCTCATTGCAGTGCTGCTCCTCCGCCCGCATGCTCGTGCTCCGGCCACTTCGCTGCCGTTGAGCCAAAGCCTCCATCGTCAACTCCGATATCGACTACCACCGCCTTCTTCTCCAGCTTCGTCCCCAACGCCATCAGCCACCTCCGTAGGCCAACCACCCCTTCGCCGCACCTGGGCTGCATCTTCGCCATCAACCTCATCGCCACTACGGTCGACTTCGACCTCCTTCATCGAGCACCCGCCAGCTATCTCCATCGCCTCCACCGCAAGCTTCAACGCAACTCCATCCATCGTCCTCGACAACGCTCCACCGCGAGTTCGTCACGATCTTCGAGCTTCTCCGACAACAGCTCCGCCGACCCCTCCACAACTCAGCCTTCCTCCGCCTTCATCAGGACGAGCCCAAAGCCCTCCTCCGCCTCTCTCGAGCTGACCGGGCACCAGCCCCGCGGCACCTACCTCACGTGTGTGGAACGTGGGGGGGAACTACATCAGCCTACGTCAGTGACCCAGGGGTCACGTGCGGGCACGTGACCCGCTGGGTCAATTTGCAGAGGCTCCCTCCGGGTTCCTCCATATTGCGATTCGGTCCAGATACCCAAGGAGCACGTGCGCCGCACGTGCTTCCTTAGGAATTTTGCACTTCTGCCCCCAGGACTATTGGTAATTGCTCTTAGGTCCCCCTGCAGCTTTATATTTATTTTTGTTTTATTTATTATATTTGTAGTTACACCCCTGTGCTCCCCCGTAATTTAGGCATCTTCTTTACATTATTTTCTTAATCCAAAAATAGCATTATGTTTGTTAATTAATTCTCTACACTTTGACATATTGTGGGCATTTTTGTGATTGATGGTTAATGAATAAATAATTATTTTGCGAAAATTTGTATATTTTGCCCATTTCTTGCTCTGAAATTAATAGTTGATTAATCGTTTCTCTAAAAATTCCCAAAAAATCACATATTGTAGAGTTAATTGTGCTTGACATTGTGCCCAAAAAGATTTACGCATGCATAATTTGCCTTGTAAAAATCATCTTGCATATTTCATTGTTTAATTTTTAAAAGGTATTAGATCTCACATTTTCGAGGTTTAGGATTTTTCTGAGATCAATCACCTAGTGATAGATCTTAGATAATTTTATCCCTTGAAAATAATTAGATTTAATATTTATTATAACTAAATATTGAACTTCATTTTGTTTACATTTAAAAATTCATAAAAAATCATATTGCATCCAAAAATTCCAAAAAAATATACTGCATTCATTGCATCATATTTTACATTGTAGCCAAGTTTCATATTTTTAGGACATCGTTTGATCGAAATTTACATTTTATTCCCTAAAATAGGCTGAATTTGCATATTGCACCTTTTATTGCATTGAAAATTCCAAAAAAAAGACCGCCTCGAAAACCATGCACGAATTTTGATAGACATCACTCTAGTAGTTCTTTTGCCTCCTTGTGATCGACATTGGGACTTGCCCAAGTAAAATAAACATAAAACCACTTGATTAAAAATTGATTAAATTTTATGTGGTTATTTTCTTGACCGTTTCCGATTGCCACCTACAACACACGACTAATCATTCTTACGCACGAATGATAAAAACAACTTTCTTAACGTGACATTTCCGGATTTGTCAGATGGCACCGTTGCCGGGGAGGCAAACGGCTTAGTTTTTTGTCTTGAAAATTTTTGTTCGATTTTCCGCATTCGGGTAGTCTGACCCCCGAATTTCGCAGTGTAAATTCCATTTTTTTCCTGCAATTTATTTTCAGCATTTATTTTTCATATATTTTTGAGTCACTCTGTTACACTATCTCTCTCTCTCTCTTATTTTTTGTGAGGTACCCCGTACGTGGAGCGGTTTTTCAAGAACCGACGCAACTTCACCGACATCCGCAAAAACCGCAGATAAAATTAAGATCGAGTCAAGTCGTGAGAGAGCGTAGAGTCTAGGTTTATTTCTGCAAATTTTAATTCCTGTAATTAATTGCTTATTTACAGCGGTGTCCGTTTGGACTCTCGCGTGTGTAACAAGACCTCTAAACTTTTTCTGTGGTGTGTCGTGGCCTGTTTCACTCTCCGGTGAGGGTGGGGCCCGACTTGAGTGGCGATTAGGTTAGACCTGCACATACGGCTCTCAGAGCATTTTTTTAATTCTTGATTGTGCTCGTAGGATCTTAAGCCACACTGCACTGATAATTGAGACGCACATAGATCGTTCAATTTAGCCAAATTTAACTCATTTCTTCCCCGCTAATAGAACTTTCTGCTTAGGTGCGGTTTTTCACCGACTTGCAACTCATATAGAATAATTTTCAATTTCTGTCTAGCTCCCACATGGAGATTGCGAGGATTCACTATAAGTCTTCTAACTGAGCATACATCATTGTTTTTGCGTGCATCGGCTTTTCCCAAATTTCTCCCTCTTGTTTTATCACATAATTCTAAAGGAAATTGGGACGGGATGGTAGACGTGTATTTCTGCTCACTTAAAATCTTCAGTGATCGCCTAACTAAAATTGGGACTGCTAAATATAGCCGATTTCAAAATTAACCCATAAAATCAAGAATTTTTGCGGGAGAGTAACCCCGACCTTGTATGTTTTTATTTTTCTGAGTAAGCTAGAGACGGCACTTAAGCTTAGAACCAAGCTCCGATATTTTCATTTAGACTACTGATTTTAAAAATGATTAGCTACTTCTCAGTGAGGAATACGGGTAGCTGGTTATCGGTCCGGACTTCCTTAGCAGAGTGGGTGGTTTAAAGAACACCGTGTAAGGCTCCGTCCTTAAGTAACAAGGGTAGCCGTTTACGGTCCGTACTTACACCTATACTTGCTGAAAGTGGATGCAACTAGTCGTACGAACTCGAGACAGTCTGTAAGAAAATTTCGGCACCTAACAGCTCGCTAAATTTTTGCCAAGATTGATTTGTCACCAACTAAAATTGAAAAGATAATAGCCGAACTCTTACGGCTTCATTGTGTGAGTTGATGAATCTGGGATTTGATTTGTGTTTGCATTAGTGTGCGTGAACCGTTTTCGAATATCAAAAGGCACACTCTTGATAAAAATTCTTTTGACTATCCCGTGCAACCATCATTCATCTCTTAATTTAACTCTCATCATGGAACTTTTGACCAAAAACTCTTGCAGATCCAACCCGTCATTTCTGACCGAACATTTATCTAAAAATCCATCAGAGCTATACCATAAAAATAAATCTGTCTCGGTTAGACCCAAATCAACTACATCCTCTTCTTTCAATAATCCTACAATATTTGCGGGAAACTCTCACTCGCAAATGAATCCGGCCTCCTCATTGAATTCTTACTCAAATCATCCAACCACACATGACCACCTACCATCTTGGACTGTAGTCTCAGTTTCTCGCCAATGAAACATTTCAAAATAAAAATCCCTTTGAGTCTCATGACTGGTAGAGAAACCAAACCCAGATGGAAAGACATGCACTTAATGATAATCAACGTTGGATTGACCACGACAAACCCCTCGTCAGACATGATACTCATACAAAGGACTGGATTGACCTCTTAGAATCACATAAACCCTGTATGCTGACTCCACAATATCAAGGTCTGACCAATCATGATCAAAGGATTGATATCTACTCAGATCAAATACACATGCATGGATCACATGAGCAGTCTCCTTCCATGATTTTTGAGGAGAAATTTTCAGAAAATAAGGATCATATGTCGGACATTCTGAGAAGCTCTCCTCTCCGCACATATAGAAAAATAGAAGATGAAATCATTTAACAAAAATCGAGTGCTCCCATGATTGATCATAAACAAAATTTTGAGGATAATGTTTCGAGGATAAAAACAAGATTTGAATTGATGGAGGATAGATTTCAAAAATTTGTCGATCGAGTAATCTCATTATATGGTGGCTCGGATATAAAAATGAATGAGAAAAGGATTGGATCTCATGAAAAAAATTTTGAGGATATTCAAAGACCTAGGGATGATTTTAACATCAATACTTCTGTTCATTATTGCCCTAGGAATGATTATGTCGCTGATCCATACTCTGAATATCAAGGTCCCTTCTCATCTCTGGAAGACACCACATCACCACACCACACAGAAAATACCAAAAAAATTGAAAATGTTGAAAACTACAAAAAAATCAAAAATTCGGAAAATTTTATAAAAATTGAAACCGAAGAAGATCTAAATAATTTGGATCCTACTATACGGGAAGCACTGGAAAAACGCTTGATTTTTTAACTTCCCTTTATAAAGTCCATTAAACACTTCCCCGACCTTAAAAAATTCTTAATGGACAAATGAATGAACAAAAAGTCGGGAAGGATTAGAACAAAACTGAAAGACATATCTTGTCAATGGCCTCCTCCTTGGTGTTGAGGAGAAAAACCAAGAGCCGCATAGTCAAGCGGTTGCCCAGATTTGATTGTATGATCAAAGACACAAATTTCACCCATGCTCGAATTGATGACGATTCATCAATCAATATCCTCCCGACCTCTGTATTTAATGAACTCAAGCTTGGACCGATTCGGAAGATACGATTTGTTTAATTAGCGGACCAACAATAAAACGGCCGAGAGGAATCATTTATGTCATCATAATATTCCAAGGTGCTCCGCTCAAAATGGAATTCACGATCATTGATATTGAGCATCAAGGAGAATTCACTCAGTCTCCAATTATTTCGAAAAGCCATTCTTAGCATTGTCTAAGGCAATTATTGATTGTGAGACTCGACAAATAAATTTTATTGCATTGGAATCACTACGATCTGATACAATCTTTGAGTAACCACGATTTTCTGAGGCAAACCACAAAGTCCCCGACAACCGCAAACCTAAAGAGGTAGAAGAGCCCTACCCCGCTACGACACCTGAGATAGCGGTTGTGGATGAGACGATTAGTTTAGAGAATCTTCCCCCGCCTCCATTCCCAGCTGCGCTCTCCATGGCAAATCGAGCATACGAATCTTATGATCTGGAGACTTTTGCATGGTCACACCCTGGGTCAACCTACGCTGACTACATGGATTACATCAACTTGACACAGGAATGCTCAAATGTCAAATCAATTGAGAATGAACATGCAGAGACTCTCCCCGGTATCTCAATTCCCGTGGATCTCAAAATAGACAAATCCTTCTACTACGATCCTGAGACATATGCATGGTCGCACCCTGGAGCAACATACTCTGATTATCTTGACCAAATCCTCCCAAATCATGAGTGCACCAATATTCAGGAGACTAAGAACAAACATGCAGCCCAAACATCGACCAAGGAGAGGAATTCTAATGGCTACTCATCTGGATACTCAAGTGAACCGACAGCTTCCCGAAACAAGAAAAATAAAGTTAGATTTGACCTTTCGGAAGAGGAATCCTTTAATGATCCCTCATCATGTCCGGAAAAGGTAGTCTACATGAGTGAAGTCTGTTCGGAAGCTCTAAAGCCATATCTTCGCAAGGATCCAAAATTCGATTCTTGTTGGACAACTCTCGTTCCTAATTATTACTCATCCAAAGCTGATACTCCTACCTTCCACAAATACACTGGTATTATTTCTTATGAGTTGACTGAGACCGGAGCATCTGAATATTCATCTGAGGACAAACTGATTGATCTTAAAAAGGAACGAATTTTGAGGAAACAATTAAAGAAACAAGAAGACATGAATATCTGGAGTGCGTCCACTTTCAAATATTATTCCTCTGAGGATAACTCTGATGATGGCTACCTTTCGTCTGACTCAAATGTTTCATCTACTATCCATCATGATTTTTCTGAGGATGACATTGATAATAGTTGGGAATCACATGTTTCATCTCCGTCTCATCATTACGATCTCCCACCACAGGCTCACAAAAAGATCAGCTGTAAACCGCCTTAATCATCAGCTACCCACCCTCCCTCCCGACCACATCGATCTCCTTGTACAACTTCTTCCTCCACTTAGGCCAAGGCCTAAGTATAGGGGGGACCGATGCCATCTGTATATACCATTTTCCCGCATCACACTCCTTCTCCTGATCGCTCCATTTCCACCCTTCTCTTATACTTAGGCTGACCAGAGCCTAAGTATAGGGGGAACTGCCACCCACATGTATTTACTCTCCTCATTTACATATCCCGACAGCCTCTTTTTGCGCTCTTCTTCTATACTTAGACTATTCTCAATCTAAGTATAGGGGGGCGGGCCATTGTATATCAAATTTTTACTCTCTTACGCTTAGTCCGAGCTATGTCTTATTTGCGCTTCTTGTGCTCTGAGGACACAGCACTCGCTAAGTATAGCGGGTCTGTATATATACTGTGTATATATTTTAACCATACCTCGTACTTTTGCGTAAGTCTATATGTATTTACGGGGTTGGTAATTAATCAAAAAAATTGCTACTAACACTGACTATGCCCAAAATTTTTGAAAAAAAAGCTTCTTATTCATTTTTGCATAAAAAACATAAAAAATGTGTCTGCATTCCATCCAGCATCGCATTCTTTTGCATCTGTGAAAAGTCATTGGGTTATGAACCGAGTTATGAGCCGAAACCAAGAGTGGTATGGACTTGACCTTAATCCACCTAATTTTCAGAGGAACTTCAATGAGAAATAGGATTTTAGAAACTTCAGGTCGTTGACTTAATTCTTTAACTTCCACAAGACAATGTGCAGAGTTTGACTCTTAGTGTCTAACATGGTCTCTTCATTCTGGGTACAACTCTGGAATAAGGAATTAATTTGTACTCTCACACTATGCACTTAGCTCAACTCAGACAGGATGTTGGAAGACTTGTGAGTTTCTTTTCTGGTAGCGTGGAAATCTAAAGACCGGAGTACGAGTTGAAATAAAGCTTCGGAAAAGGGATGGACGGCTGGGCACAATTTTTTCTAAGGCCCCAAAAATGTACGGAAACAAAAGATTCTATATCCATAGGGGCACAACAAGATCCAAGCAGAACCACCAAAATTTCCGAATACAAAGAAGCATTCTACCAAATAAATATCTGACCAAAAGGTCCAAGCTTCAAGAACCCTGCAGATCTTGGTGGAGACTCGGCTACACTGGCCATCTTCACAAGGAGGTGACTACACTGGCCACCCTCCAGTTCTTTTCTCATTCTTCTAACTTCTCCCCCAATTCGATTGTGAACACAATGCGACAGACCTTAGAAGGAAATACCTGGCTCCCCGAGGATGAGTTATTGGAGAGGAGGTTTGCGCGGTAGTCCGACATTCTGGGTGGGAAGAGCTAAAACCTTTCACACACTTGACTCGATTGTTCAATGTTCATAGAGTATGCTTTGGGAAGAGGATCGATCTAAGATGACTTCTGAGCCGAAACTGTAGCAATGATGTGTTGAACTTGAGGGCTGTTGATTTTAAAATTATAAGTATCACAGGAGTTCCGCCACACTATTAATCCAAGGGTTGAGTCTAGATTCATTTTCACCTTCAGCTCATGGTCTTTGTATGGAACCCAATCTCATTTCACTTCATGGCATTTCTTTTTGATGCTCAGGGACGAGCATGCTTTATGTATAGGGGATGATGAATCTCGAATTCATCACTCTAAATCTCATTTAATAAGACTCAAATCCCGTAAAATCAACAACATTTCAGCATCTATTCTGCATAATTAGTATTCATGCATGTTTTCATAAAAATGGCATTTTAGCACAAATTTCTGCATAAAATAAGAAGCCAAAAATCCCAACCAAATTGACTTATAAATAACCTAACTTCCCTGATTTTTTAAGTCATTCACGCTAACTCCGAATGACCCAAAACTACTTCCACTATGTACATATCACTAACAAGAATAAATGAAAAATACAAAAAAATAACTAACCTAAATAAGTGGACCAAAAACCCAAACCCTAGTTTCAGGATTCCGGACTAAAAGCCTCATATCTTCCTCATACAGTGTCCGATTGAATTTACTCACTTTTGAACTAATGTACATTCAATTACCTTCAAAACAAGACCAAGTTCAAGTGAATCGGAACTCATATGTGAAAGTTGGGTTTTGGGCCTCTTTTGTATACTGTATATTTTAGCGGATTTTAACCTAATATTTTATGTACATATTTTATCGATTAATAAATCCAAAAAAATTACAATAATGTGTATTTATTTATCTCTGAATTTTCATATTTTTTCTGAATTTTTATCTCATCTAAAAATGACATAAAAATTACAAACCCCAAAACCAAGGTGTTCTATGTACATGGGATACCCCAAAATACCATGTTGTGCAAATGATCGATTTTAATATTGATGTCTTCATAAAAGTTGTATATCTCATCAAGACGAGCAATTTTTGTGAAGACACTTTTCTGATCCGAGATCATTTAGTATTTATTTTCGATTTTACAAAGTATTTAAATCATGATTTTTGTGGTGCTGACACGTGCCAGCACCTGGTACCGCCACGTGTCAGGCATTTTTGGCCTTATTATATTTTCGTTTTATTAAAAAAATTAATTAAAAATAAAAATAATAAATAATAAATAATAAATTAAAATGAGAGCATGTGCGTCGCACGTGCCTCCAAGGCACGTGCTTCGCTCGTGCCATTCTCCTTACGCCCCCAGCCGCCACGTGGCGCACGCGTGGCCGTCCGATCTCAGCCGATCGGACGACCGCTGTGCGTCTTCCTCCTCCGGCCTCCTTTCCCCTTTCGGCCGCCCATCTCCGTTCCCCGAAATCTCCGCCCGCGCGTATTCCGCTGCCCGCAAACCCGCCATCGGCGATCTTCTCCTCCCCCGTGTATCCCCCCGATCCCCAATCGAATCCCGATCGATCCCATCTCCGATCTCCCCCTCAAAACCCGACCACCTTCCATCATCGACCCAATTCACCTCCCCTATAAAACCTCCTCCGCCCCAACAGAAGCCCTCATCCGCCGATTCACACAACTCGAAGGGGCGTCCCGGCGATGATAGCACCATTGACAGTCCCCCCTGAAGGTTGGGCGAGATCCGAGGTTAACAGACCTCCTTGCAGTGCAGCTCCTCCGCGTGCATGCTCGTGCTCCAGCCACTTCGCTGCCGTTGAGCCAAAGCCTCCATCGTCAACTCTGATATCGACTACCACCGCCTTCTTCTCCAGCTTCGGCCCCAATGCCATCAGCCACCTCCAGAGGCCAGCCACCCCTTCGCCGCACCTGGGCTGCATCTCCGCCATCAACTTCATCGCCACTACGGTCGACTTCGACCTCCTTCGTCGAGCACTCGCCAGCTATCTCCATCGCCTCCATCGCAAGCTTCAACGTAACTCCATCCATCGTCCTCGACAATGCTCCACTGCAACTCTGCCACGATCTTCGAGCTTCTCCGACAACAGCTCCGCCGACCCCTCCAAAACTCGGCCTTCCTCCGCCTTCATCAGAATAGGCCCAAAGCCCTCCTCTGCCTCTCTCGAGCTGACTGGGCACCAGCCTCGAGGCCCCTGCCTCACGTGCGTGGCACGTGGCAGGGGAACTACATCAGCCTACATCAGCGACCCAGGGGTCACGTGCTGGGCACGTGACCCGCTGGGTCAATTTGCAGAGGCACCCTCCGGGTTCCTCCATATTGCGATTCGGTCCAGATACCCAAGGAGCACGTGCGCCGCATGTGCTTCCTTGGGAATTTTGCACTTCTACCCCAGGACTATTGGTAATTGCTCTTAGGTCCCCACCTGCAGTTTTATATTTATTTTTATTTTATTTATTATATTTGCAGTTACACCCATGTGTTCCCCCGTAATTTTAGACGTCTTCTTTACATTATTTTCTTAATCCAAAAATAGCATGATGTTTGTTAATTAATTCTCTACAGTTTGACATATTGTGGGCATTTTTGTGATTGATGATTAATTAATAAATAATTATTTTACGAAAATTTGTATATTTTGCCCATTTCTTGCTCTGAAATTCATAGTTGATTAATCATTGCTCTCAAAATTCTCGAAAAATCACATATTGTAGAGTTAATTGTGCTTGACATTGTGCCAAAAAGATTTATATTTGTATGCATAATTTGCCTTGTAAAAATCATCTTGCATATTTCATTATTTAATTTTTAATAGGTATTAGATCTCACATTTTCGAGGTTTAGGATTTTTCTGAGATCAATCACCTAGTGATAGATCTTAGATAATTTTATCCCTTGAAAATAATTGGGTTTAATATTTATTATAATTAAATATTGAAATTCATTTTGACTGCATTTAAAAATTCATAAAAAATTCATATTGCATCCAAAAATTCCAAAAAAATTATAGTGCATTCATTTCATCATATTTAACATTGTGGCCAAGTTTCATATTTTTTGGACATCGTTTGATCGAAATTTACATTTTAGTCCCTAAAATAGGCTGAATTTGCATATTGCACCTTTTATTGCATTGAAAATTCCAAAAAAAGACCGCCTCGAAAACCGTGCACGAATTTTGATAGACATCACTCTAGGTTGTTCCTTTGCCTCCTTGTGATCGACCTTGGGACTTGCTCAAGTAAAATAAACATAAAACCACTTGATTAAAAATTGATTAATATTTGTGTGGTTATTTTCTTGACCGTTTCCGATTGCCGCCTACAACGCACGACTAATCATTCTTATGCACGAACGATAAAAACAACTTTCTTAACACGACATTTTCAGATTCTTCAGTCTCCGGTCAGAGGATTCGTGCATGTATCGTGACAGCATACGATATAGGACTTTGGTTATCTCGATCTCGTTAAGTCAACTCTTTGTCCTAACTAGTCTAACACCTCCGAATCTCTATTCCTATGCAGAGGACCTGCATCAAGAGGTTGGTCAGATATCAACCTAAATGAGAAAGGTTTGCGATCTCCTACTCAGGCTGGAGATCATCTCTTAACAATCATTTGACAGTGCTTGATGAGTCCTCAATCTAACCCTTTAAATATTCATCCAAGCACCAGCCCCTATGATTAAATAGTTGAATCAACAGCTGTATGATTATTAAGATGGCCATGGTACATAACCCTAATTGTACTAAGGGGCCTATTATGCAAATTATTCATTCTTCATTTCAGATCAGGGAATGATATTCGTAATAACATTTATTGCTTAATGGCTCGCCGTGGGCTCGCATGTCCAACAACATTCCCCATGCATGTAATAGATTCTTTTGTCTTTACTTGCACACTCTCTTTTATTTGTAGGAAGAGGAGCCATGCATAACAAGTATAAAAATGGGACTTCAACTCATGTAGGGGCCATCTTTTCCCATGCAAACAAACTCCCCCTCACGCAACTCTCTCCCCGTCTCCATCTCCCTCTCCACAAGCAATCTCCATCACACCAAAGCAGTAACACAACCCTCATCATGTGCGTACAAGTAGCAGGAATGTGCAGCACATGTGTCCTCCTTCGTACGCGCACCTGCGTGTCTGGCTCTTCCTTCTCGCAATCTTGCATGCACGACCTGCAACCGTCCTTATCCTGAACATGCAATCTGCACGCAAGTGTATCAGCCAGCTGAAATGTTGTTTACTACCCTTATTAATTCGATCAAATTAATGGTCAAATTAATGTGTTGTCGTTCGTTGCAGTCGGATAATAAGAGCAGATCAAAAACCAATTTTAATTAATGTCAAGTTAATCACGAGTGGCAAATTTATTTTACTTGGGCAAGCCAAAGGTCGAACTCAGGGAGGCAGCTATCTCCTTAGGTAGATTTTAAGCAAGTTCCGAAGTTTGATTTCCAGGGGATGAATTTTTTTGGTCTTTTTCGAATTTTTTTATGCAAGAAGGAAAAGACACGTGCAATCGGGCCAGTTTTACAAGGTAATTCAAAAATATAGTCAAATTGATTCCAAAAATTATGAAACTTGACCAGATGGTGAAATATGATGAAATTAAGCTACTAATTTCTTTTATAATTTTCTGACACTGGATGAATTTACTATGAATTTAAAATGGATGCAAAGTGATTTTGACTAAATTAATTTAATAAATATCAAATCAAAATATTTTAAGATATCAAAATTATCCTAGATAGATCTAAGTGTGAAGAATCCAGAAAAATTAATCAACCTAAATTTCTATGTGAAATGCACCTATTAAAAATCAATTGAGTAAATCATTAAATGATTTATTCAGGCCTCGAGATGCATGCAAATGAGATGATTTTTGGGCACAATGTAAACCTAATTATCCTAGATCTAATGTGATTTTTTTGGTGATTTTTGGAGTCACGGAGAGATTACTATGAATTAAACGGCATAAATGGGCAAAATACAACAAAATTAAACCAATTAATTAATAGAAAAATCCACTGATATTACAAAAACGTGCCAAGTGCCACACATGAAAGAGGACAAAGTAAGTTACAATGCAATTTTCAAACTTGAAAAAGGATTTAAAATGAGTGCCTAAACATGCGTGCAAAGACAAGAGTATACATACAATTACAGGAAATAAAATTGATAAAAGTAAAACATGCTGTCAGGGACTAATATGCAATTACCTATAATGTGGAGGGGTGGATGCAAATTTTCCACAGAACATGTGCTCCTCACGTGGGGGCTCCTAGCAGGGACTGAAATGCAAATATGGAAACCTCTAGGGGCCTCGCTGCAATTTGCCCAGGCCACACGTGCAGATCACGTGCAGTCTCAGGCTCGGTGGACTTCGGAGGCTTGGATCAAGGATCGGACGCTTATGGAGGCTCGGATTTGGCTCAGCTAGCTTCGGTGGATCCGAGCCTAGTGGTCGGGGAGGAGGCTTGGGTCAGGCGACGTGGCTCAATATGGACCGTGGATCCAGTGAATATCCAACGGTTGGTGAATGCTGGAGATGTGGCATGCCTGGATCCGTTCGATCTAGTGAAGATCAATGGCGGAGGTGGGCTCCTGAGACGAAGGCGTGGACGATCAACAACCATCAGATCGAAGGTGATCCAACGGCGTCTGGAGCGCGGGGGAAATGGTGATGTGGCTCTCTCAAATGCGTAGGATCCGCATGATCCTACGGTCGTGGGACGTAGGTGATGTGGCGTGTTCCTGACCTCTCGATCTAGTGAATGTCAACAGTTGTTGTTCTTCTTCCTCAACCGGCTCGCCGCCTCCTGCGACGGAGAAGGCTGGGCTATAGCGAAGGGGGCCTGATTCCTCCTCGTCCTCTGGAAGTCGGTGAAGATCGCCGGAGGCTCCCAAGTAGCTGGGAAGACTTGTGGAGGTGTCGGGGATCCTTCGGCGGTCTCAAAAGTGGCCGACAGGCTCTAGGTTGCGGTGGCGGAGAAGCTCGAGGGCAGCTCCAATGAAGTTCCGGCCACTGATCGAGAGGATACCTGCAGAGGGTTATGTAGATAGTCGAGGCATGCAACGTGGACGTGGAGTGATCGAGAGTGAGGTGAGAGGCCTAAGCGGTGATGTGGAGGTCCGGTGATCGAGCTCCGCCATGGTGGCGGAGCTGGCGTCGGCGGAAGGTGGAATGTGTCGTCAGAGTGAATGGAGCATGGCGTGAAGATGCCAACTCCGAGGTGGAGCTCGGAGGATGGTTAGAATGTGGTGAAGATACGCGGAGGAGTAGAATAAATTAGGAGAAAAGTGAAGAGGATAGAGAAGAAGATCGGAGGGGCGATGGAGGTTGCTACCTGGGGAATGGAGCTCGGATCTAGGCTCCTGGTCGTCGCTCAAAGGTCGGTAGTAGGCCTGATCTCGTGCAGCTCACGGAGGTAGCTGCAGCACAGCGAAGTTGGCTGTGGATCTCGTCGGAGGAATTTCAGCCGTCGTCGCTTGACTTCTTGCCGAACGGATGTCACCGATAGGAAGGTAGGAGCTAGGGGAATCTCTCCGTAGTGGCAGATGGGAGTGAAGGTGGACTGAGGCGATGTATTTATAAGATGAAGGTGACGGCATAAATGGTGAAGAGGTGGAGTTGGTGGGGATCGTGGAGAGAGGTTGAGGGCGCTCATGATGAACGAGGGGATTGGCGAGGATGAGGGAAGAATGGGCTGTGTAGTGGTGGTGTCAGGGGGCGGAGATGGTAGTCGGCGTGGCGCCCAAAATAGAAAGGGGGTGGCCCCTTGCGTACAGTGGGAGACGTGGGTCACGGGGTGTGCGGGAGGTAGATGACGAAGCATCGACCGTTGGATCGAGCGATCCAACTGTCAGGAGAGGGGCGGAAGCGGAGGGTGAGGATCATATAGGCGGAGCGTGATCAAGGGCACAGGGCGCGCCACATGGCTGGCGTAGGTCGAGGCGCTAATGTGCGGCGGAGATGAAGTCTAGGGTTTCGATCGAAGGGCCCAGATATCATCCGAGATGGAGGGCCAGGATGCGATGCTTCTAGCGATGATTGGAGGTGCCTACTGCGTCACGTGGCGTGCTAAGGATGCGGTGCGAAGGGACGATCCAGATTAGGCCCAATATCTGATCGAAGGGCCAGGATGTGTTGCAGCCCTAATGGCCCAGATGGAGAGGGAGAAAAGGCGATCGGACGGCGGGGAAGGCCGGGCGCATGGCGCGTAAAGGAGAGGGTCGCGTGGCGCAATCAGAGGGTGCCACGTGGCCAGCTCTGAGTTGCTGAGAAAGAAAGAGAATTTAGAGAGAGAAGGAGGCTGAATTGAAAAAACTCAAAACATGAAAGTTGTAGATCTCGATGAGATCTACAAGTTCATGTTAACCAAAAACAGAGAGGATGTCAAATATGATACAAAAATACAAGAGCACGAATATACATATATGTAGTATACAAGGGGACCCAAAAACCCAAGTTTTGCATACGAGCTCCGAATTGAATGAAATTAGTCTCATTTTAAGGATCTCTGTCTGAAAGTGATTAGACCAAATTCAGAGTTTTGTAAGAGAGGGATATTGGTATTTTAAGGTCCATGGCCTCCAACTGGGTTTGGGGCTTTATTGGGTATTTTACAAGGTAGGGATTTTGGCCTTCTTCCTTACATTATTAACTAATAATGTACACAGTATAAGGAAGGTGTCATTTGATTTTAGAGGGGATATAAAATACAAATAGTTAGGTGAGTTATTGGTGGATATCTTACAAGTGGATTTTACAAATGGATTGTCTTCTTATTTAATGCAAATATGAATGCTAAAATGCATGTATTGTGGATTGATGCATGAATGCTATTGATGCAAGATAAAGGGAAATATGCCGCAAAATACCTGGGGACAGAGCTCTATTTTCAACTTTTAGAGTGATGAATCGCAAATTCATCACCAGCGTGGCCCTCCTCCTTCGTGCAGCAACAGCCATCCGCGGTGACCATTCTCTTCCACCCAACATCCACCAGTGTGGCCTTCTTCCTTCGACCAGTAGCGTCCCTCACGCACGACCTTGCTTCATCTCGCGCACCGCATGCGCCACCTTCCCATCCTGCATGCATGTAACCAACCTCCTCCTCGACGCTTTCTTTGTGCGGCCAAGTAACTTCACAACTATCTTCGGGAAACTGACTCCATAATTGTCATCGCCATCGTCATCTCCGATCTAGATTGCGAAAGCTCCAAGAGATAAGAACTCCTTTCTCATTTTTATATCTCCTTTGCATTTTTCTATATTAATTGCTCTAGTTTAAGTTAAATTTGATGAAACTATTATTTGGTAATGTCTTTTATTTATTCTAGTTTATTTCTGAATATATGCATTACAACTCACATATTTTATTATATCTTGAAATATTGCAAGTGATTCTTAATTCTTCCATACTAAATCGTGATTCAGTCCTCACGTCCTTACTCAGTTGCACTCATACCCACATTTGCTTACTCTAAGGTATAGGAAGTACTTTCACCGTAGGTTACATTGTCTCTTTAAGAATTCATATTTTTTCTCTCATCGCAATGGATTAAGATTCAAACTAAATTTGAAAGAAGAACAGATATTGCTAATATGTGGATTCGATCTTCTACTTGTCGCATACATTTTTTGTAATCCGATCGTGTTCATAGTTGTAATCTTATTTGTTTG
This sequence comes from Ottelia alismoides, assembly GCA_037367405.1. Classification (NCBI taxonomy): domain Eukaryota; kingdom Viridiplantae; phylum Streptophyta; class Magnoliopsida; order Alismatales; family Hydrocharitaceae; genus Ottelia; species Ottelia alismoides. The sequence goes on from JAZKJV010001506.1 coordinate 367,463, forward strand.
ATTGCATTTTTTCTTCGTGGAACAACGACGACGTGAGAAAATCAACTTTTTAAACCGCATAAAATCGCATCAATATTTTTACGTCGTTGTCGAAGATTAAGAAACATTTGCAATTTTTTTCTTCATTTTTAACTTATTTTTGATATTCTAATTCGTGTATTTTTTATTTCAGGCACTTGAACTCGAAAAAGAATGAAGATTCATGCATTTTTTTGCTTCACGAACTTGTAATTTGTTCTACGTAGAAAAAATTTGTAAGATTAATTTCTCCCTCCTTCTCGAAAAGCTCGCCATCAGCAGGACAAAACATTACGGATATAGCGTCATAAGTGTAGGCTTTGTGAGCTTCCTTTTTCACTTAGGCATTCTAAGATTTACATTTCTTGCATTTGTTTGTGTATCCAATTAAATCAAAAAAAATAAAAAAGAGTGCTTGATTGCATCATCTCCGTGGCCTTCTTCCTTTGCGATAATATAATTCAAATATCACCATTTTGATCATATAGAAAGATAATATTCAAAGATCACCGTCGTGATCCAAACGAAAGCGGATAAATTTGAATGATTGTTTGATCATACATAGTGATTGACACAAATTCACTAAGCACATAGAACCCTAGGATAGAGACAAAAAAACCCTTATGCCATGTGGGATTGCAGAGGGAAGTCATAACTCCTTGATGCGTTGGGCACAAGTTCTTGTAGGAAGAACATATCTCCAATCTGAGTACCCACCCTGGATCCCCCAACCGGATGAGGACATCGATTTCCAACAATCTAACATAAACAACTTTTCATTAAGGATCATTAAATCTCTGATAATATCTGTTGAACAACTAAATCTAAAATCGAAAAGATAACCTCATCTGCGGTAATTTGTGTGGAGTTGGTGAATCATCAAATTGTTTTGCGTTTGTGCTGTGTATGCTAGGTCATATATCTTTGAAAAATAAAATGCAACAACCACTAGATTATGACCCAATCTATAAAACAAAACCCCACCCATCTTGTTCAAGTGAGAAGTCTGAAAATTCGCCTAACTTAGGAGACATGGGAGAAGAGAACCAACCTTATCCCATGGACCTCATTCTACAAAAATTATAACTGTTGAGAGAAGAAAATGCAAAAATCCGCCACACCGTAGCACCTCTCATCCGACCACCACCCATAAGTTCACATTATAACTCTGCGGTGGAAGATTTAATCATTGGGTCCAGATTCTACCTAAGATAGGAGACTTTGAAATAAAGCCAGCATCTCTCTCCTTGATACCAAAATACTATGGAAATGAAAGTGAAGACCCTTTCGTACACATACAAGACTTTTGATCTGCCTGTGACACAATAAGCATCCCTGAGGTAGAAGTGAAATACATTTATATGAAATCCTTCACTTATTCATTGAAGGAACGAGCACTCCAATAGCTCTGAAATTATGGAACCCCTCTCACCTCCTGAGACACCTTAAGAGAAGCCTTCATCAAGAAATATTTTCCAATAGGAAAGACAAATACCCTGAGACAAGTTATATCATCTTTTACCCAAAAGAACAAAGAACCATTCATGAAGCCTGTGAGCATTTTAAGGAACTACAAAGAAAATGCCCTCACCAAGCAATCCCCAAAAGGAAATTAGTCCAAATATTTTATGAGGGCACATACACATCATTCAAGAGACATATCGATGGCTCGTGTGATAGGAATTATATCTGTCGCGATGAACATTTCATGTGGACCTTATTTGAAAATATGGTAGATAATTCGGTGAACAGCTCATCCATTGAACAATATAGTGAGCACACGAGACCAGTCAATGTAGTTAATCATGAGAGATCCACCAGTGACTCATACAAGAAAAATCATGATAAATGAGAAACCCTCTTCAAACAAATGGATCTCTTAACCCCTAGCAATCAATAACTTGGCTCTGAATAAAGTCTCGAACAACATCTGTGGGGTTACTTCTATTTTTAACGTTCAGGACTTTGGCCATGTACCATTCACTTATGACCAAGAAATGACTCCTGAGACTGTTAACTGGATACAAAGAAGTCACGGAGGGTCATTCTCAAACATCCAAAATTCAGGATGGAGAGAACAATCGAATACTGGGTGGAATGGGACAACACAATTACCATTTTCAAAATCACAATCAGCTCAAACAACAAATGGGACCTCCATTGACTCAACCTCCCTCGGCTGTGAAGTTTGATGCTCTAACCCAGGCTATTCAACAACTTGTTGCAATACAACAACAAGCAAACCAAGACCAATAATAAGAAAATGCTGAAAATGCTCGACAATTTGCCAAGATCAGGTTTACATCCTAGCATTGTCACCTCACCCCTTGCCCAATCCTAACACCAATAGAGCTACTCATCTGGATCTTTTCACACCCAACCACCACATGTTGGGTCCTTCAATTCACCTCACGGGTTTCAACATCAAAATCAAAAATTTTCTACACCTCATAAGACCAATAATTCAACCCAAGGGAACACATAACAACTATCTAGGAATCAATTGAGTTTCAAAACACCGGCCCATTCCAACCAGTCCGCCAATGCCGTAACTCTTCGAAATGGGAAAATTACATCTGTACACACTAGATCACAGACTGTTGAGAATGGAATCAAAGAGGAAGAAGACATCGACAGTGAAGAGGAACCAGTACAGACCCCCACCCCTCCTCCTTCCTCTCCGGCCATAACCATTCCCTTTCCTGAAGCTCTTCGTAGGAAAAACACTAGATCATCCACTATCAATCCGGAGTTGTAAAAATTATTTTTGGATATTGTCATTGAGATTTTTCTCCTAAAATCCCTCGAATAAGTCTCGGCTTTCTCCTGCTTTTTGAAGGAAAAATGCATATCGAAGCGAAAATCAAAAGGAAAGAATAAAAAGGATAATGAAGACATTGAAAAGCATGTGCTACCTCGAGCAACATCCAATGCCATCTCCTAATTTTTCCCACCAAAAAGAAAGATCCAGGAGAACCTCTAGTTAGATTCACGATTGAGGAATTAACTTTCGAGCGCACCCTGCTAGATAACGGCGCCTCAATTAATCTTCTCCCTACTACTATTCTGGAGCAGTTTGACTTAAGAAAATTGAAACACGTCTCGATGATTCAACAAATGGTTGATCGATCTGTGAAGAAACCGAGAGGATTACTGGAGGATGTAATAGTTACCATTCAAGGACACCAATTTCGTGTTGACTTTGTTGTAGTGGATATAGATCCAGCTAATACATTGAGTGAAACATCCATTATACTTGGACGATCATTCTTAGCCACTGCTATGGCACACTTTGAATTTGAAGATAAGAAAGTGCAATTTAATATCAATGGCAAGATCGTCCATGTTGATCTTGTCATTCCTACATCCATTGATTCTGAGACTGAAGATTGTGGTTAGATAGAGAACTGTGTTGTACTTGACATACAAAAATACCTTGCCCCTATCCATCTTTCCAAAGACCCTCTGGAGGTTAGTCTGAACACCTCTCGCTCTATTTATTAGCATATGTCTCATCAGATTGCCACATACAATATGAACTTTGCACTCGAAGCTCCACCATGCCCTCTCACTGGTCGGGAAATTTTTGAGTTAGATGAAGGCTAAGACACACTGGACATTAAACTTGCATTGAGTTCATATATGATCATGCCCATGATGGAGCCACCATTCGAGACTATTTCATCGATAAATACATTAGAAGAAACTACCCTCTATCCCCACTGACCCCCATCGTTGAACTGAAATCCTTACCGCAAGATCTGAAGTATGCTTTCCTCGATGATGTAAACACTTTACCGGTCATCATTAATGCCAACCTAGATTACACTCAAGAAAGCCAACACATGGAAGTTTTGAAGAAGAATTCTCAAGCTATTGGATGGAAAATAACTGATTTGAAAGGAATAAGCCTAACATTTTGTACACACCACATATACTTGGAAAATGGCAGTAACCCTCTCAAGAAATGCAAAGACGATTAAATCCTAATCTACGAGAGGTTGTGAAGAATGAAATATACAAATGGTCGAGTGCCGACATCATTTATCTGATAGTCGACAGTCCTTGGATCAGTCCTCTCCAGGTCGTCCCCAAGAAAGCCGGATTAACAATTGTAAAAAAATGAAAAAGGAGAGGACATAAGTACTCGAGTAACAACATCTTGGAGAGTCTGTGTTGATTATAGAAAACTCAATAAGGTTACACGAAAAGACAACTTTCCACTATCATTCCTTGACCAAATCATCGAGAGACTAGCCGGAAAATAATTCTTTCGCTTTTTGGATGGATATTCTGGATATAACCAAGTGGCCATAGCACCGGAGGATCAAGATAAAACCACCTTCACCTATCCTTTTGGGACTTATGCATTTCGACACATGCCATTCGGATTATGTAATGCCCTAGCAACTTTTCAAAGGTGTATGATGGGAATCTTCGATGATATGATCGGTGATTTTATGTAAGTATTTATGGATGATATTTCAATTTTTGAAGACTCCTTTGTAGAAACACTTGGATTTTTGGATAAACTCCTACAAAAATGCATTGAAGTAAATTTGATATTATCTTACGAAAAATCACATTTCAAGGTAAGACAAGGGATTGTGTCAGGGCACATTGTATCAAAGAAAGGGATGGAAGTGGATCCTTCAAAAACCGAGACCATCACCCACTTGGGCCCACCTATTAATATTAAAGGAGTTCAATCCTTTTTAGGTCATATCAGGTTCTACCTATGATTTATCAAGGATTTCTAAAAAGTTACCTAATCACTTGCCAAATTACTTGAGAAGGACCAAGATTTTACATTCATTGAGGAAGCATTCGAGTCTTTCACTCTTCTGAGAAAGATCACCACTGAGGCACCCATATTATAGCCCCTTGATTGGATCCTTGAATTTGAAATCATGTGTAATACTTCTGATTATGTTGTTGAGGCAGTTTTGGGAAAAAGGAAGGATGGAAAGCCTTATGCCATCCACTATGCCAGCAAGACCCTTGATAACGCCCAAAGGAATTATATTATGACTAAGAAAGAAATGTTGGTTGTTGTGTTTTCACTAGAAAATTTTCGATCTTACATCTTAGGGTCCCACATCTTAATTTACACAGACCACTCTGCTCTGAAATACCTCTTCACAAAGAAAGATGCCAAGCCTAGACTCGTTAGGTGGGTATTATTGCTCCAAGAATTTGATTTGGAAATCTGAGACAAAGCTGGAGCAAAGAATGTCGTAGCCAATCACTTATCAAGGCTTCCTTCATCACCTTCACCAATCAATAACATGGTCCCAATTTCTGATAATTTCCCATATGAAAATGTAATGTCTGTCTCTCAACTCCCTTGGTATGCGGATATCATCAATTACCTCGTCACTTCCACATTACCTGACGACTGGCCGAGACATAAGAAAGATAAAACCAAAGCCCAAGCCCAATATTATCACTTGGATAACCATATACTCTTCAAAGAAGGCACTGATTTGATATGGAGACGTTGTATCCCTGAATTTGAAGTCTCTAGTGTCCTATCTCACTGCCACACCTCTGGGTGTAGAGGACACCATTCGGGGAAGCGTACTGTCGCTAAAGTACAATAGTGTGGTTTCTATTAGCCTTTATTGTTTAAAAATGCCCGTCATTTTGCTCAAGCATATCCCGCCTGTCAAACCAATGGAACAATGACCCGACACAACATGATGCCCCTCCAACCAGTACATGTAATCGAAATTTTAGACACTTGGGGCATAGACTTCATGGGACCTTTCACCACATCACACGACTACCAACACATTCTTCTTGTTGTTAACTACGTCTCTCATTAGGTTGAAGTTATTCCCACTCGCGTTGTTGATTATGCGACTGTCGTCAAATTCCTAACTAACCTCTTCTCTCGATTTGGATTACCTAAGGTAATCATTAGTGAAGATGGAACCCTCGTTCTAAATGCATTGATGAAAAATCTACTTGAAAAGAATAGAATTGAATATCGTGTATCGAATGCCTACCACCCACAAAAAATTGAATCGTCGAGCTATCAAACCAAGAAATTAAAACCATACTTTAGAAATTGTTCGATCCGATCTCAAGGACTGGTCCCAATACTTGCCATCTGCTATTTGGGTCTACCATACAACCTTTCGTACACCTTTATGAATGAGCCCGTACCGACTTATCTATGAAAAACCGTGTCATTTACTTGTTGAGATCCACCGTAAGTCACTCCTAGTGATAAAGAAATGCCATTTGGATTATGATGAGGCTGCAAAAAGGCGATTACTAGATTTGACTGAATTGGAAGAATTACGATCACAAGCCTATGATAACAACTTGATCTACAAGGAGAAAATCAAAATATAGCATGATGCCAATATTTCAAGGAAAACATTTCTGTAGAATCAAAAAGTGTGGCTATTTGATGCAAAATTAAAACTTTTTTCCAAGGAAGTTGAGATCAAAATGGAAAGGACCATATATTGTGACCCAAGTTTTAGATAATGGTTCAATAGAAACATCTGACCCAAACACTAAAGCCACTTTCAGAATCAATGGTCAAATATTGAAACCCACTATTGAACCCTCTTCTCCCATGCTTGTTTGTACAACATACCTTCTACAGGAACAGTGAGCAGTACACGTCGTTGAGCTGAGGTGCTAAACCATGCATTCCCATGAGTTTCTCCTCACATGTATCTTTTCTTCTTATTTCTCGCATGTTTATTTTTACTGCATTGCATTATATAAGTATGGGGGTACACCTCTATACTTTAAAAAAACCAACAAAAAAATAAAAATACTTTTTCACATCGCTCGCCTAAATTTGTTGGTTCTCTAAGTTATTGACTTCACCATGAGGACATGGCTTCTAATAAGCAAGGGTGGAATCTGCATATTTTTTCAAAAAAAATGCATTTTTTATCTTGAAATTATTTTCTCATAAAAAATCATCAAGACAAAATTTGCAAAATTCTCTCAAAATATTTTTCCAAAAAAATATCATAAAATGTTTTCAAAAATCACTAAAAATATATCATTCCTCCCTATTTTTATCCTATTTTTGAGAAATCAGCTCTTCATTGCATAGATCATAAACTGAAGCTGAGTTGACCCTAATCCAATTAATTCCATTAGAATTTCATTAGGCATGAGTTTTAAGCTTTCTTCAGGTCCTTGTAAACTTTATCTCTCAGTTCTTCTAACTCTACTGGTGAATGAACTTCCGTATCCAACTAGATCACCTAAGTAACTAGTGGAACTCTTAAACTCTTCATTGGATATGTTCCAACTACACATTCTACTTATCTTTATTGAGTTTATTTTACAAGATACAATTACAATCTAGTTGACGTGAGGAGTTGTCCTCTTGATTGTGCCAATGCCTGAACCTTGTCTATGATTAATGAAGGAACTTGACCCAGGAGTGACATAATCTCTCTAGTCTAACTATGTCATCAAATAAACCAGTATCGTGCCTCCAAAGTCAATATTAAGTCGAGACTACCTTGATGTTGAAACCAAAGCAAAAACACCACAAAAAGGAATATCATTGATACAAAAGAATGTCAAATACCACCAATCATGCAAAGATGTGCAAAGCAAATCAATGAAAGAAGATATATCAAATATCCCTACTCCACCAAAAAGCCAAGGCAGCATCCAATGATGGTACCTAATTGATGAATCCACGATTCATCATCTCAATATCTTGATCTTAGCAAAATCCCCGAGTAAAATCCCATAAAAAATGTCCATAAAATCAATAAATTAACAAAATGACTCTTGTAAATAAAACACACTAATTAATGTATATTAGATTGTACAAAATAAATTACACATAAAAGCCACAAAAATAAAAGAGTTTTATACATGTAAATAGCCCAAAACTTCATGTATTTTTAATAAATTCATGTTAACTCCTTTTTGGCTAATTCTTTCTCCAAACTTGTTCATAACAATGTATATAAAAATACAAAAATACCAAACAAATTTTGCCTCAAATAAATGCTTCTAGATCCCAAAGGGAAAAAGCCGTAAAGTCCAACTTCCAAGCCAAATTCCCGCTCCGTATGAACTCCAAATTCACCAAACTCACTTTTAGAGTTCAAGTTAGAAAATTATCTATCCAAGGAAGTGATTTCATTAAAATCGGAGCTCATTTACAAAAGTTGGGTTTTGGGACCTAGATGTACATTGTATATTCATTCTTTCTTCATTTTTTATTTTACCTTTCTTAATCACTAAAAATACAAAAAAATAATGGTTGTGTTGTATTTTTTATGGTACTATTTTATCGTATTTTCCTATTGTACATAGCTACTATTAAAAAGACAAAAAAATATAAAATAGAAAAGCAAACAAAAAAATGTACATGTATATCTTCTTTTATAAATTCTCTACTATTTTTCTTATTTTTATATTTTTTTATTGTATTTTAGTAGCCTAATTTTATTGCATTCACATTCTCTACGATAACTTCCATTTTCCTCCATTAACCTCCAAGTCTTCATCAACCTCCATACAACACCATTATTCATCTAACTTCCCATTCAACCCCATCACTAATTTAACCTCTCATTCAACACCACCACTATTCTAACTTCCCTTTCTCTTCTCTTTATATTCATTTGCACATCCTCATTTTTTCTCATCCGCCATTATCATAGAATAAGGAGAGAGCTTGGAGTGTTTTGTTGGTGACAGTGGCGAAGCGTCTTCCTCAAGCGACAACCTCCTTCAGGCGAGATCCGCGGAGCTCCGCTTCACGTCACGAGTTCTCCATCGAGCTCGCATAGCCTCTTCGATTTTATTTCGCCAATCGGATCAAGGCGACGACAGGAGTTCAGCGTAGCTGCTCCGCCAATCCGACGAAGATCACGTAAGTGATTCTCCTCATTTCTCTTGTTATTTTCACATCATTTATATATCACATCATCTTCACCACCATCATCATATCATTTTGTTCCCCATATGTTTGTGTACATATAATCATATTGTCTCCTGTTTAAAGAAAATTTTAAAAAAATAGAAAAAAAATTAAAAACAAACAAACATATTACAGTTCCAGCATTAAAAAAATAAAAAAACTGCGGAGCGGAACAGCAGCCAGCCGCCGTCCCCCCCACCCCCTTCCAGCAGCTGGCGGTAGCCGCCCTTCCCCGCCGCCAGCGGCCGCGCGTGCGGCTCCGCCGCCCTGTGCCTCCACCGCACGCTGAGGCGCCGAAGCGCCTCCAGCGCGTGCCCCTCGTCCTCCGCTCACCACGCCACAACGCGACCTCCCCATGCCTCGCCGCCATTCCAACACCAGCCGTCGCCCGACCTCCGTCGCGCGTCACCGTGCCCCCGCACCGCCCCTTTCCGCTGGCCACCGCACGCTCCCCCTGCGTGCGGCCGCACCGCCGCCGCCGACCTCTTCGATATTTGGGTTCATCCCCATCGTGAGCCAAAAGAGGAAGAAGGTGATTTCCCTTTTTTAATGAACAAATTGCATTGTAAATATTTTATGTTTTCATAATTGCAAACAGAACCTTGTACATATTTTGTTGTAAATATGGTTTTCTGAATTTGCAAAGATAACCCTCTGTTCGCATTTTTATTTGGACCTCATTTTGTCATCTTTTTATTCAATAAAAAATGTTTTTATGTTGAGCAACTAATTCTCTATCTCTTGGATATTTATTTTTATTTTTGTGAGTTTTGCGTAATTAATTAAAAATGTTTAACTGAACATATTGCATATTTTACCCAATCAGTGTTCTTAAATTGATGTTTGACACACAATTATTCTAAAAATTGCACAAAAATTAGACATGATGACTTGATATGTGATTAATTTACAGTCCAAATTTCATCCAAAGAGGAGTTGTTTTGTGTATACAATAAATTATAGAGTGATCTGACTATTTGATTTTTAACTAAATCCACATACATCTTTTTGCGAAATTTCAACTCTCTTGGATTGCTTGTTTAAATATCTATTTGGGATAATTCAATCTCTGGATAATTTGACATTGTGGATTAATTAGAAATTAATTACTCACTGTTGCTCTATTTTCACTAAAAAATACATAAAAAATATATTTTGTCAAAAAATTCCAAAAATATTACTGTAGCTTCCTTGCATCATGTTTTGATTCCAGTAAAAATTTCATGATTTTTACTTACTGTTTGTTCGAAAAATTACGAAAAACCCCTAAAAAAGTGTGCATTTTTCATTGTTGCATTTAACCCCGAGAAAATACAAAAATATATTTTGTATTCCTCATTGGATTAAGTATCTGGAAAAATATAATTTGGCTAAATTGAATTGATTTCACATTAATTTAATTCGGCTAAGTTGTGTGCTTTCTTGGTATCTTAATTAACCGCAATCGCATTTGGCATTCATTTGCATTAAAATGATCTATAAAAACCACATTGGAAATCTAGACCTAAGTTTTCAAATTAACCCGAAGTTGTTCCTTTGCCTCCCTGTGTTCGACCCCGGACTTGTCCGGGATATAAATTAAGGCCGAAACACTCTTCACGGAGATCTTCTCTCGGTTCTGATGGAATCGTTAAGTACATGTACCACAACGAACACGAATTATTTATCGTATTTAGCGACTCGTCAGATGGCGCCGTTGCCAGGGAGGCAAACAGCTTAGGGACTAATTTAAAAAATTTGGATTTAGATTTCATTTACTCGGGTAGTCTGACCCCCGAGCCACTTGTAATTATTCCATTTTCCTTTCAATTATTTTTCTTCATATTCTTGTATATATTTTGTTGTTTATCTCTCTAACATAAATCTCATTTTCCTTGCGAGGGCCCGGTGGACTTGGAGTGCATCGGAGGTCGACGGACGCGACACGCGTCGACTGCTGAAGAGCAAGAGAATTAATTTATCTTCGAGAGAAATTTTGTAAATTCTTGTAATTATTTAGGTAGCCTGCTTCTTTATAGCGTCTCTTGTTTGAGAGCTCGTGCTTATATCCGGACTGGACATTGGACCCTCTTGTGGTCGTGTGGTTTCTAGACGTAGAATAGGACTTGCACTCGCAGCTCTTAGAGCATATTTTTATTAAAATATCTTTATTACTTGTGCTCGTAAATTTTTAGGACCACACTTCACATTTAACGAGACACACTTAGACCGTAGAGCAATTAGTCAAATTTAACTTGTTCATCACTCGTTATTAGAACTGCCTGTCTAGGAACGGTTTTCTCGTTTGCATTCATATAGTATAAAATTTCAATTCTGCCTTGCATCCCGCATGTAGAGCGCGAGGATCTCTGTAAGTCTCCTGAACTGGGCATGCATCATTGATTTCACTATTTGCATCGATTTTTTCTCGACTCCCTCCCCTTGGTTTTTGAAACTTAGGTTAAAAGGAAATCGGGACTGATCGTTAGGCGTGCCTTGTTTGGTGGACTAATCAAGTAATAACCAAACTTAAAATCGGGACTGCTAATCAGAGTTGACCAAAAAAATGATTAAAACTAACACTTGTTTTGGGATAGCAAAACCCTCATTGTATGCTTGGCTAATTGTGATTGTTGATAGGTAAGGACGCATCCCTAGGATAGTGCCCAAAACCTACTTTTGAGCCTTACGTAATTGGATCTATATCTTGATTTATCACCTAATTAAAACTGAAAAGATAAACGGTCGGACTTTTGCGACCATCACTGTGTTGAGTAGGTGAACTCAGGGTTTGCTCTTGTGTTTGTTTGTTTGTGTGTTATTCGGTGCACTTGCACGTTTTCTTCCTCGATCCGCTTCATTCTCCCATCTCCCTTCCAAGATCAGAATATTGGTCATCATATCCACGTCACTCTTCTTCGACCATATTTCGACCATCTCCACCTTCTCATTCCTCTTCATACCTACACCTTGACTGCAAAGTCAAAACTCCGACTGATTTCTCCACTTCTTCATCCTTCTCACCTACCTCACATTCTTACAACCCTGACCCACAACCACCCTGGATTGACTCCCCATATTCTCGTCCGCTTGCTGGAATTAAGGAACAAACCAAAGAGCAAGCCACTGCTGAGATGAATGATTGGCAGAATCAGTTGACCCCACATACCTCATTCTCACCTCGAGTTAGGACTGGGAAATCATTGACCTTTACAAATCCCAACTTGACCTTTGGGTGCAACACTGTCAATCAAACTAATCGAATGGAGAGGCCTACATCATACGATCTTCCTGACTTGATTGACCTGAGTGATAGAGACCACATTGACCAACCTTCATATCACCCATTCGGAGAGCTGGCATATACAGGGGATTGGACTCATGCGACCGATCTACAGACCCCCTGTCTACTGACTCCACCTTATGAGGCTCCGACCAACATCTGCCATACAGATGGGTCATACTCAACCCAGCATTACACGCCTGAGTCAAGATGTGTTGAGTATAATATCCCAAGTTCTCAGTGGTATCCTCCAACTGAGCAGACTTCTCTCATGATGTGTCATGAGAACTTATTGGAGGATGAAATTGGTAGACTGATTAAGAGTCCAGGTAGGAATGTGGATCATGGATTTTGCGGATTGAATCTTGAAAACCTGGAAGACATCGGATTGACCACACGTCATGTACAGCTGGAGTCCCTTATACCTCCCTCTTCTACTAACTACTTTCCCTCCAAACCAAAGTCTGTACATTCTCCTAGTCCTCCTTCATCTATCAAAAAGACCCAAAAATGGAAAAACCGGAAAATACCATAAAAATTAAAAAAGGAAAAGATTTAAAAAAATTGGATCCTGCATTTAGGGAAGCACTGGATAGAAAGCTGATTTTTGAGCTTCCCTTAATAATGGCCATTGAACACTTTCCCGACCTTAAAATATTTGTGAAGAGTAAATTGTTGCCTAAAAGGTCGGAAAATAAGAGAACAAGAACTGAGAGACATATAGTGTCTATGGCCACATCTTTGATGATAGGGAGAAAAACCAAAAGCCGCAGAGTAAAGCGGTTACCTAGATTTGATTGTGAAATCAAAGATACCACATTCACCCATGAAAGAATCGATGATGACTTGCCGATTAATATCCTCCCGACCTCCGTGTTTTCCAAGCTTAAACTCGGATCTGCCAAGAAGTTAAGAGAGATCATTCAGTTGGCGGATCGGTCTGTTAAACGGTCAAGAGGAACCATTTCCGTCATCGTTACTTTCCAAGGTGATCTATTACAGGTGGACTTCACGATCATTGATATTGAGCACCGAGGAGAGTTCACCCAGTCTCCAATCATTCTTGGGAAGCCGTTCTTAGCCTTGGATAAGGCAACTATAGATTGTGAGACTCGAGAGATCGATTTCTCTGCATTGGGAGCACTCCGACCTCACCCGATCTTTGAGGACACTCGATATTCCAAGGTAACCCGTAAAGTTGCAGACAGTCGTAACCTTCGAGAGACAGTTGAGTCCCGTCTCTCTACTACACCTGCGATGCCGACTATCCAGGCGACCATTGGTTCAGAGACTCCCTACACCTCCACACCACCCACTGCTTGCATTACCACCACCGTGACACCTTCTCGAGAGGACTCATGATCAGAAGTTGTCCATGAGTCGGACATGATCATTACTGATTTCCTTGATTATTTAGATGATCTGACTCATGAGCCAATCAATGCCAAGCCAACTGAGAACACTATGCCTTACCAGAGACGCGTGTTGACCCTGCAGGAGTACTACAATGCATATGGTGACTCATCGGATGATGAAACTCTAGTCAGCACCTCACTACATCCACGACCTACACCGAAAGAGACAACTGGGACCAAATTGACCAATCTTGATAAATCGATTGCTCCATCCTCTAGTCGATCATCAGGTAAGAAGAAGAAGAGTATTGATTCCTCGAGGTGTTCCCCCGAACCACTCAAGGCTTGTCACTCTCCTCTTCCTCTTAATGCTTCAGGTTCTAGAAAACCGGCTAAGAAAGTTGCCTTCGACTTACCAGAGAAGGAACTTTCTGAGGAGTCCTCATCAGGTCCGGATGGGGTGATCTATATGAGTGAGCTCAGTTCAGCTATTCTGAAGCCATATTTGAGCAAGCAGTCGTGTGTCAACCCTCGTTGGACGTTCCCCACACCTCACTATTATTCCTCTACGAACGATTCTGACAGCGACACATATGTATACTACCCACCCCCTCGCTCCCGCAAGAAAGTCCGTCACAAACCTTCTTGATCCCTATACAGATTCACTCCTCTTGAACATTCTCCCTTCTTTGTATATTCTCCAGATCACATCGGTTCTCACACTTACTCTTGTCTTATACTTAAGCTTACCAAGAGCCTAAGTATAGGGGAGCCAATGCCCGCCATGTGTACACACTCATCCATTTCTCCTCTTGACCTCGTCTGCCCCATTTTTGCTCTTCTTCTACACTTAGGTTGTCCAGAGCCTAAGTATAGGGGGCGGATTGACTTCTATACTGTTTATTATTTTAGCCATCCTACGCTTAGCACGAGCCATGACTTTTTCTCGCTTCTTGTGCCATAAGGACATAGCACATGCTAAGTATAGGGGGCGTGTATATATTACATATATACTTTACCCATAGCCCGTACTTTCACATATTTTTGTATATATTATACAATAATTATGAGGTGGGTAAAAAAAATTCAAAAAAATCTCTTAAAAAAACCTTTTCAAAAAAAAATCTAAAAAAACTCTTTGTCCTTATTGCAAAAAAAACTTTTCAAAAAAAATCCTCTTAAAAAAACTTTTTCACAAAAAAAATCCTTTCTTATTTACCTATCTTTTCAACAAAAAAAAACTTCTTTGCCTTTGTTTGTCAAAAAAAACTTTTTGAAAAAAAAACTTTTTCTAAAACTTAAAAAAAATCATCAAAAAAAAACTAAAAAACTAACTAATAAGTTGGTTTAATCCCTGACACAATTCACTTTCACACAAGACTAGTGATGTTCAAGAACACTTAGTTTATGAGGTCTTGAGATTTTGAGTTAACCAGCCTTAGTCATTAGGGTCCTTGACTTAATTATTCACATTTTCCTAGTTTGAAAGATTTGTGTGCTATATTGCATGCTTAGTCTCTACCTTAAGAATATGATCAGCACCTCACATACACGACTACAGTTATGATGAAATGAGTTGAAATTTCACTTGAGGTTCTGGGACGAGGAATTTGAGTTTGGACTTGATTTGATGATGCTCGAGGATGGGATAAAATCAATGAAGGCTTCATGAAACCTGAGTGTCAGCATCTTTAGCCAGTATGAGAACATGGTTCTTGTACTATCTCAATATCTTGCAAAGTTCATTCTTTATTTGCTTGAGGACTAGCAAAGTTTAAGTATAGGGGAGTGATGAATCCACGATTCATCATCTCAATATCTTGATCTTAGCAAAATCCCCGAGTAAAATCCCATAAAATGTCCATAAAATCAATAAATTAACAAAATGACTCTTGTAAATAAAACACACTAATTAATGTATATTAGATTGTACAAAATAAATTACACATAAAAGCCGCAAAAATAAAAGAGTTTTATACATGTAAATAGCCCAAAACTTCATGTATTTTTAATAAATTCATTTCAAGTCCTTTTTGGCTAATTCTTTATCCAAACTTGTTCATAACAATGTATATAGAAATACAAAAATACCAAACAAATTTTTGCCTCAAATAGATGCTTCTAGATCCCAAAGGGAAAAAGCCGTAAAGACCAACTTCCAAGCCAAATTCCTGCTCCATATGAACTCCAAATTCACCAAACTCACTTTTAGAGTTCAAGTTAGAAAATTATCTATCCAAGGAAGTGATTTCATTAAAATCGGAGCTCATTTACAAAAGTTGGGTTTTGGGACCTAGATGTACATTGTATATTCATTCTTTCTTCATTTTTTATTTTACCTTTCTTAATCACTAAAAATACAAAAACATAATGGTTGTGTTGTATTTTTATGGTACTATTTTATCGTATTTTCCTATTGTACATAGCTACTATTAAAAAGACAAAAAATATAAAATAGAAAAGCAAACAAAAAAATGTACATGTTGTATATCTTCTTTTGTAAATTCTCCACTATTTTTCTTATCTTTATATTTTTGTTATTGTGTTTTAGTAGCCAAATTTTATTGCATTCACATTCTCTACAATAACTTCCATTTTCCTCCATTAACCTCCAAGTCTTCATCAACCTCCATTCAACACCATTATTCATCTAACTTCCCATTCAACCCCATCGCTAATTTAACCTCTCATTCAACACCACCACTATTCTAACTTCCCTTTCTCTTCTCTTTATATTCATTTGTACATCCTCATTTTTTCTCATCCGCCATTATCATAGAATAAGGAGCGACCGCACCGCCGCCACCGACCTCTTCGATATTTGGGTTCATCCCCATCGTGAGCCAAAAGAGGAAGAAGGTGATTTCCCTTTTTTAATGTACAAATTGCATTGTATATATTTTATGTTTTCATAATTGCAAACAGATCCTTGTACATATTTTGTTGTAAATATGGTTTTCTGAATTTGCAAAGATAACCCTCTGTTCGCATTTTTATTTGGACCTCATTTTGTCATCTTTTTATTCAATACCAAATGTTTTTATGTTGAGCAACTAATTCTCTACCTCTTGGATATTTATTTGTAGTTTTGTGAGTTTTGGGTAATTAATTAAAAATGTTTAACTGAACATATTGCATATTTTACCCAATCAGTGTTCTTAAATTGACGTTTGACACACAATTATTCTAAAAATTGCACAAAAATTAGACATGATGACTTGATATGTGATTAATTTACAGTCCAAATTTCATCCAAAGAGGAGTTGTTTTGTGTATAGAATAAATTATAGAGTGATCTGACTATTTGATTTTTAATTAAATCCACATACATCTTTTTTATGAAATTTCAACTCTCTTGGATTGCTTGTTTAAATATCTATTTGGGATAATTCGATCTCTGGATAATTTTACATTGTGGATTAATTAGAAATTAATTAGTCACTGTTGCTCTATTTTCACTAAAAAATACATAAAAAAATTATATTTGTCAAAAAATTTCAAAAATATTACTGTAGCTTCCTTGCATCATGTTTTGATTCCAGTAAAATTTTCATGATTTTTACTTACTGTTTGTTCGAAAAATTGCGAAAAACCCCTAAAAATGTGTGCATTTTTCATTGTTGCATTTAACCCCGAAAAAATACAAAAAAATATTTTGTATTCCTCATTGGATTAAGTTTACTGGAAAAATATAATTTGGCTAAATTGAATTGATTTCACGTTAATTTAATTCGGCTAAGTTGTGTGCTTTCTTGGTATCTTAATCAACCGCAATCGCATTTGGCATTCATTTTGCATTAAAATAATCTAAAAAAACCGCATTGAAAATCTAGACCTAGGTTTTCAAATTAACCCAAAGTTGTTCCTTCGCCTCCTTGTGTTCGACCTCGGACTTGCCCGGGATATAAATTAGAGACGAAACACTCTTCACGGAGATCTTCTCTCGGTTCTGACTGAATCATTAAGTACACGTACCACAACGAACACGAATTATTTATCGTATTTAGCGACTCGTCACTAATCTCTTAAAAAAGGCCAAAGAGGCCCAAACTTATGCTCTGTAAAAAGGATAATAATGAGAGCAACATACCAAAGCAGTCTACAGAAAACTCCGAAAATTAAGTCTCATTCTCCATTCAAACTTCTCCCTATTTTTATGCTGATATACTTGGGTGAAAAGAGACTATGTATGAATTCAAGTGAGGATTGAGACTATAGACATAGGGAATCATTCGGTACCTTGATAGATTGTGTTGTTATCTCGTTCTCTCGACTCATAAAAGCTACAACATCACTAACATTGTTTATATCCACTCAAGGTCAAAGAGAATACTTGTTGATTAGAATGAGCTGACTTGATCAACTTTCTAAAACCACACGATTTTTTCGGAACTGAAAGACTGTTGAAACTACAAGCTTGAGTCAAGTCGATAATTCGAACAAATCATTAATCCATGGGTCAACTCTGCTAAAGTTTTTGTATTTACGTAGTTAGGATCTTTAAACTCAAGACTTTATGGGTGTGTCTGTTGCAAACCCTTACCCGATCTATCTTGATTATTTCCCTCATCCTTCATTATATTTTATCTTATTCTTGCTCGAGACTAGCAAGATTTAAGTATGGGGGTGTGATGATTACACTATATACAGTTATAACAAGCTTAAATTATGTGGAGTGCATCCTTAATATTTGATTTATAAACTTCAAATTCACATGATCTACATCTAATTTATTCCATGCACACAACAGAGAAAACCATGTTAATACAAACAGAGACAACTAATCAAAGTACAAATCGACAATTCATGATTATATATCTGGATAAAATATTTCAAATGATCTCTATTTGTACAAATATATCTATGAACTACATGTTGAGAATACATCCAGCACTAAGCTTAATAAGTATCTTTGTTCATCATCAAAATATAACCGAATTTAGACATCCTAAAAATTATATTGATACAAGAGAGAGGGAGAGAAGGCATTAAATAAATATCCAACACATTGGCTTTACATTTGCCATTAACATTTTATGTCGACAAGAAAATGAGAGGTTAATTCTTGAAAATTCACCAAAACCATTTCCTATGTGCAATGAAGACCCCTCTTTACTCTCTCCCTTTACTACAAATATAGCCCCCCATGTAGACATCCTTCCCCATGCATATATTCCCCATACATGTAATCGATTCTTTTATCTTTACTTGCATGCTCTCTTTCATTTATAGTAAGAGGAGCCGCACATGACAAGTATAAAAAGAGGACTTCAACTCACGTAGGGGCCATCTCTTCCCATGCAAACAAACTCTCCCCCACGCAACTCTCTCCCGATCTCCATCTTCCTCTCCACAAGTAATCTCCATCATGCCAAAGCAGTAGCACAGTCCTCATCTTGTGTGTACAAATAGCACGAACGTGCAACACACGTGTCCTCCTCCTTACGAGAACACTCTAGCCTGCACATCCGGCTCTTCTTTTGTGCAATCCTGCATGCACGACTTGCAACTATCCACACCCCGAATGTGCAATCCACACGCAATTGTATCATCCAGCGTGGCCCTCCACCTTCATGCAGCAGCAGCCGCCCGTGGTGGCCATTCTACTCCATCCAACATCCACCAATGTGGCCTTCTTCCTTCGACTAGTAGCGTCCCCCGCACACGGCCTTGATTCAGCTCGTGCACCACATGTGCCATGTTCCCGTCCAGCACACAAGTAAACCTCCTCCTCACTGCTCTCTTTGTGTGGCCAAGTAACTTCGCAATTGTCTACGCACAATCGACTCCATCATCGTCGTCGTCGCCATCATCTCCGATCTGGATTCCGAAAGCTCCAAGAGAGAAGAACTCCTTTCTCATTTTTATATCTCTTGCATTTTGTTATATTAATTTCTCTTGTTTAAGTTAAATTTGATGAAACAATTATTTGGTAAAGTCTTTTATTTACTCTAGTTTGTTACTGGATATATGCATTACAACTCTCACATCTTTTATTATATCTTGAAATATTGCAAGTGATTCTTAATTCTTTCATACTAAATTGTGATTCAACCCTCACTTCCTTACTCAGTTGCACTCATACCCACATTTGCTTACTCTAAGTTATAGGAAGTACTTTCACCATAGTTTACATTGTCTCATCAAGAATTCATATTTTTTCCTCTTGTCGTCATGGATTAAGATTCAAACTAAATTTGAAAGAAGAACAGATATTGCGAATTTTCTTGGTCCTTTTGGATTCGATCCTCTACTTGACACATACATTTTTCTGTAATCCGATCGTTCTCGTAGTTGCAATCTTATTTGTTTGATTGCATTTTGTTTTGGAACAACAATGACATGATAAAATCAACTTTTTAAATTGCATCAACAGACCTCCCCTAGAAAAGGGGGATAAGATGAATTGCATGAAGGGCATGAACAGCAGAGGAGGTGGAGGTGGGAGTTGACCTGGGTCAAGTCTCCTTGGATGCTTATCGGTCCATCTAGGATGTAAAAGGATAAAATAGCAAGGTTAATTCGAATTTAATTAATTAAATATGATGAATGAATTTATTATTTTTTTAATATAAAATAGAAAATGTTTATTATTTTATGTTGTATTTTAATATGGTTTTTATATATTTTTTGGTATTATTTATTACAAATTAATTATTAAGGTGCATGTATAGGTATATTCATCTATGTTTTGACTTTTTATTTTTATTTTGTATATTTTATTTTATTATCTTATTCTTATTTTATATATTTATAACTTATTTTTAAGTACACAAATATATTTTTATTATATTCCTTTGATGTTATTTGTATTCTAACATAAATAGGAGTTACATTATATAGGTATACTTATAGGTATTTCATCTATGTTTTATATATATTATTTTATTTTTAATATTTTAGTTGGTGTTTTATTCCAATTTTAATATGTACATTGATGAACCGAAAATCAATCAATCCGGATCAGATAAAAATTGATCAAGGGTCGTTGCGACCCAGATTGATAGATCAATCAGCTCAGTCAAGAAAAAATGTAGGATTAGACCACCAAACAAGATAAAAATCAAACGAAATGAATAGTGGCCCTGGCTATTGGATTAGCCTGGTATAGCGACCAGGGTCGGACTCAGGGAGCACATAATGGCCTTGCGGTCAACGAAGTAGTCAGAAATAATGAAAAATAAAAGACAAATATTTTTGGTGACTTTTTAATGTTCTTATATTTTTTGGATTTTTAATCAATGAAGAAAATAGGAAAAACAAGGAAACAAACAAATGCACACAATTATATAACTACTCAAATAAGCTCAGAAAAATCAAACAAAAATATTTTTATGTTTTTTTATATTTTTTACTATTTTTGGTTAATTTTTGGTAATTTTTTGATTTTTATATAATTTTCTAAAAATAAAACAAGACTGAAAATGCAAGACACTGTCTAGTTAGGCTTGGAGGACCAATTTAAAATATAAAATGGTCCTAAAAAGATCTGGAGGTAATTTTTATGAAAAATATAAACAATAAAGAAAATTCAGAAAGAGAGTTTATTATTTTTGGAATTTTCTTTGATTTTTTAGAATTTTTATGAATTTTTAAGACTTTTTCAATTTTTAGGGTTTTTATAAATCCAAAAATAGCCAAAAACGCGCAGAAAATAAAACACACAAAAATTAACAAATGCTAATGTTTTTAGAATTTTTGAGGGAGTTTTTATATTTTTTATGAATTTCAATCTGGACAGAGACAAAAATGACTGTTTTTGAATTTTTAAAAATAATGAAAACGCTCAGAAATGTCTCCAAAAATTAGAGAAAATTTTACACCATGGCAGGAGCCATGTGTCTAATTTTCATTCAATTTGGAGTATCCGAGGGCTTTTTAGCAACAAGTGCTAAAAGCCCAAGGTCCTATCTGCAATTTACCCACTAAATTCGGCACATGCACAATCAAAATCATGCACAGGGGTATGGATGCAAATATTACAAACTTAATTTCATTCCATAACACCTTAAAACTATAGCCCAAGCACTACAAATAAACCACAAAAATCACGTGACGATGCACGTGTTCCACGTAGACAGGG
Organism: Ottelia alismoides; assembly: GCA_037367405.1. NCBI lineage: Eukaryota > Viridiplantae > Streptophyta > Magnoliopsida > Alismatales > Hydrocharitaceae > Ottelia > Ottelia alismoides. The sequence continues at coordinate 389,107 of JAZKJV010001506.1, forward strand.
GTATAAATGCAAATAAAACAAGCACAAGGTCCAAAGTGCAAAATATCCAGAATAAAATGAACTATATAAAATATTTACAGGACTAAATATTAAATGCAAAAACTAAAGGGGCCTAAGAGTAATTACCCCTTATTATATGCCGAGGGTCGGATGAGCGCCACATGTGATATCCAACAGTCAGGGGGGTGGCGCACGACAAAGGGGGCCCTCGGTGCAGATCAGACGGCTGGGAACCTCCCACGTGGAAGATCGGGCGGTTGGGATGCGACGTGGGTGAACGAAGGGTCTCCTGCTCTGATCGGACGGAGGAGAGCCAGCCACGTGTATGATCGGACGGCTGGGAAACGTCATGGCTAACCCTCGTGGATGGAGGGCTGAAAGGAGGCCACGTGTGCTATCTGAAGGTGGCTGCTGGGCCTCCTCTTAGCCCTGATCGGACGGTCCGCACATCATCTGGAGCTGGAGGTGAAACGGACGGTCGTGGAGGGTCCTGGAAGAACTGATGACCGGCGAGGTTCGCCGGCTTGGTGAGCGTGCGATGGACCTCCCCGTGAGACGCTGATAGGTGGAACACGATCGTCGAAGCCTCCCGCGTCTGACAAGCCCTTCTGAAGATGCAACGGAGCTTCGGAGAGCTCAGGCGACACCGACGGAGGAGAAGCTGCTGCACCTTAATGTCTGAGCCCTCAGATGGGCTTGGCTTGAACTGCAAAGTGGTGCAACAAACTCCTGGATCGAGGGCAAAGTGCCTCGACCCGGTTAGGGGTGGTGAAGGTGAATGGTACGTCGAGGTGAGGGGGCTCCGGTGAAGTGACGACGATGGAACCCCAATCCCAATTCCTGTGCAAACTGGGTTGGATGGCTGGGTGCAGAAGGTGCGTGGAAGAAGCGCGAAGATGGGGGTCGAATCCGATGATCGAAACGTGGACGAGGGTGGTCGGAATCGAAGGTCGACGGCGACGGGATGATTTCGGCGTAAATCAAAATTCGAGAAATAAAGAAGGAATTAAGCTTACCGAGTGTGTGGATTCGACTGTGGTCGAGCTCAGGGAGCTCCTGGTCTTCGCCTCGAGGGACGTCGAGGCCTGAGGCTCAAGCACCACACTGGTGGCGGCGCACGGCATCGCTAAGTCGTCGGATCGATGGTCTACACGCTCCTTCCTCGCTGCAACACCGTCACTCGCTAGCTGTCACTCAGTCGAGAACAATGGAGGTCCTGGGGTGGAGAGATGGGAGCCAAAGATGCTTCAAATTGCGGCCGGAGCTGATGCTTTATACGAGTGCAGGTCCGAGAAGAGAAGGTCGGGCAGGGTTCCGCGAAGCGCGGATCCCAATGCGGATATGACAGTGAGGATCTCGGATGCAGGGAGAATGATCGGAGCTCGGGGTTTAGCGATTTGGCGATCGGGTCGAGCGAGAATAAATCGAAGAAAATGGGTCGGGCGCAACGGACCCGGCTCTGATGGTCCTGGGGGGGAGTTGACCGGGGGGGTCAACATCCCCCGTGGACCAATCAGAGCCCGCCAAATACCAATTATTTGATTATTTATTTAAAAATAGTAAATGGCCGAATTAAGAAAAACTTAAAACATGAAAAATGTTGATTTTATTTTAAATTAATTTTTGTTGAATTTTATTTTTTTTGAAATAAAAATTAGGTATTCACAATATAGTATTATATATAGGTATATATACAATATTGGATTTTTGATTTTTGATTTTTATTTATTTATTTATGTACATTTTTATTCCAATTTTATATTTTATTTATTTATAGGATAAAATTTGGAATATTTTAGTATTTTTATTTTATTTTTATTGTTTATTTACAAGGATAAATAAATAGATATATACAAGCATGTACATGGTATATACACAATGTTTTATTTTGATTTTTATTTTTATTCTTTTTATTTTATTTTTGTTTTATGGTTTTTATTTTATTTATTTACATTCTGAAGTATAGATATACACAATTTTTATGGGATTTTAATTGATCTATTTATAAAGATAAATAAATAGATAAGTGGCTCTTATGTACATGGTGAATATAGACAATAGATAGGGGATTTTATTTTCTTTTTAGTTTTCTAATTTTTATTTTGATTTTGTATTTACAAATATATATAAATATATCCCATTTTTATTTTTAGAGGAAAATATTTTTATTTATTTATTTACAGGTATATTTACAAACATGAGCTTCCTTATCTCTCTCTACTTGAGTTTTTATGCGGTCAGGCCCATGTTGAGCCCTCCCTTGGGATTAGGTTGCTCAATATTTATTCTAAATATCTCCCTCTTTTTCTTTTGTCTCTTTATTCTTTTATTTATGCACAAAAACATGTTATTTATTCAATTTTATACAATGCATGCAATTTGATAATTATTTGTATTTACATGAATATACATGTGTTTGGCAAAAGTTTTGTAGCTAAAATAAAAGAATAAAGAGTGATGAATGGGTATTCATCACCCCCCTATACTTAACTTTGCTAGTCCCTTAGCAAACACTTATTTGAAAAAGAAGTGAAAAAGAGAAAGAAAAAGAAAAAGAGGAGAATATACATGGATTAAGGCTGATTATTAAACTTGCCTTCATTAATTTGAAATATGGAGCTCGATCAGATCTTTGGATTATTAATGTGTCGGAACCTTATTTGGACTTAAGCTTAAAACTCAACAGCCTCTAAGTTCCACCAATCTATAGGCAAGACTCCTCAATAAACCAGATCAGAACAAGTCTACATACACAAACTCTAATGACCATGAATCTTTCCATGCGGTGTAAGTGATATGTAGCTCACCACCTCAGAAGTAACAAAGAAACACCCTCCCCCAACCTGGTAACTCTAATGCCTCGGTCTAGCAACTCTTTCCTCGAGAAGCGGGGTATTCCCTTCTAAGTTCAAGTGCAACCAGCTCAAGAAGAGGGGGAAGAAGAGAATGGACCATGGCCAGTGTAGCCATGTATCCTTGGGAGCTCTAACCAGTGTAGCTGAGTCTCCCGCTGCAAGCTTCATGAGATGTAACATGTATACCATAAGCTTTTGCTTTATTTGACTATATACACTCCGGTGGGATTATTAAATTTTCAATCCGACCCGTCATTTTTTTGGAGTTCTTTTCTTTTTGCACATTTTTTTCATGTGCAACTGTACAACATATCTACATGGTGCAACATATATATAAGGAATTTTTCCTCTTGAGCCAATAGACTATCCTTCTTTTGAAGCTTTATTACAACCCACGGCTTCTGTCTTTAGCCTTCATCACCACTAGACCAAGTTAAGGTGCACTTCCTTCACTAGAAGAAGAAGAGAGGTTCCGCCTAGAAGTACTACCCTCATATGCTTCCCCAAGCCAAAGGAAACTGCCTCCTCACCACCTCATCCGTGGAGAGCTATGTGTAAAGTGCTGGTGCAAGTCAAGACATTGTCTCTAAGAGTCATGCGTGTGTTGTTAAGTGCTCTACTTAGGCTCATCAAGATGACATATGCTCATAGCCTAGTGGACTCAAAGAATTAAGTCCCAATGGACCTGAAAAGCCTTAACCCTAAGCCCTATAAGGTTCCTCTTAGAATTAGGTGGATTAAGATCTTAATCAAGCTCCATTTCCCAATTTAATTCCAGGCTAGTTTAAATGTCAACTAGAATCCAGGAAAATTATACAAATATTTACAAATATGCTCAATCGTGCAAAATTTTTGAAAAATGTTTGAAAACATGGATGTATGTATGAATGTGAGTTTTGCAAAATATCTACAAACATTTACACAAGGTTTTTGCAAACTTTTTGTTTTCAAAACATTTTGGAAAAATTTTGTACTATATACATAATTTTGATATGAAAATATTTACAAATACTTTGCACAAATCATTTTACAATCATTTGTACAAAAATAATTTGTGTAAATAAATAGGTATATGTAAGATGAATTTTATATACAAGGTAAAATTTTTAAATTTTTATGAGTTTTTAGCCATTTTTATTTATTTATTCACTCATACAAAGTACGAGTTATGGCTAAAGTATAAATGTAATATATACACACCCCCCTATACTTAGCTCGAACGATGTCCTCAGAGTGATCAAGAGCGATGAAGAAGACATAACTCGTGCTTAGTATAGGGAAGTGAAAAGGAATGGCTGAATACAGAGATGAACGAAATAATAGAATGAGGAGAACTCGGTATTTTCCCCCTATACTTAGGATCAAGTAATCCTAAGTATAGCAAGCTGTACATGAAGGGAAATCCAAGTGAAGGATGTACAGAGTCTACCCCCCTATACTTAGGGTAAAATATCCCTAAGTATAGGCAGCAAAACAGGGGTAGAAAGAATCAAATGAATATACGAAGGTCCTACATCCCCCCTATACTTAGGGTAAAGCACACCCTAAGTATAGTGTAATCATAAGATGTAAAAAGGGATGTGGGACTAAAGAATAGAGTGATATGGACAACTGGATCTATACAGGTCGGAAGAACAGTGATAATCAGGCGTGAGATGCAATAGATGTGAGTCAAGAGACCACATCTCACGCAAAATGAATGGGGGCAACATCAATGACCCGCAGCTAATGATCTAGAAATGGCTTGAGCCGCTGGCCGTTCACTCGAAAGGTACTCTCAGAAGACAACTCAGATATATCAATGCTCCCGTTGTCCTATACCTTTCTCACAAGATAAGGTCCCTTCCATTTGCTCTGTAGCTTCCCTGGAAATAGACAAAGCCTAGCATCAAACAGCCATACTCTTTGTCCAGGCTCAAAATGCGTGTGGCTGATATGAGAATCATGCCACTCCTTCACTCTCTCCTTGTACTGTAGGTTGTTTGAGAAGGCGGTATCATGAAGCTCCTCCAAGGCTGCTAACTCTGCCCTCCTCTGGTCTCCTACACTATCTGGATCCAAAAGAATATCTGTAACTGCCCAAAGTGACCTGTGTAGTTCTGCCTTGCGGAATCCAATGTGCGGCTAGCGTAGTGGATGGAAAATGGAACTCCGTCCCTCCTCTGTCCTAGCACAGCCCCCACGACAAAATTGGAGGCGTCCGTCATGATCTCGAATGGGAGAGACCAATCGGGTGGCTGAAGGACAGGAGCCTCTATCACACTTCTCTTGAGAGTCTCAAACGACGAAAGACACTTGTCATCGACAAGGAACTCGGCGTCTTTCGTCAGCAGATCAGTCAACCGTCGGGCAATCCTACTGAAATCACGAATGAATCGTCGGTAAAAACCAACGTGCCTCAGAAAAGACCGTAACTGCCGCAAGTTGGACGGTGGTGCGAGTTTGCTAATGACATCCACCTTGGCCGGATAAACCTCCATGCCCCTGTTGGAGATGATGTGGCCAAGCATCGTCCCTTGAGTCACCATGAAGTGACTCTTCTCCCAATATAATACCAGGCGAACCTCTATACATCGCAGAAGTACTCGATCTAGGCAGTCAAGACAGGAGTCGAATCCGTCGCCGTAAACCGAGAAATCATCCATGAAGACCTCCAAGCACTCCCCTACCATGTCCGAAAAGATCGACAGCATGCATCTCTGAAAAGTCGCAGGGGCATTGCATAGCCCAAATGGCATGCGTCGGAAGGCGTATGTGCCGAAGGGACAGGTAAAGGTCGTCTTGTCCTGGTCCTCGGGAGCGATGGCCACCTGGTTGTAGCCCGAGTACCCATCCAGAAAACAATAATGGCTCTTCCCTGCCAGTCTCTCAATGATCTGATCAATAAAGGGCAGGGGAAATGATCCTTCTTGGTGGCCTGATTGAGTCGTCTGTAATCCATGCAGACCCTCCAAGAAGTGGGTACTCGTGTAGCGACATCTCATGCTCACCCGAAAGGAACCTATACTTCAACGACGCAGGTAGTGGCTTCAGCTTTGGACAAACTGGTGCTGGCAAATCTGGCTTCTGAAGATTCCGAGTGTATGCGGCCAAATCTGCCCGGGACAATGAAAACTCTCTCTCACAAACTGGATCTGGAGAAGGCTGCCCTGCTGGATTGTCTCTGCTCTGCTCGGCATCTACCTCCTCCCCATCTGCAGGCTCAGTGGAAGTCAGATCTGGTATGTAATCATCAGACTCTGCCCAGTCAAAACCTGACTCCGAGGGATCTGTATCATCCAAGGTGGCCTCAGTACCACCATCATCACAAAAATCAGTCTCGCGGTCGAGAACCGGCTCTGCTGCCTCAAAAGTATCTTGGACCAAGAATGCGCTCTCCAAGCTCTCCTCTGTTGTCGTCTCTGTATCAGCGGAATCTGAAAGTGAGAGGATGGCATGTGCGTCAGGATCTGCCCAAACTGCCTCATCATCTGTAATCACAAAGTCGCAGTCCTGGTGGATGTCTGGCCCGGCATCAGTCATCTGCTCTGTATCTGAAGTAGTCTCTGAGCATGATCTGTCTCTGGTTCTACTATCCTCGACCGCCTCTATTTGTACACTCTCGCCCTCGATGCGAAATTATACCTTCCCGCTATCATGGTCGGTCACTGCCTTGGCTGTGGCCAAGAACGAGCGACCTAAGATGATGGGGGTATCGGTCACTGACTCAAGGATCTCCATGTCCAACACTACGAAGTCCATGGGGAATTGTAGGCCCTGAATCATGACGACAATGTCTCTAAGAAACCCCTTCGGCCTCTTGACAGATCGATCAGCAAACTGAAGGACTGTCCTGCTCTGTCTAAGAGTGCCCAACTTGAAGCGGTCGAGAAGGGCTACCGGAAGTAGGTTGATCGACGGTTCGCTGTCTAATAGAGTACGGTCGAACCTCTGCTCACTGATATGGCATCTGACATAAGGGGCTCCTGAATCTGGCCTCTTGGCCGGCAGACGGTTCTGGATAGCGAAACAAGTGTCTCTCGTCAACACATGAATCTCTGAGTGGTGGTTCCTCCTCTTCCTCCTAACTGTAGTCCTATCTCTAAGGGAACGCTGAAGAAGAGGGATGTGCTTCAAAGCCTCTTGAAGAGTCAGCTGAATGTGAAACCGATCTATCATCTGCTGGCTGAACTCTTCCTGCTGCCTCTTTTTTTTATTTTCATTTTTCTTCCCCTTCCCCATCTGAAGGGCTCTAGGGAAGGGGATCACAGGTCCTTCTCAGATGAAGGACTAGGAGAGGGTCTAGACGGCTTGACGGCTGGATCCACACATACATCATGCACCTCAGTAGGACCAGAAGAAAATAAACCCTTTCCTTTATTCACAGAAGTGTTCCGAGATACATCAGTAACAGGAAAAACAACAGGAATCTCAGAAGAACTGGTGGCATCAGCACCACCATCAGCTGGTAGACGGGCGGCCTCAGTACCGCGCTCTGGCTCGACAACATAGGTGGCCTCAGTACCACCTCCTCCAACTGGTGAAACGACGGCCTCAGTACTGCCGGTGGGATCAGCATCCATGGTGGCATCAGTACCACCGTCATCATCTCTAGCGGCCTCTGTACCGCTCTCCTCCTTGCCTGGCATTCTGGATGTATCCTTAGGGTGTCGCTCAAACGAGTCGCCGCCTGCTGGCATCCTACCGCTCCTAAGTGTGACAAAGTCAGTATCAAAAAGATATGCAGACATATCACCAAAAGTATCACTCGGAGTGGCATACTCAGTACAAACTACCTGCTCAGACTTCCTCTTGAGGTTGTTCGGATTGGGCTCAATCTGGGCAGGGATGGCGGCCTTCCCTCTCACAATGTCCCGCATCTTCTGGCGGAACTCATCCATCTCCCGTCGAAAAGTAGCCTGCTGATCTGTGAGAATGCAGGCTATGCCATCCAAGGCGGGGTTCTCATAGGATGGCCCATGAGAACCTGACGGGTAGCCTCTCTGGTAATGAGGCTGCTGTTGGTGCTGCTGTGGGTGAGAGGGGTAAGACTGTGGATGCTGCTGCTGATGAGGTTGCTCGCGCCTCCAAGACTGTCCCTGCTGATGGAGACAAGGACCATACTGTGGTGACTGTTGTGGCTGGGTATATGCTGGGGGCTGCTGCTGGTGATCCCTCTGATGGATGTACTGGCCACCTTGTCCTGAGGGCTGCTGCTGGGGCTGGGCACCTCCGGCCGCCCAACGGAATTCGGGATGGTCTCGTCGGATACCGGGCTGGGGGCGGTCGTACCAAATCCCGTTGACATCCATCAACGGCTCTGAATCGTAAGGGTCTGGCGGGAGTACTGCCAGAGGCTGATCTGGCTGGTATACCACCATCTGAGTGTCAGCGGATGGTGGTGCCTGGTAGGTGAGTTGCGGCTGCTGGTACGGCTCCGCCTTTACAAGATGGACCTGTCTAGGCTGCTGATGGGAGCTGGAGCACTGGGATGAGCAGCTGCTGCTACTCGGATCGCCTCGTGCCTGAAGACAAGGCTGTGAAGCCGTCTGTGCCTCCTGGAGATACATGAGCTGTGTCTTCAAGTCACTCAGAGTCTGTGCCATCTGCTCCATCTGTGTGATACCCTGGTACTGCTTCTTCTCGATAATCTCCATCCGGTCCAGCTTCTCGTTGATGATCCCCATGTCTGTGGTTGTGGACTCGGCCTCTGCTGCTACTATTGCTGACGAACTAGATGGACCGGCGTCGATCCATGCTATCTTCTAGTATTGCACGGTCTGTGGCTGTTGGGGTCTGCCCTGTGTGTACAGTCGGGTCTGGGACATCATCATGTAGTTCTCGGCCATCTCCTCGTAGATGGCCCAGACCTGATCGTGATCCTTGGCGAAGTACGACCCGCCACAAGAAGCATTCACCAAGCCCTGAAGCTCTGGTGTCAGCCCGCTGAAAAAGCTCTGCACAAGGTTCGGCTTGGAAATGTCGTGCGGGCATCTGTCAGTCATCTCTCTGAACCTCTCCCATGCCTTGTGGAACTGCTCATTGGGGAGCATGGAGAAGTTGCTGATCATGGCTCTAGCGGCGTTCGTCCGCCCGAGTGGATAGTACTTATGCAAGTACTCGGGGCGGAGCTGCTCCCAGGTGTAGACAAACTTCCCCAACTGCTTCAGCTAGGTGGTTGCTCTGTCTGCTAAGGAGAATGGGAAGGCAATCATCCGTATGGTATCCTGGTCCACCTGACGGTCGTGGACAGTGCTGAAAATCATCTCGAACTCCTGAAGGTGGAGATGGGGCTCCTTAGTAGCCAGCCCATGAAACCGGGGAAGAAGCTGCAAGGTGTTCGGGGGGAACTTGAAGTCCCCCACGATAGCTGGAAGCACCACCCAACGGTGCGTCAAAGTCGATCCGGGGTTGTGTAACTCCCGCATCGGTCTCGGCGGTCCCTGCTGCTCCTACTGCGGTTGCTGCTGCTGCGGCTGCTGCCGCATCGTCGGGTCCTCCCCCTGGGCCGTGCTCGCGGTCGGCTCTCATCCGCTCAAGCTCGCACCTCATCTCTATCATGAATGCTCCCTGATCCCTCAACTACTGTTGAACTGAATCTAGTGAGGCGATCAGGGTGGAGTTGATCGCACCCTGGTCCAAGACGAATGTCTGATGTCGGGGACCTCCAGTGCGGTCGTCACTGCTGCCGGCCATAGTCTCTGAAAAATCAAAACATCCAAACTCAGGTGCCGAGAAATCATCTGTCTGTCTCTCCTCTGGCACTAGTATCTCGATCTCAGAAGAAGAAGAAGGGGGTCAAGGGAGAACAGGGTGGAGTCGTACTCGGGTTCGGAGAGCGGGTCTGAGCTCCCACGAACCGACCTAGATGAGTGGGCTGGAGTGCTAAAAAGCGGTGCAGCCAGAGGCTGCCTAAGAGACCTCCTGCCCATCATTGTGATCTGGCGAGTAGTGCGGATGGGATCTGGCAACAACTATGATCACAAGCAAACCCCCGATTCACCAACGCAACACGATCTGAAGACCGTAAAGGCTCGGTCAATTATCTTGTCAATTTTATTTTGGTGATCAGTCAGGATAGCAGAGCGATTACGTGACCTGTTGGGTTACCCGATATTTTCTCAACCGACTGTCCCGTACAGAAATAGCCGGCAATTAGTCGAGAAGAATATCGGAGGGCTTTACCTAGTGTGCGGGGTCACTCTCTCGTGCAAGCAAACTAGACAATGAGGGGGTTGCTCTCCTCAAGACAAATTTTGAAGTGAGGTGTCTTTTAGGGTCGATAAAGTTAGCAGTCTCGAATTTTATTATTTTTTTCCTTTTAAGTATTTTTCATTTACCAAACAAATCACCTAACGAATTTTTCGGTTCTCTTGGTTATTAAGTCCAAAACAGGGGGAGAAGACGAAAAAGCCGATGCGCGATGAAATCAATGATGCATGCAGAGTAAGAAATGCATATCTGACTCCAGCAGTCTACATGCAAGATGATCCACGCAGAATTGAAAGACAAAAAATAAACTACCTAAATGGTGCAGGCGGAAAACCAAGTCCCTAAACAGCAGTGCTACTCGAAAGAACAACTAGCTGACCACCAGCCTCCAATCCAGAGAGTCCGGTCTAGACCCACCCCTACTCTTCTCGACAGGTCGAGTTCAGGAGTAGCGCTTGACGGGGTGGGCCCGCGGCACGTAGGCTCGAAGCTGGTGAATCAACTATTTTATTAATTTTTTTATTATAGGTCCAATTACTGAACTATAGGAACAGGCAAAATATATTACGGTGTTTGGATCTTATGAGTTACGTCACAATCAAGCAGAAAATCCTTAAGCTAGGGGCTCGAAAATCCGCGAGAAACCGGAAAAGGCAGTAAGGAAAAACCGCGTAAAAAGCCACGTAAAATGAACGGGTCCCCCGAGCACACCGGTGCTCAGCGAAACAGACCCCGAAAATCTGTGTCTAAACTGAGTGTCCTGCCCTGTTTTATTACAATAATAGTTCAAATAAATGCTGAAAAGTAAATCTAATCTAACCCTAATCTACGGCTAATCCCCGCGGCTATTCCGCAGCTCCCGCAATCCTGCTCACTCCTCGCGTCCTCCTGCGGCTCTGTAGAGAAGAGAGCCGCCTCCGACTCCCGTGGTTGCTCGGCTTCCGAAGAAAGCCGCCTCGATCCTCGGGCCCTCGCAAGAAAACAAGAAAAAGTGATCAGACCAGATTATTTAAACAATTATGCAAATGAATGATATATACAAAATATGCACAAAAAGCCGCGAAAAGAAAGCCGCGGAAAAATCAACTACAACTACTAAGCCGTGCTCCCTGGCAACGGCGCCATTATGATGAACCGAAAATCAATCAATCCGGATCAGATAAAAATAGATCAAGGGTCGTTGCGACGCGGATCGATAGATCAATCAGCTCAGTCAAGAAAAAAATGTAGGATCAGACCACCAAACAAATAAAAATCAAATGAAATCAGTAGTGGCCCTAGCTATTGGACTAGCCTGGTATAGCGACCAGGGTCGGACTCAGGGAGCACGTAATGGCCTTACGGCCTACGAAGTAGTCAGAAATAATGAAAAATAAAAGACAAATATTTTTGGTGGCTTTTTAATGTTTTTATATTTTTTTGGCTCCCATCTCTCCACCCCAGGATCTCCATTGTTCTCGCCTGAGTGACAGCTAGCGAGTGACGGTGTTGCAGCGAGGAAGGAGCACGTAGACCATCGATCCGGTGACTTAGCGCCGCCGTGCGCCGCCACCAGTGTGGTGCTTGAGCCTCGAGCCTCGACGTTCCTCGAGGCAAAGACCAGGAGCTCCCTGAGCTCGACTACAGTCGAATCCACACACCCGGTAAGCTTAGTTCCTTCTTTATTTCTCGAATTTTGATTCATGCCCAAATCACCCTGTCATCGTCGACCTTCGATTCCGACCACCCTCGTCCACGTTTCGATCACCAGATTTGACCCCCATCTTCGCGCTTCTTCCACGCACCTTCTGCACCCAGCCATCCAACCCAGTTCGCACAGGAACTGGGATTGGGGTTCCATCGTCGTCGCTTCGCCGGAGCCCCCTCACCTAGACGCACCATTCACCTTCACCACCCCTAACCGGGTCGAGGCACTTTGCCCTCGACCCAGGAGTTTGTTGCGCCACTTTGCAGGTCAAGCCAAGCCCATCTGAGGGCTCGGACATTCAGGTGCAGCAGCTTCTCCTCTTCCGGTGTCGCTTGAGCTCGTCGGAGCTCCGTTGCATCATCGGAAGGGCTTGTCAGATGCGGGAGGCTCCGACAATCGTGTTCCACCTATCAGTGTCTCGCGAGGAGGTCCATCGCACGCTCACCGAGCCAGCGAACCTCGCCAATCATCAATTCTTCCAGGACCCTCCACGACCGTCCGTTTCGCCTCCAGCTCCAGATGATGTGCGGACCGTCCGATCAGGGCTAAGAGGAGGTCCAGCATTCACCGTCAGATATCACACATGGCCTCCTTTCAGCCCTCCATCCACGAGGGTTAGCCACGACGTTTCCCAGACATCCGATCATACACGTGGCTGGCTCTCCTCCGTCAGATCAGGGCGGGAGACCCTTCGTTCACCGACGTCACATCCCAGCCGCCCGATCTTCCACGTGGGAGGTTCCCAGCCGTCCGATCTGCACCGAGGGCCCCCTTTGTCGTGCGCCACCCCCCCTGACCGTTGGATATCACACGTGGCGCTCATCCGACCCTCGGCATATAATAAGGGGTAATTTCTCTTAGGCCCCTTTAGTTTTTGCATTTAATATTTAGTCCTATAAATATTTTATATAGTTCATTTTATTCTGGACATTTTGCACTTTGGACCTTGTGCTTGTTTTATTTGCATTTATACCCCTGTCTACGTGGAACACGTGCATCGTCACTTGATTTTTGTGGTTTATTTGCAGTGGTTGGGCTATAGTTTTAAGGTGTTATGGAATGAAATTAAGTTTGTAATATTTGCATCCATACCCTGTGCATGATTTAATTGTGCATGTGCCGAATTTAGTGGGTAAATTGCAGATAGGACCTTGGGCTTTTAGCACTTGTTGCTAAAAGCCCTCGGAACTATTTTAATTACATTTAGGTCCCTAAGTGCCCCAGACACGTGCTTCGCGCGTGGAATTTTGGGATTTTTGCACCAGACCCTCCTGGGATTCCTGATTTGTTACTTTTAGGCCCTCCAAAGATTGTTTTCTTGCATTTAGGTCCTTGTGCACTTTGCTTTGTGTTTGATTTTAATAAAATAGTGAAATTACTCCAAATTGAATGAAAATTGGATACGTGGCTCTTGCCATGGTGTAAAATTTTCTCTAATTTTTGGAGACATTTCTGAGCATTTTCATTATTTTTAAAAATTCAAAAACAGTCATTTTTGTCTCTGTCCAGATTGAAAATTCATAAAAAAATATAAAAACTCCCTCAAAAATTCTAAAAAAATTATCATTTGTTAATTTTTGTGTGTTTTATTTTCTATGCGTTTTTGGCTATTTTTGGATTTATAAAAACCCTTAAAATTGAAAAACTCTTAAAATTTCATAAAATCTCTAAAAAATCAAAGAAAATTCCAAAAATAATAAACTCTCTTTCTGAATTTTCTTCATTGTTTATATTTTTCATAAATATTACCTACAGACCTTTTTAGGACCATTTTATATTTTAAATTGGTCCTCCAAGCCTGACTGGACAGTGTCTTGCATTTTCAGTCTTGTTTTATTTTTAGAAAATTATATAAAAATCAGAAAATTACCAAAAATTAACCAAAAACATTAAAAAAATATAAAAAACGTAAAAATATTTTATTTGATTTTTCTGATCTTATTTGAGTAGTTAAATAATTGCGTGCATTTATTTGTTTCCTTGTTTTTCCTATTTTCTTCATTGTTTAAAAATCAAAAAATATAAAAACATTTAAAAGCCACCAAAAATATTTGTCTTTTATTTTTCATTATTTCTGACTACTTCGTAGGCCACAAGGCCATTACGTGCTCCCTGAGTCCGACCCTGGTCGATATACCAGGCTAATCCAATAGCCAATGCCACTATTGATTTCATTTGATTTTTATATTGTTTGGTGGTCTGATCCTACATTTTTTCTTGACTGAGCTGATTGATCTATCGATCCGGGTCGCAACGACCCGTGATCTATTTTTATCTGATCCGGATTGATTGATTTTCGGTTCATCGGAATATTATAAATAATATTTAATATTTACAAATTTTTAAAAATATAAAATTATGAAAATAATAAATAATAAATAAAATGAATATTTTAATGGGGGATATTATACAGTAAGGGTTCAAAACCTAACTTTCATACCTTAACTCCAAAAAATATGAAAGACACCTTCATTAAATAGATTATTATAATCTATATATAATTAAAATGATTTTGATATATTTTGAAATTTTATTTGAGAGATATGGGTTTGGAAAATGGGGGTTTTAGATTCTTATTTAGACTATAACTTTTATTCTGTATAATTTTTTATGTAAACTCAATTTTGTATTTTTATATATATTATTATCTACCACTTTCATGTACAAAGTTTATTTATTTAAGGTATAAATGGGAAAATAAAAGAGGTCCCAAAAAATAAATGAAGAAAGAATTAATAAAAGAGAATTTTATTGTATTTTTGGCCCTTATCTCTCCCTACTTTATTCCTTGTCGACCACATCAATTATTAACTTGATCTCGGGGTTTATGGCATAAAATATGGCCTACACTATTTAAGGATGCAGCAACATTTATCAAACGATGTACTGACTGTCAGCAATTGAAAGGCACCCTTACAGTTAAAGACTCTAATCCCCAAAAGATCATTTAGATTGCACATGTATTCGATGCTTGGGGCATTGATTTCATGGGACCTTTCCCCAACAGTCAGGGATACGAGCACATTCTTCTTACCGTTGATTATGTGAGTAGCTGGGTTGACGCTATTCTCACTCAAGCCGCATGTAGTCGTATAGTGTGCCGCTTTCTAAAAGACAATATCATCTCGCAGTTCGAGATTCCGAAGATACTGATATCAAACGAGGGTAGTCACTTCATCTATAGAGAGGTCAAGAAATTAATGAAGGAATACGACATCGAGCACCGTGTCGCATATCCTTCCCATCCTCAAACCAATGGTATGGCAGAATTATCTAACAGAGAAATCAAGATGATACTTCAGAAGCTTGTTAAGCCGGATAGGAAAAATTTATCCTAGATTTTGGGTTACTCCTTTGGGCATATTGAACCACTTACAAGTCTCTATTGGGTTTGTTACCCTATCACCTTGTGTATGGAAAGCCATGCCACATGCCAGTGGAACTAATTCATAAATCATTGTGGGCAATATCTGTAATTTGGACTCACATCAAAGTGGTCAGAAGAGGAAAGAAGATCTGAACAAACTCTTAGAATTTCAAGACTATGCATATGATAATACATTGATGTACAAGGAGAAGGTGAAATGTTGGCATGAGACGAACATCAGACGAAAGACCTTCGAAGATGGACAGAAAGTGTGGTTATTTGACACAAAGTTGAAGATCTTCTCAGACAAATTGAAAAGCAAATGGACAGGGCCATTTCAAGTTCAAGAAGTGCGTGACATTGACAGCATTGTGATATTAGAATTGTCTCTTGATGCACAACCATTTATTGTCAACGGTCAACTATCGAAGCCTTACCTCGAGAAACTTTCTTGGTCGTTGTCGACTCTATCGAAGTTTGTGCTCTAACGATACATCCATATTAGTAATAACATCAAAAGATTCAGATAATGCAACTCAAAAACTTTCCCTTTAAGCTTTTATCTTTTCTTCTTTTTATCTTTTCTTCTATTTTATTTTCGGCTTTTACTATCTATTAAAAAAAGGGTATGTGTATCACCCCTTCTTGTTAGTCTTTTATACTTAGGATTTAATCTGTCCTAAGTATAGGGGGTGTGCACGTCGATTTATTTCATTCATTGATCCTCTCCATTGTCTCTTCTTCTTGTCTATACTTAGGGATATCTTACCCCAAGTATAGGGGGAGACAGTCTGAGTATGATCTGCTCATTCCCACCCTTGATCCTCCCTGCTTTGTGCACAGTCTGCTATACTTAGGACTATTTGATCCTAAGTATAGGGGGGATGGTCGACTTCTCATTCATTCCTTCATTTCTCCATTTGTTTATTCTTTAGGATTTTCTATACTCAGTACGAGTTATGTCTTCTCTTTTTTCTCTAATCTATGAGGACATAACTCAAGCTAAGTATAGGGGGGTCGTCTATACTGTGTATATACTTTAGCCATAACTCATACTTTCGTATTTTTAATAATAATTATGGATAAAAATACACTATAATTTATTAAAAACACTTAATAAAAAATGTAAATTATTCCTCATATTCTTTTTGTTTTTACTGATTAATAAATCAAGTAAACATATTTTTTTGGAAAATATTTGAAATATAGTTTGAAAATATTTTGAAAAATATTTGGAAAACATTTTATTAAATATTTTCAACCTTTGTAAAAATGTTTTATTTGTAAAATTTATTCTCTTTGTATGAATAAAAATGTTTAAAAAATTGTTTGCAAATGTTTGGGAAATAGTTGCAAAAATATTTTGAAAAATCTATATATGCTATCTGAAAAACCTTTGCAAAATGATTTTCAAATAAGTTTGAGAAATATATACATCACTCTAACATTCTTTATTGTTGGTATAAATACACATCTTTAAAAAATTATCACTTACCCCTTGTAAATTCTTAAAACCCAACTCTTGTAAATATAAGATGCATCCTCGTGTAAATATTTGTACCTAGTTTTTATCCGAAATCTTTTGTTTTCAGAAAGCACAAAAGCATTTACGAAAGTAAAATCAAAAAAAATTGCAAAACCTTTTTGAAAAAAATATAAAAATCACATAGGCATCATCTTTTTTAAAAATCCATAAAAAAGTTCAAAACTTTGGAAGATTGTATCACAAAAATACTTTCTGCATTGTACATAGCATTTGCATAACATTCGCATTTGTCGAATTGAGTTTGATAATTGAACAAGTTTAAGTAAAATTCGAAGATTGGAGCTTGGTTGGACCTTAAATCTACCTATTAACAAGAACCTTATAGGAGTTGGAATTGAGGTACTTCAGGTCTATTTGACTTAATTCTTTGATAATAACGAGACTTGGTTCAATGGATTCTTGACTGCCTGAGTAGAGTATTTCGGAGCACACATATGACTCTTGTCGATAATGACTTAACTTGGACACCCACACCTTTCACTTGGCTCAGCTTAGTTGGAGTGGTGAGGGTATTGGATTTGCCGGTATGAGATGCACACAAGTGGAAACATTTGTCCTCGTCTAGGGAGGGAAGTGCACCCTAACCCATCCAATAACAGATATGTCTAATGACAAGAAAGTGTGGATTGCAATAATGCTTCAAAAGAGGGATAATATACTATCTCAAGAGGAAAACTCCTTATGTAAATACTGCTTTAATTAGTATTTTAAAAAAAGGAGACAAAAAAGCAAAAACTCCAAAAAAGTGGACATGCCTGATTGAAAATAAAATGCTAGCCGGAGTGTATATATTTTGTATAGTCAATAAGCAAGCTTGAGCTTCAAAGTCAAATCACATGACCCTGCATCTGGATGACTTGACTACACTGGTCTTACATCCTAGGATAGGTAGCTACACTGGCTGTCATCCATTCTTCTCTTCATCCCTTCCTCTTGAGCTGGTTGTCACTTGAACCTAGAACGGAATACCTCGCTCCTCACGTAAGGAGTTGCTAGATTGGGGAATCACTGGGTTGTCATACTAGAGAAGTCAGTCTCTTTGTCATTTCAGTTGGGGGGAGCCACTATCACATACACTGTACGAGTTAGATTGATAGTCGTAAGAGTTTGCGTATGAGTTGAAGTATTCTAACTTGGTTATTGAGGGGACTTGAGTAGAGTTTTGAGATTCTCGAAGCTGTTGGATTTGAAATCAGATTTCCAATAAGGTTCCGTCCGCACTAAAATTCCAAAGGCCTGACTCAAGCTCCGAACTTTTATTTTGTGAAGACAAGTTTGATAATTAAACTTAATCCAATTTCTTTCTTTTTCTTTTCTTTGTTTTTCTTTTTGTGCATTTATTGCATAAGTGTTTGCTAGGGACTAGCAAAGGCAAGTATAGGGGGTGATGAATCTCCATTTCATCACCTTTATTCTATCATTTTGGCCTTAAAAATCCTAGCAAATACATGTAAATGCCCTTAATTTGCATAAATTAACATCCATGCATCATTGTAAAAATATTGTATAAAATACTATTTTTAATGCCAAAATTATAGGATAAAGAAAATAAAAGAAAGAGAATAAAATATCAATGACATAGGCCACACTGTAATACTTTCGCTGACGTTCTATTTCTAGAATGGTATCCACCATATTTGAGCAAGTGACAATGCTCGAGGACACTATGTTGCTCCTCCTGAGGAATGCACCCGCGCCAAATATAATCCGCTCCTTCCCTGAGGATATTCCCGTTGGTAGAAATGGATTGTTGATAAGAATTTGTTCTTATGAATCTTCGTCCATTCCCGTGGAACTACGCCTAAGATGAGAATTGACTCATAAGGAAAGGTGCCTGTGATGGGTACATTGCTCAGTGGAGGACCTTGCAGCTCTATTCTGGAGAGGTGGTCTGCTACCACATTCTGAACTCTAGTCTTGTCTTTTATATCCAAATCGAACTCCTGAAGGAGAAGGATCTGTTTGATCAATCTTGGTTTGGCGTCCTTCTTTCGTTGTAAGTATCAGATAGTAGAGTGGTCGGTGAAGATGGTGACTTTTGATCCAAGCGGATAGGATCTGAACTTCTCAAGGGCGAATACCACATCCAGGAATTCTTACTCTGTTACCGTGAAATTTCTCTGAGCTTCATCTAATGTTTTTCTAACATAGTGAATGGCATAGGGTGCCTAGTCTTTCCTCTGTCCTAAAACAGCCCCTACTGCAAAAGCTGACGCATTCGTCATGATCTCAAAGGGAAGAGACCAGTCCGACGGTTGTAGGACTGAAGCTTAAGTGATTAGCTCCTTCAGCTGATTGAATGAAAGGAGAACCTGTTGATCAAAATTAAATTCAGTCTCCTTGCATAATAGCTCTGTAAGTGGGCGGACAATGCGACTGAAATAACGGATGAATCTTCTGTAGAACCCTACATGCCCCAGGAATGACCACACATTCTTGACTATCTGAGGTGGCTCTATGTTGGCAATTACATTCACCTTTACCATATCGACTTCCATGCCATGTTTGGAAACGATGTGACCCAGCACAATCCCTTCTATGACTATGAAGTGGTTTTTTCCCATGATAATAATAGATTGACTTCACGACATTTCTGAAGTACTTTGTCCAAGTGCTCAAGATAAGAATCGAAGATGTCACCATAGACGGAGAAGTCGTCCATAAACACCTTGAGAAAACTGCCAACCATCTTGGTGAAAACTGCAAGCATGCATCTCTGGAATGGCGTTGGTGCGTTGCACAATACAAAGTGTGTTCTCTTGAAAGGATAGGTGTCGAACGGGAAAGTGAAGGTCGTCTTCTCTTGGTATTCAGGAGCGATTGCCACTTGGTTGTACCCAGAGTACCCATCCAGAAAGCAGAAGAACTCCTTGCCAGATAGTCTTTTCGAAACTTGATCAATAAACAACAAGGGAAAGTGGTCATTCTTAGTTGTTGCGTTCAAACAGCGGTAGTCAATATATACATGCCAAGATGTCGGTACTCGAGTAGATATCTCCTTTCCTCTGTCATTTGTAAACACAGTAAGAATGACTTATTTGGAACTACGTGCATGGGGCTTACCCATTTGGAGTCAGAGATGGGATAAATGAAGCATGTGTCACACGTGTTTCCTTGATGACGACATCCCTCATATTTGGATTCAATCTTGAAACTCGCAAGATGGCTTGGCATCTTCTTCCAAGTAGATGTGGTGTGAACAAAGCCCATAATTTATCCCACGAAGATCTGAAACATGCCAACCAAGTGCCTTGCGATTTTTCTCTAGAACCTCAAGGAGTCGAGACTCTTGTTCTGGGGTCAGCCTGTTGTTGATGATGACCGGATACATGTTTTCTGTGTCTACAAGGAAAGCATAGTTCAAGCATGCTCGAAGTGGCTTGAGTTCTGATTTTGATCTGGCCGGTTTCTCGATCATTTCTGAAAAGGTGCTGGTTAGAGGATGCTCTGCCAGAACTTTTGTAGGATTGCTAACATCAGTGTCTTGTTGAGATGTTGATAATGTGTCAAATGCATATATAATGGGATCATTGTATTCGGGCTGGAGTGAATCATCGGAATCAAAAATATGCATCAGCAAGTTGAACACTGTCTCCCAAATATCCTCGGAGCTTGCGTCGATTGCGCTTCCATGTCCTCCTCTAGTGCGAGGATTTCCTGTGTCCATATGTCGTTCAAAGAGAGTGATGTATGTATGATCTTTGCAATTAAGTCACAGTTTTCTTTAGATAGTGTTGCATGACCCTTATCAGTTATGACTTTGGGCTCGCTGATCATGTCTATGGTGATTCTGTGGTTGCCCGAGTTGAAGGTGATCTTACCAGACCCATAGTCAACCATGGCTTCTGAAGTAAGCAGGAATGGTCAGCCTAAGATGATGGGAGTCTGGAGTAAGGGTGCAGGTAAGTCCATATCAAGGACTACAAAATCAACTGGAAATTGCATTTCCTGCACTTTTACCACAACGTCTTCTAAAAGACCTCAAGGTCTCTTGATGGATTGATCAAACTGAAGGATCATTCGTGTCTGCTTGTGAGGACCTAGCCCAAACTCTTGAAATAATGAAGAGGGCAAGAAGGAAGAACTGCTGTCAACCAATGCTCGCTCGAAGACTTGATTAAAAATCACACAACTGATCAAAGGCGCTTCTTTGTCTTTCTTTTTCTATGGGAGATGGTTGATGGCTGCAATCATGTCCATGGTGAAAAAGGGCTTCTGAACATGTCGGCGTCTATTGTTTTGTGCTGGTTGATGCTTGTTTGTACATGTCTCTTTCAAACCTTTCTTCACATCGGGCATGTATTGCATGGCCTTCATTAAAGGAATCTCACCAGTCAAATTATTGATGATATCCACAACTCCGGGATCAGATAACACATTTTTTCTTTTTGCAATTTTTTGGAGTTTTTATTGCTTTAGGAAAAGGAATATTTATAGTACTTAAATCAGAAATAGAGTTCTTATTTACAAAAAAATATTTGTCCACAATATTTTGTACATCCGGTTCACAAAAAGGAGTACATGCTGGCAATTGAGATGCTGGTGGACAAGCAAAAGGCGTGGTCTCGGCTCTGTCGGGTTGTGTTGGATAGGTTGCTGTTGCGATCTCTTCCGTGGACGGCGCGGCTTCACTTTGATGACAATCATCTTTTTGGTCTTTTTGCTTTTTCTGATTTTTTGTTATTTTTATTGGTGGTGGAGGTGAATGGTAGCTGGCATGGCTCCTCCTCCTTCTTCCTCACATGTACATGTAGTTGGTGCAGCTGATGTAGAAGATGACGATTCACCTGGCAAAGCTTTATTTTTCCCATGAGTGATGGTGGATGGAAGTAAAGTTCTACCGCTCCTGAGAGTTACAGCATTAGATAAAGCAATATTACAACTATCTGGCTCTACGGGTGTAGAGTGGGCATCACATTCTACTGCTCTTTTCTTTTGAAGCTATTGGGTATATCTTATACCTGCGCCGAAATGGACATTTTGGTGGCGGTCAGGTCGTCAAGCTTTTTTGTCATATTTGCTAGATCTTTGACGAGTTGAGCCAAGCAATCAAGGGTAGGGTTCATCAAACTCGCATACAAAGATTCAACGTGCAGACCACGTTGTGGCTGGTTGTGCTGCAGTTGAGGTGATGAATGCTGATGTAGTTGAGGAGGTAGAGGAAGCTGGTATTTGTGGTAGAAGGAGAGGATATTGTTGATGATGTACAATTGTGTACTTGTGATACGATTGTGTCAGGCGGTACTGTGGCTGTACATATTGCTGGTTCTGCCTCCATTGGTTGTCGTACTGCAGAGGCTAGTGATACTGAGGCAGGGTTGAAAGGACTATTGATAGCGACCATGCTAAGGTTGGTGGTAGGATCTTTTGGCTTGTGGCTGGCCCTGAGGATGCCCGGTAGGACAAGCCAGTTGTGCATCATTGTTCCAAACTCCGTTGACTTCTTGAATCACGGGTGGTGGCAAAAAAGCTTGATTGGAGGATGGAAGGAAGTCTGGCTGGTGGAATACCATCTGCTGCTGCAGCGGGCCTTGATCGGATGCCTATATGTAGTATACATGCTGGACTGTTGGTGGTTGCTAACTCTGCTAAGGTTGTTGTTGCAGTGCTGGCTCATCCTTCTTCTCAGTTGGAGTCTCTGTCGATGGTGTTTCCAAGTGGACAGAACTATTGGTACTTACCAACCTCTATAACTGCTTGGTGATCTAGTCCAGCTTGTCTAGGTGTTACGTCCTCTTCTCGATCACATAGAGTTTCTTAAGATCCTGTGATCGATTCTCAATAATAACAACCTTTGAGAGATGGCCCCCGACGATGCTTAGGTTGGAGCTCTCATCTCTCTCCGCCTTGTGAGTCGCTTCCATATGTACTTTCTTCTGGAGAATCTAGGTTTGCTTCTTATATGCTCTGGATGAAGAGAGGGTGGCCTCTCCTTCGGCCATTTCTTCGAAAATCTGCCAAACTAAATCT
The DNA here is from genome assembly GCA_037367405.1 of Ottelia alismoides. Lineage (NCBI taxonomy): Eukaryota > Viridiplantae > Streptophyta > Magnoliopsida > Alismatales > Hydrocharitaceae > Ottelia > Ottelia alismoides. The sequence continues at coordinate 411,723 of JAZKJV010001506.1, forward strand.
TCATCCTTGTTGAAATGTGATCCCCTACAGGCTACGTCAATGAGTCGTTGACTTTATATATTCAGTCCTCCAAAAAAGTGTTGGACCAAGCTTGTCCTCGGAATTTCATGATGGGGGCAGTTCTCATGCAGGTTGGTGAATCTCTCCCAGGCTTCATGAATGGTCTCGTGGGCACCTTCGGAGAAGTTGTTGATCTTGACTCGCATCTGATTAAGCTAACCAATAGGATAGAATTTTAGCAGGAAGGCATATTTTAGTTCCTCCTATGTCATCACAACCTTTCCCAAATGATTGACCCAGTACAAGGCCTTGTCCTGTAGATTGAAGGGAAAAGCCATCATATTCACTACAACCAACAGAACATTGGGCTAGTGGGTAGTATGGCATATGTGTGATAACTGCTATAGGTGAATATACAGCTCTTCATTGGTGTTCACGTGAAATGATGGGAGAAGAGCAAGGAACGGAGGATTCATCTCAAAGTGGGCATGCACTGGTGGAATGAGGATCCACTCGGTCATCTAGTTGTATCTAGGGTTATATGTCTCCTTAAGCATGGGTTTCTGCCTCCCTGGTTCTGGCTCTTCCTCATCGGGATCATCACGGGGTCCACTACCTCCTCCTGCTGGTCTGTCTCCTCCTCTTGCTTGTCTGTTTATGATGTCATTCAGCGTGTCCAAGAATCCAGTCTCTACAAGTGCCTGCTCGATCAGTTTATGTTTGAATGGAGGCCAGCAACTGGCCATTCACTTGCTTCTAATCTAGCATCTACCTATGCTCAGGATGGGGAGGCTGCTGACCCTTGCCCTTTAATAGAGGAGCCATCTCCGGGTCTGAGTCTAATGAAATGAATTCGGTGTTGGGATACAGGACTAGTGTTGGCTTTTATCTGAAATGTGAAAAAGTCCCAATCAGACCACTTTCAATTGATTCCCACCTGCCAAGATGAATATGGAATTAGGGTAAATCCCAAAGTGTTTAAATGAAGAACATATGGATTGTAATCGACTCTTATTCACATTGGCGAAGGTGGGACAATAGTGGTCCTAGTTTATGTGGGTGGCCAAAAGAAAGGATAGAAAACGAGGAGTCTAGAGATCGACCCGCAAAGTCCAGGTCGGGTTCTTGGGAATCGCCTCAAATTATTAAAGAGATCAAGTCTATGGAATCGATGTATGCATCGACAAGGTTCCGACTGAACCATACATGGATCCACATAGTGAAGCAAGAGGGAGATCGATGCAGGAGGATAGATACGGTGATCAATGAGGAATAGAACAGAGTGTAAAGCAGTTGCAATGCTCATACAGAGCGAAGGTCAAAAGGGAGACATATATGATAAAATTTGTGCAAATGCACAGGACTTTGATTTTTGAACCTTAATCTAGATCCATACAAACACAATACAGAATTTGGGTTCACCAACTCATGCCATGTGAAGCTGTGAAGGTTCGGCTATTTGTTATCTTCAGTTTTAAAGTTGTTATTTCAAGCATATCTTATAACAAGTTCTTAACATGCTAACCTATAGGAGAGAGAGTACTGCCAGAAGAGTATCATGCACTTGTCCTCCTCCTTTGTAACATGTAGTATGCACTTTTTAAGGTCCTTGTAACCCTTCCTGGATCCCTACTCAGCAAAACAAATAGTGAGAGGAAGTCGATAGGTGAAACCGCTACTTCGGTCCTCGCTCACAACTAAATCACTCGTGAGCGTGTAAGAACCTACTCAGACGTAAACTGATGAGGCAGACAACCCCATGAAAGCGTGGCCTAAGCTTAGTACTTCAGACCATGTCGATGCTCCACACAGGACGGGAACACCATCGTTGACAAGGCCCTACTCGATTACGTACGATAGAAGCACCATTACTTCGGAAATCCAGGCAATACACAAGGCAGTTACAGACTAGGTTTTGGGCTCTAAAACCTTGCGGGTCGTGCCTTGCTCATGGGAGGAGTTTTGGTCCCCTCCTTAGGTACCTGAAATCAATGAGGGCTTTATGATCCCAAGACAATAAAAGCCTATTATGATTTTTAATTAAGGTCGAAGTTTATTTAGCAGTCCCTTGTTTTAATTTTTGGGTTTTCACTTTTTTGGGATCTGTTTACATACAAGCGTCTAACGTTTTTTTAGATTTTCATTTAAGTCCTAGGTGCTCAAAATCAGAGGGAAATAGAGAAAAGGTCATGCAAGTCGATTCAATGATGGAAATCTCACCATTGAATTTAATGATGCTTGTTGAGTTAGAGGACTTACAGTGCTTCCCATCTCTCTCCATCCGGTATGTAAAACATAATTTTTTAACCTATCTATATGGTGGTGTGTGATGAATCTCCATTTCATCATCTTTATTTTATCATTTTGGCCTTAAAAACCCTAGTAAATGCGTGTAAATACCCTTTTCATGCATTTAAACATTCGTGCATTATTCTATAAAGTGTACGTAATATACCTTTTTTAATGCCAAAATTATATATAAAATAAAAGAAAAGAATAAAATATTGAAACTATTTGATGACCCTAAACCTCGAGACCTAGGCATCTTGATGGCTAGGTCGACAAGGAATAAAGTAGGGAAGATAAGGGCCAAAATACCAATTAAATTCCCTTTTAATTATTCATTTCTATTAATTTTTTGGACCTATTTTTAGTTCCACTTTTTATACCTTAAATAAATAAACCTTGTACATGAAAGTTGTAGATAATTAAATAAAGAAAAATACAAAATTGATTTCATAAAAAATAATATACAGAGAAAAAGTTATACTCAGAATAAGTTTCCAAAATCCCAACTTTGCAGACCCATATCTCTCAAATAAAAAATCAAAATATATCAAAATCATCTTTAATTATATATAACTTTAATAAGTTGTTTAACGAAGGTGGTTTCATATATTTTTTGGTGTTAAGGCGTGAAAGTTAGGTTTCGGACCCCTATTGTATAGTTTACCCGATTAAAATATTCATTCTATTTATTATTCTTTATTTTTGTAATTTTGTATTTTTACAATTTTGTTATATTATTTATAATATATATAAATATTGAAATAGGAATAAAATCCTAAAGAAAACATTAAAATAAAATATGTAAAGAAAGTACACAGATGAAATACATATATGTACCTATATAGATAATACATCTATTTATTTAAGTGTATATATTATATCAGAAAAATAAAATAAAAATATATTTAAGTATAGAAAAATAATTTATAAATATATAACATAATAAACTAAAATAATAAAATCAAAAATAGAAAATAAAAATAAAAGACATAAATATATAGATGAATATACCTATAATGTACCCCTAAAAAATAACTTGTAATTACAAACCTCTAAATAAATAAATAAAAATCATAATAAAATACTTTGAAAAATAATAAATATTTTTTTCATTTCATAACTTAAAATTAATAAATTCATTTATTAATTTTAATCAAATTTTTAAATAATTTTTGGTAGGATTTTTTCTGGTTGGTCCACGTGGACCAACCCGCTTTTCCCGCTCGTTGACCTCGATCAACTCGCTGACATAGGTCTGCCTCTTGTCAGAACCTCATTTCTCGCCTCTTTTCACGATTTTTTGGAGGCCGTTCCTTTCACCCTTTCAAGTCGACTCTTTGACGACTTTTGCTCCTCGTTTGTTGGTGATACACGCCTAAGCATCACCTTGGGTTATGCATCACTGCATCGAGCGACATGCCTCATTTTGTAGAGTCGCTCGACCACCGTTGTACATAAACCCTTCTTCTTTCTTCCCCATTTTGAACTCCTTTTGACCATGTTTAGCCACCCCTTCTGGTGCCATGGATAGAGGAAGGTGACAGCTTCCTCCCTTACCCATTTGCAATGGAGCTAATCTCGGTTGAGGGCGTCTCCACCATCTTTGTTGGTCCACGCCACCGTAAGGTCCCATATTTGGACTTCTTGGTCATAAAGGCTATTTTATCCCTTTTTCTTGCATTTCTAGCTTAGTTATACCCCCTATGTCAGCTCTTGCTTTTTCTTTTTGCATTTCGTGTCGTTTCACCCCCCCCTTCATAGTTCGTCGGAGTTCCGCTCCGACGAACCTCTACCATAAATTTTCTGTCCATTTCATGACTCGCTACCACCTCACTGACCTCCCCTCATGTTTCTTCTACACCCACTGCATCTTCAGTCCTCCAGATCCACCGTGGATCTGGGCCCCATCTCCTCTTCCTCCGCCATTTGGTGGAGGAGCACTGCCTGACTCCCTACGCCTCATTCCATCCCCTGGAGGTTTGAGGTAGTTTTTCCTCGACCATTTAACCCTTTTTGTGCAGGCCTTTGGAGTGCTCAAGACCAGGTGGAGAAGTTTTGAAGGTGGCCGGAGATACCTGGAGCTCTCTATCTTCCCCGACATCGTGGGAGAGCACTGGTGGCCCTCTGGGCATCCCGATGCTTCTAGAACGTAGAGGGACCCTGCAGGAGTGATTTGGGACACTTTGAGCCTCTAGGAACTACGAAGAAGGACACCATCGTCGGAAGAAGCTCGATGTCGTGAGCCTTCTTCCCTATTCATCCATCGCCCATGAAGTATATGGGAAGATCCTTAAGCGCATTACGAAAGTGTGTGGATCGAGGTAGCGAAAATTAAAAAAAATCATGCGATGAAACCACATGATTCAAGAACACTTCTCGGATCGTTTCATATAAACCACTAACAAGTATTAGGATAACATCTTGAAGCGTGGTTTCGATCGAGTCTCTAAACGAAGAGACCTCTTGTCTCAAGTTCGATCCAATGGAGGAGACGCTTGCGAGCGTATTGATGAATTGTGTGCTCCTCCCAATACATGTTGATGATCCAAATGACAGATCTCCTGATCCCGTAACATGAGATCCGACATCTTCTTCTAGAGCGAGGCGCACTGAAGGGGACGAAGATCCGCGAGCAAATGATCCGGCAGCATAACGGCGACGCTGCGGCGATGGCGACTCTCTCTAGGGCATCATGGTGGACAACCAAAAGAGAGAGAGGGAGAGATGGCGTGTGAATGGGAGAGAGAGGAGAGATCTTGATGTTGTAAACTTAAGAAGAGCAAGGGGTGCCTCTTCTTATACATGGTTTGGGAGTCCATGGATCACAATTCATGCACTACACAAAATCAATGGATGAGATTGATTTGTGCTTCTTTAAATGGCCAAGATTTTTGTTGTAAAAACACAACAACAATTAATTTAATTTAGATTAAATATATATTGAGAAATTAATATAAAGTAATCCCAAATTAAATCAATCAAGCATGGAGATTATGGAATGGAGATTGCATCATTCTTTCCTAATGGGAGTTGGTGGGAATCTTATGTAATCTCATGAGATTACATTATTCCATGGAAATATCCAATATTTACAACAACACTTATTATAAATTATTCTACAAATATAATTCATAATTCTTTTGTGAATATTGCAATCTTGCCATTGGAAAAATGTGAATCACATTTACAACCCAAAAGAAAATGTGAATTACATTTCCAATTAATTGTCCAATGTGAATCCAATTCACATAAACATTTAATTAACAAATGTAAATTACAAATAGCACTCGCTTATATATTATAAATCAGATTTATAATATATATGATTAATATGTATAGTGCTATCCACATTATTCATATCCTTGATAATTAAATCACATTTAATCATCTTAGATCTCTATTCCCATGTGCCCAAATAATATGGATCATATTCACATTATTCACATATTTGATAATTAAATCACATTTAATTATCTAAGATAACTCTCCATATAATATGAATCAAATTCATATTATTCATGATAATTAAATCACATTTAACTATTAATTTTCTCAATGCTCAGATACATATTTCAACAATGAAATTATCCCGAACTCTTTTAAGGATAATGCACTTTCTCCGTAGATACTTGGAGATAAGGAAAGGGCGATTGTATTGTTACACATATAGTGACTTAGATATTCGTATCAAATCTCAAAACTAGATCTTGCGGACCTTTCATAGATGCTTGATTAAATCAAGGTCGTAGATCTAATCTTCTCATGCATTTGAATCACATTCATATCAATGTCCAACATTTGGACCAAGATCAGATCACTTCTATATTGAGAGGAGTCACTAAAATCTAGATCTGTTTCATCACTCCCTAGGAATGGAAGCATCATGGTTATACAATCATTTATGATCACATTACCCTCAGGTATTCCTAATACATGTACATCCTGCATATTGGAAGTCAGAGAATAAACCTGAAGTATTAGATCTCTTTTTCACTATCTACTTCAGGATTTTATCATTAAGTTTCTCATTTGACTATTGGGAGTTGGTATTGATCATATACTTTCCAAAAGCATATATCGTACCCAAGTGTTGATCATATACTTTCCAAAGGTATATATCAAACCTACAAATTCAGTCTAGATTCCAAAGCAAGACGATTGTGCATGGAATTTGATCCTTCCCAATATCTCACGAGTGAGCTCATGTCTTCCGATTCAGCAATGAACCTGTATGATCCCTTTGAGAGATTGGATTTCTCATATGCCCTTGTATGCACACCAGCGCGTCAGTGTATAGACCTTGGTTAGGTCATCAACCTATTGGTCTACCAAATGTACATACTCAGACATATAGTAACACATCTGTCTCTGGTCAGAGGATGTGTGCCTATATCGTGACAGCATACCACATAGGACTTTGGTTATCTTGATCTCGTTTAGTCAACTGTTTGACCTAACTTATCTAACACCTCTGAATCTCTATTCCTATGCAGAGGACATGCATCAAGAGGTCGGTTAGATATCAGCCTTTTGAGAATGGATTTCCATCTCCTTCTCAGGCTGGAGATCCTCTCTTAATAATCATTTGACGGTGCTTGATAAGTCCTCAATCTAACTCTTTAGATATTCGTCCAAGAACCAGTCTCTATGATTCAATAATTAAATCAATAATTGTATGATCACTAAGATGGACATGGTACATAACCCTAATTGTACTAAGGGACCTATTATGCAAATTAATTAATCTTCATTTCAGATCAGGGAATGATATTTGCAATAACATTTATTGCATAATGGCTCATTGTGGGCTCGCATGTCCAATAGCCCGTCCTCACCATCGGATCAAGAACCTAAGCTCGGGTATGCCACTAGCTGTTGGATGTCTGAAACGTCAGCCATTGATCATCGTTGAAGGATCTAATATGTACTACTCATTGGCAAACCATTATCAGGCGTCCGGATCGTGACGTGTGGCACAAGTGACTAGATCTGATCATCCGTCTTCACCCAAGCAATTTTTGTATTTAATAATTAAAGCTTTGACTTTCATCAGTTGTGTTATAAGTTTTGTAACATTTACGTTTTACCCCCTAGACTGTAATATTTACATTGTAGTTCTTGCCAGCTCACCTCACGTGGCCGCCCACGTGAGGTGGGCATTTTGTAGGCAAGGTCCTGTAGTTTTTGATATTTCATTTGAGTCCTATTACTTTTCTATTCAATTAAAAATTTATGAAAAAATTGTTGTGAGGCCCTTGAACTTTGATCTATTTACACAACAACCCTTGCCAACATTGTAGTTTCTCTTTCTTGTTTATATTTATTTTAAATAGCAATTAAACTCGAACAAATCTCAAAAAATAGGTGCAAACTCCTATTGTATTGCACTTTCAACCCAATTTTTATTTTGCAATTTGCATTCTTTTATTATTTATTAAAAAAATTGTTTATTTTATCCATGTTTGTACTATAAAATACATAAAAATTATAAAAATGTTTTGAAAAATTCCGAAGAAAATATATATAGTTTATTTCTGTATATTTAAGATTCAAAACAAATTCATTAAAAAATATAAAATAAAGCTCAAAAAATAGAAAAAACTCAAAAATACTTACAAAAATATATAAAATTATCAAAAATCACAAAAATTGTATTTTTCTTTTTCTGAATTTTATTTATATCATTGTCTATATATTAAAATTAATTTAAAGAAATTTTATTCTATTTTCTTTTTTCCCTCTCCATTTTAATTTCAGGTAATTAATCAAACCCCGTTTTGAGTATTTTTACTTTAAAAAAATATAAAAGTGAGGAAAATTTTCTAAAAAATCATAAAAACAGTAAAATATATTTAAAAATCTAAAAACAATTTATTTCCCTTATTTTGATTATTTTATTAGTATTTATATCTATTATATATTATATACATCATATATATTGCCTTATATAATTATTAAAAGAATGAGGAAATATAAAAATATAAAAGTATAAAAAGAAAATACAAAATCAGAAACTTAAAGTCAAAATACAAAGGTAAAAATCAAAAATAAAATAAAAAACCCACAAAAAAAGCTCATATAGACCAATACTTCACAATTACATTTTTGCATTTATTTGCCTAGTCCATCCTGCTTGTTCCCTGTATTTGACCTCTACATGCTTGCATACTATACACATCTATTGTAGAATTATAATAAATTTTAACTCTGCATTACTTTTTTATTGCTTAATTATCATTGCGGATCAATTGTTGTCTGAAGTTGGGTTTTGTGTGAGGTCATCTCAACGACTGTTGATCCGCCTTGTGGATTAACACGACCTCCACAAAATCCTCTTCAATAGTGTGCAATTAACAAAATCGCCCTAAATAGTGGTTGCTATTAATCATGAAGAATCATATGTTAGTAATTTTAAAGACAAATCCTAGAGTCCGATCTTGGAGACATCTCGATGCCTACCGCAATGGGTCTTGCTAGTGATGTATGATGTCTCTCACGGTACGCGGGTTTGACTTCAAGCGAATAACATTTATTAATTTGACTAGATCCAAATATAAGAGACTATAGGACCATGCATTCTTATTAGGGTTTGGACATAGTTACCGAGCAAGCAACCTAAGTGTAGGGGCTCCATGCACACAAAGAAAATAGGAAAAAGGGAGAAAACTCAAAACGACAGCAAACAAAATAAAAGAAGGCGAGAGAACAAGGAAAACTGTGACGAGGCCCCTAGATGAATAGACACCGGGCACTGGACCTCGTTGTAGAGAGTAGATTCCAAGTCTTTAATTATTACATATTATGAGTGTGTCTCTCTCTCACCAGTAAATAAATAAATGACACTAAGTTATCTCTATGTTAAGTCTCCTCTCCTTGCTTCCATTGTAGCCTCTCCTACTGGTCACTGAGTGAAGAGTAGTCTCCACCAAGCTTGGCTACATCGGCCTCCTAAGAAACTGTCCTCGTGTAGTGGAACCTCACAACAAAGTCACAAAGAGATTTTTATTAGCAAAGATAATCAAATTAAATCAAATTGAGCTATATATAAAGAATAATTGAATGGTTATGTGCAAAATAAATTCCACTATTAATTACAGCAATGAATCAATGAATAAGCAATAATGACTATACAAGATAAATGACAAAAATAAGCTACGCTCATTGCTCCCTAGCAACGACGCCATCTGATAACCCAGGCGATCCGATGGTTGTACGATTTCACAAGGCGAAATCGCAGTTAGTGTTTTGAACACTCGAGAGTCCCTAGTTAACCAGCAAATAACCCACAAAATAAAGAAAGGTAAGTAATCGCACAAAGTGAGTTAAAATTTATTCATCTCTACTACAAGATGCATAGCAAGTAAGCACGTAGAGGTCGAACCATAGAGAATAATATGGGTAGCCTATGGTTGTTTGTGAACAAAGTTTTTATGTATAACCATGCCATTTATCATGTATATACATATATCTTTTTATGGGTTCTAATTTTTATAAATTTTTTATTTTATTTTTGTTTAACATCTTTCTTTAAATTTATAATTTATAATTTTTTTATATTTTCTTTTTATTTTGAATATATATAGGATATATATTATAGAATGTTATACTTATAAATACTAGTAAATATATTTAAAATATAATAAATAAATAATTTTTGATTTTATAAATTTCTCTAATGTTTTTTTATTTTTTCGGAAATTTTGCTAATTTTTATGGATTTTTAAAGTTAAAAAGTCCCAAATCAGATATTTAATAAATACCTGAAATTAATTTGAATATTAAAAATAGGAAATAAGGTCTAAAATTACTCAAATCAATTTAATATACCAATATTTAAATTAAGGAAATTATAGAATAAAAAACATATTTTTTGGATTTTTATGGAATTTTTAGATTTTTATGAAGGTTTTTGGGGTTTCTCAATTTCTAAGCTTTTTCTTTTTCCATTTATAGTGATTTTTGCTCTGGAGTTAAAATAGGGCAAAATAAACAACATATAATTTTTTAGTAATTCTTCAAGATGTTTTGATATTTTTTGGTATTTTAATAAATGATTTTTAATAAATAACAAAAATGTCCAAAATTACAAATAAAAATCATGGCGTGAAACTTCGAGCGATCAGAAACATACACCTATTTGTTCAGGATTTTTGGAGCACAATATCTATTTTAAATTAATTCAATAAGCATATAAAAATCCAATTGTTAACAAGGTCACACATGTAAATAAAACAAATTACAAGGGCCTCTATGCAATTTAACCAAAAATATACAACGTGCTTTACATATTTATGGACCAAACGTAAATACAGAACTTTCCAGGGGTATGGTTGTAAATTGGTCACCACACATAGGACGGCATGTGAGGTGACCTGGCATGAACCAATAAATGATCTTAAAGAAGTATAAGGGTCTACATGCAATTTATCCATTTAGTTTACACCTGACATTTTATTTACAATCTTAATATATAAATTAAAAAATGCGAGGGAATTTATGCAGTTTACCCCTTTATGCGAGAAATCTAATGGTAGAGGGAGGCATACTTAGACATGTATTGCCTCGAGGAAGCCCGATGACGGTTCGTTGGTGGACGCTTGAGATTAGATCTAGCCCAAGATCCAATGATGTAGATGGGCTTCGATCTAACATGTGTTGCTTCGCCTAGGTGGTTGTTCTTGATCGGACGTCTCTGAGGCATTCGGGAAGAACACCCCTAGAACCAAGCCACAAGTTGCTTTGACTCGCCCAATCTCCACGCTTGGGGCTCCTTCAGACGTGCAGATGTGCTCTACACGGTTGCCTGAGGGTTTCGCATCGGCTAGAGGTCGGAATGAATGCGGAACCCCTCAATAGGGGCCTGGAGAGAGTGTCTCTTGGAGCGTGTCTCCTGAGGGTGTTCTGGGTCTAGATGCCCCTTCCAAGTCCTGCAAAAGGGTGCAAAAACACTACGAGACAAAGGAAAAGGTCCCTAAGCCTTTATTGGAGGGAATAAGCGTAAGATGAGGTGGAATGGAAGTGCTCCAACAAGAGGCGAAGGATGAGAATCGATATGCTTATTTATGCAAGATAAGGGGGTCCAAGTGATTCATCGTCACGGAGAAATGAACGGGGAAGGAGATGTGATGGTTATAAGTCAGGAACAACGAGTATAGGACACGTGAGATGGTCGTGATCGAAACTAGGGCAATGAGGCTAAACTATTAGATTAAATGATAATCTAACTATGGAAATGAAATAATGATGATTAAATCTACCTAATAAGATAAGACAACTTTTATACTTGGTCTGATGTCTAGGGAGCAGAGGTGATCGGACGGCCGCCTTGGATCGCTTTGCCTCGCCTGATCGCACGCTCCTGGGCTCGGAGGTGTTCTTGTTGTCACCAGGTTCACGCGTGCACACACAAGAGGGGGAAGTTGACATGGGTCATTTCTCCTCGGATGTTGATTGATCCAACTAGGATGCAAAAGGACCAAATAGTAAGGTTAATTCGAATTTAATTAAAAATATGACAAATGCTTTTATTAATTTTTTAGTATAAAATAGAAAATGTTTGTTATTTTATGTAGTATTTTAATATGATTTTTTACTTAGATTTGGTATTATTTATTACAAATTAATTATTAGGGGTGCATGTATAGGTATATTCATCTATGTTTTGACTATTTTATTTTTATTTTGTATATTTTATTTTAATATCTTATTTTCTGGTTTATATATTTATCACTTATTTTTAAGTACATAAATATTTTTTTATTATATTTTTAAGATGTTATTTGTATACTAAAATAAATAGGGGTGTATATTATATAGGTATACTTATAAGTATTTCATCTATGTATTATATACATTACTTTATTTTAATATTGTATTTAGTATTTTAGTCTAATTTTAATATGTACATGTATTCTAAATAATATTTACAAATTTTTAAAAATATAAAATTATGAAAATAATAAGGAATAACTAAAATGAATATTTTAATCGGGTATATTATACAATAGGGGTTCAAAACCTAACTTTCACCCTTAGTTCCATATGAAACGACCTTCATTAAATAGATTATTAAAAGTTATATACAATTAAAGTGATTTTGATAGACCTTCATTAAATAGATTATTAAAAGGTATATGTAATTAAAGTGATTTTGATATATTTTGAGTTTTCATTTGAGAGATATGGATCTAGGGAAGTTGGGGTTTTGTATTCTTATTTAGACTGTAACTTTTATTCTGTATATTATTTTTGTGTAAACTCGATTTTGTATTTTTCTATATATATTATTATCCAGCACTTTCATGTATAAAGTTTCTTTATTTGAGATATAAAAAGTGGACAATAAAATAGTCCCAAAAAATTAATAAAGAATGAGTTAATAAAAGGGAATTTTATTGTATTTTTGGCCCTTATCTCTCCTTATTTTATTTCTTGTCGACCAAATCAATTCTTGACTTGGTCTCGAGGTCTAGGGTCATAAAATATTTTTGATATATTATTTTTTTTCTTTCTTTTTTTATTCTATAATTTATCATTAAAAATTGTATTTTATACAATATTTATACAACATTGCATGGGTGTTAATTTATGTAAATTAAGGGTACTTACATGCATTTACTAGGGTTTTAAGGCAAAATTATAGAATAAAGGTGATGAATGTAGATTCATCAGGTTCAGGATCAGTCCCATGCCTAATCCTTTCTGCAGCAGACATCACCAGCTGAGATAGTCTAAGAGGAGCTTCCTCGGGTGTGGGAAGTGAATGGAGTTTGGTATACAAAGGACCTGCTCGGTAGGGAAACACGGGGGATCATCAGTTGTACTAGCATCCTCTGACTTTTTACAACATGACATTCACCTCCGCACCCTATCCAACACAACATGACCCGGATTCATATCCCTCCCATCAATAGAGGCAGCAGTAGTAATATGGTCGTTAGGGCCAACACCAGGCCGGTCAGAAGGGCCTCCAATCTCAGCAGTTACCCCAACAGCAGAGACTGCAACAACAATGCCAAGGTCACCAAGGTCAATATTTGTGTTCGTCTTCCTCTCAACATTACACCTCTTCATCAAGACCTACATATATTCAGCAACATATTTGGGAGGAAATCTGTTCCTATCGGAATGAAATTCAGGATTTACAGGTAGATGTCAATCGCCCATCACGTTGGAGGGACGAGCAGTCTGCCCATATACATCCCTCCCAGCCCAAGTTCAAGTTAACCCCAATAGAATAAACAAATCGCAATCTCAATAGTTTGGTCAGGTGTACTATTCAGACTCTCTTAGATCTAAACATGAGATCCTTTCATCGGACAATGTTAATGTTATGTGACTTAGGAGCGGAAGGACCATGGCTGTGCATGACCAGAAAAGGGGAGTGGAGAGGGTCGTCTATGAATCTTGACCTGATGAGACTTCAGAGGACCAGGAGGAGAGGCATTAGTTTTCATCATAGTTAAGGTGCCATTTGAACAATATGTGGCTAACAATCCCGCATTTCAGAAGTAAATGAGATGCACGCCTACAAGGACTCGCAGAAAGAAACTAGACTAGTATGTGAAGACTCGTGTCTTATCAATAGCCACTACTCACTATGTTAAGAATCAACAACTACTAAGGAAAAAGAGAGACTTGGGTGCTCATTATGTGGAGAGTCGTATCGATGGCAATGCATTTGCATGCACTCTTCTAGATAATGGTTATTCAATCAACCTTCTTCCCTTAGCATTATATTACAAATTGGAGTTGGGTCCACTCAGAAAATCATCATCTCTACTCCAATTTGCAAATTGATCAATAAAGAGACCAAAGAGAGAAGTAAAGAATGTTATTATCTTGGTTGAGAGGAAAGAGTACAAAGTGTAATTCACCGTCCTTGATATGGAGACCCCCAATCATTGGAGAGAATCCCAGATCACTGTTGAACGACCATTCTTGAGGACCACGGGACCAGCATTCGATTACAGCACAAGAATGATGAAGTTCCATTCTCCAGGTGGAGAAGTGGACTTAGAGACGAAGCCGGGAAAATAGCAAAGACCTGACTCTGAATCTAGTAACAAGTACACAGAATCTTCAAAGGCAGAGTGCAAGTTGACTAGCACAACTGGACTTTAGCAACATACTCCAGTAGAACAGAACGAGACCCTCTCATCTGGACAGAACTCACTGCACAGTGTGGTTTGCCATGTGTTGCATGATTCACTAAGAGACACATATGCCTATATCATTGACAACTCAGAGATCCCTTTGGATATGTCAGTCTCATCTTCTTTGGGATAGTCAAGGGACATAGATGAGGAGTCGGATGTGTCTTTGGTTGAATTATCGCAGTACTTCTGTGATCCAACTCACCTTTCTTTAGAGTCGGTAGCCAGCACATCACAGAATGATCCACCATCATCCAACATAGAGTTGAACTCAGAAGCCATTCAGTCGGACCTAGTTGATGATTCAGATTTGTCTGAGCTAAAACCACTTTCTCCTACACTCAAGTATGTGTTTATGGCGGGACCTAAAGAGAGATTTATGGTTATCATTACCTCGACATTAACTGCAGAACAAGAGTTCTGGTTACTTGAAGTTCTTGAATGGAATCGCAAAACCATTGGATGGACAGTGTCGGATCTCGTAGGGATCAACTCTGCTCTCTACTCTCACCAAATATATGTTGAGGATAATGAGAGACCTTCCTGTGAATGTCATAGAAGACTAAATCCTAATCTCTAGAAAGTAGTTAAGAAAGAGATTGAGAAATAGTGAAAAGCAAGGTTTATATATCCTATTTCTAAATCTTAGTGGGTGGCCCCGCTTCATGTTGTTCCGGAGGAATCAGGAATCCATATGGTCGCTAATAAGGAGGGGTAGAGATCATGACTTGAGTACCCATGTCATGGCCCGTCTGTGTCGATTGCAGGCGCCCGAATGCCACGACCAAGAAAGATCACTTTCCTCTACCATTTATTGATCAGGTAGATTTTGGAGAGACTTGTAGGGAAAGTGTTCTTTTGTTTTACCGATGGATACTCAGGCTACAATCAGATAGCCATAGCTCCCGAGGACGACCAAAAAGACCACATTTCCATGTCCATTCGACACTTACGCATTCAGGCGCATGTCATTCGAACTTTGCAATGGCCCGGGCATAATTCAGTGGTGCATGATCACTTTATTTGCCGAAATGGTGGGCGACTTCCTGGAAGTCTTCATGGATGACTTCTCGGTCCATGATGATTCTTCTAATACATGTTTTGTGTACTTGGACCGAGTCCTCGCAAGGTGTAGGGAAGTCAATTTGGTACTCTCCTAAAAGAAAAGTCATTTCATGGTTACGTAGGGTATCATGTTGGTGCACATCATCTCCAAAAAGGGAAGGAGGTTGACCTTGCTAAGGTGTATGTGATTAAGAAACTTGAGCCACCAACCAACGTTTAGTCAGTGCAGTCATTTTTAGGGCATGTCGGATTTTATCGAAGATTTATTCATGATTTTTCAAAGATCGCTCGCCCACTGATTGAGATCATATACATGATTTTTCATGTATAAGAGCAGTCAAGGTCACCCCAACCTTGGGTAGAGTACCACAACTTTACCCAATCTTACCAGCAGCAACCACCATCACCCGAGCCAACTACAGAGGAGCCTCCTCATGTGTGGGAGGAAAATGACATTTGGTATACCCGGGACCCTACCAAGCAGTGAAGTACATGGGATCGGTTGTCTTACCAGCATCCCCTGACCTTATACAACATCATGTGTACCCCACACCTCTTCCTACCCAGCCTAGCCCTAGTTCAAACAATCCATAATAGTACAAGAGCATACATCAACTGTACGTACGTTAGTAAATGTACCATTTGGGACATCAGGGCACATATTACCAGCATCATCCGCTGCAACAACAATAGTATCATGATCATCAGGGCCAGCCTTCACGTTATTCTTCATCCCATCAGCATACCTCTTCTCCATGACCCATAGACTTTCAGCATCAGATTCTCGAGCAGCTTTATACCTACTGGAACGAAATACAAGATATGCAGGTGGACATCAACATCCTTTCTTGTTGGCAAGATGAGCAGTTTGCACCTTCGACCTACATTCATGCCCAAGTTTAGGCTAACCCCAATCACATGAACAAGATACATCAAAAACCACAGTTTGGTCATGTATACTACTCAGAATCACTTAGATCTGAGAATGGGATTCTTTCTTGTGATGATGTTAATCATATGTCACTCAATAATGGAAGGATTGTGGTCGTACCTAACTGAACAAGGGATGTGAAGAGGGTCGCCACTGAGGCTCGACCTGAGCTGACTTTAGAAGATGACGAGGAGAGGTGTCACACACAGCAGCCCCTTCAGTAGAGGACGAGGACATCTACTCAAAGAAGAGAGATGAGGAGGAGGACACAAGCGTGACAACAACATGGAGATGATCTTGAGTCTAAGAGGACCTTGTGACATTGATTGATTGATGAATATGTGATTCATCACTCTAAAAGAGACTAATTAAGCTCAGTTCCTCGAAATTCTTATACATTTGATCATTTATCTTGCATAATTATCATTCATGCGTGCGTAAATAATATTCGCATTTTATCATTTATCATGGCAATAAATAAGGAGCCAAAAATTCCTAAGAAATTGACCTGTACAGTACATAAATTCCTTGATTTTTAATTTTTTTTCATGTTAACCCCAAATCACCTGAAACCACCTCTATTGTGTACATATACTAATAAGAATAAATGAAAAATACAAAAAAATCACTAACAAAAATAAGCATCTCAAAAACAAAACCCTAATTTCAGATCTGTCGGACTAAAACATTGATATCTCCTTCATACATTGTCCAATTTGATCATACTCACTTTTGAACTAATGCATATTCAACTATCTTCAAAACAAGACTAGGTTCAAAAGAATCAGACTTCACTTGTGAAAGTTGAGTATCGAGCCTCTTTTGTACATTGTTTATTTTACTTGCTTTTGACCAATTATTTTACGTACATAATTAAGTTTTTTATTTCAATTATTTTAAATTTATTTTCTTTTATAAAAGTTTTATTAAAACACGTAAAAATCTGAATTTAAAATAATATTAAAATCAAAGGAACTAACCGAGTCCAAGTTTGTATTAAGAGTCTGTACACAAGTCCCCTTTGTTTTATTTCCTCAATTACTATTTCCTCATTATTAAAAAACCAAAAAATAGATTAATTTGCAAATATTTTTATTTATTTTTTATGATTTTATTTTAATTTCTATCGTATTTTAAAATAACAAAAAAATTGTAAAACCCAAAAATGTGGTATTCTATGTACATAGAGTACTACCAAAAATATCACTTTATGCAAATGGCCTATTTTTCTTTTGATTTCTTCATAAAAGTTGTAGAAATCATCAAGGCGAACAACTTTTGTGAAGAAATTTTTTTGATCCGAGGTTGTCTGCTATTTCTTTTCTATTTTGCTTTGGTTTTTTATTTTTGGTTTTTCTGAGCACGACACGTGGCTGCTCGTGGAGATGCCACATGTCGTTACCTCCTCCATCACTACCCCTTCCGAATCCAACCGTAAGGTGACCGGGTATCCATCCAATACCTGGGGCTTTTCTCCCTTCTCTCTTTTATCTACCACCGGCATGATCATGATCGTCGGATCTCAGTGGATCGGATAACTCATTTATGTTGTATTTTATATTTCAAATACTTTTATTAATATATTAATTTTACAAATGTGAATTTATTTATACTTATTGGTGCATGAACTTTATTTGGTAAGCATCAATTAGCATGTGACTCTTAACGTTTTTTGTATGAGAAGTTATTAGTGATTATTATATCATTGTCATCTTTCTAACGCCTTTACATATGATTTATTGTCCAATACCATTAAGGCTAATGCATGCTTTAGTATTAATACATTTAAGTGAATCGTTTCTTGTATTTGAAGTCCACCGAATTTTTTTTGTTATCCACCTCTGACACGTCAGATTTTCTTTAACCTTTGTATACAATAACGCATAACATATATTATTATTTGATTACTTTTAATATGATGATTAAAGGAAGATTTTATTGGGATTTCCTTTTTTCAACGGCAATTCATCTCTATATATTTAGAGACTTCTCTTGCCGAATAAAAAAAATCTTACAGAGAGTATTACGACCATATATTGAGAAAGAGAGAAGCTTGTGATTTTATTCTCTCTTAAGTCTTGTGAGTTATTCTTGTATCGCGGTCTTGAAGGAATGATCTATTGTTGCTCAATAGATCTCGATGTTGGTACGTGCATATCCATTGAGATCTCGCCGTTGTATCCTGGAGAATAGTCGTACCAATACCGATTGCACCATCGAAATCTCTGTGGGGGTACGAATCTATTCTTAAGGTCAGTGCATTTTGCATGCCTCGGCAAGTTGGTTCGTCTCATCAAATCCGGTATTATCTAACCCTCCTTATATATTTATATTTATTAACTTTTATATTTCACCTACAATCTTAAGAATAGATTCGGAGGGTTTGTTATTTCTTTTATCCAAATACTTGCTCTAACGTTAGTTGAGCAACTTTCCGGTTCTACGTAATGTTGAAAAAAAATGTTGACAGAATTTTTTTTTGAGAGTTGAATGATGTGGCTATATTCTGAAAATATCGAGCTTGAAATATTCGAAAGTGTGGGGGATTTTTGTCATCAATCATTTATCTCATAAACTTGTTTTATCTTTAAAAAAAATCCGAGAGGCTCGATTGACGTTTGCGAGTGTGTGTTGTTGTTTTTTTTCTTCTGATTTCAAACGGCAACGGAAAAGCTATTATTTAATAAACGTGCGTTGAGGTTTTATATGTAACATGGATGGAGAGATTGTAATATACAAGGCTTTTGTGAAAATCTCTCTCCGCATCAAAAGATCTATTTCAGCACTTTTTTTACATTCACACGATGTTCCTTTTATTAGGATGGTATTTATAAAAAAAAAGAGGTATTCCATCTTCATAATATCCATGTTGTTCATTGTAATATTACATGTAGATCTCATGTGATTGAAAAAAAATGAAAAAAAAAGGTACTTCGTTTTTTTTAACCATTCATATGATAAAAGACATGGGAGAAATAGATACCATCTTGAGAATAAATTTGTCATAAAGAATAATTATATTTCTCCATCTCAAGAGTATTAGAGATTGTAAAGTTTTGTTCTTCTTTTGAATGCACGCTGGTAAGTATTCCTTCTACTTTTTTTAAAAAGAAGAAGAGTAAAAGTGGTAGTATACTTCAAAATAAATATGCACAAATTATTATCTATCTTATGCATTAAACAAGATGTTGCATATTTTGTTGAAAGTTATGCAGGTACACTCTAAATTCAGAAGAAAGTATTTGATGCTCTCGCTAGAATACTTTCATATTTTAAAGAAGCAATGTGCTATCAATTCATTGTAGAGATCCTTCAATTCTTGAAGGATATTATGATGCAAATTATCCATTATTCAGATGAACCAAAAATTACTATTAGATATGCTCTTCCTTCTGTAAGAGGAGTTATGTTTTTTGGAAAACAACCGTGCGGACATACATTGCTTGACCTACAATGAATCCAAGTTTATTGCGCTAGAGAAGGCATATTCTGAGGATGTGGTTGAAAAACATCTTAGCGGATCTTCCCATTTTAATGAAGTCAATGCTACCACTATTCATCCATTGTGCTAGCCATGTTAATATAGCAAGAGCTAAAAATATTTTATAATGGGAGAAGCATGCAAATTCTCCAGGCATATTCTCCTAAGAGACAATATTATGAAACATCTCATGGTATTATATCCATAGATTATGTGAAGTCAGAGTGGAATTTGGCTGATCTTCTGACTAAACCACAAAGCGGAAAGCTTGTGGAGAGTACATCGAGGGGAATGAGATTGTGCCCAAATCAATAGTCGAAGTGATGGAAACCCAACCTTCATGAACGGAGATCCCGAGAAGGAGGTTCATATGGGATAAACAATTCACTGGACGACTAAGAGCATACTATCAATTATTCTCTATTCCTATGGTGTACAATATGATAGTATCATAAGTGGTGAGGTTGAACATACATGTTCTTAATGGACATCATAGCCCAAATTGGGTGGTGTATAAAAGTAGTGTACACTTGATGATGATCCATCTATATGGGTGTGGAGGTGAGGCCGCTTCCTATGAGATTTTTGGGCAAAATCTTTAGAGCACTCATGAAAATCCAGGTAGACGCATGGCCGAAACGTGCCAACTCGCATGAGCAACAAATATTAAAAAATGAAATGTGAGATATGTGTCAATGGTTTTAAAAATAAAGGATTGGTTCATAGGAATTGTAATTCCACCAACCTTTAGAAACTACATTCATATTCTCTATGTCTTGGTTCATAGTCGATAAGACACCAAGTCTTATGCATTGTATTTTGAGTTCCTTCAAGTGTTGTATTTATGCTTTTATCCTTATTTTGGTGGTTATCTTTATTTCTTTTTTGAAATTGTGGGGGATGAAAAGAGATAGTTCAAAAAAATATTTGAAATATGTGGGGGACTGTTGTATTTTATATTTCAAATGTGAATTTATTTATACTTATTGGTGTATGAACTTTATTTGGTAAACATCAATTAGCATGTGACTCTTAACGTTTTTTGTATGAGAAGTTATTAGTGATTATTATATCATTGTCATCTTTCTAACGTCTTTACATATGATTTATTGTCCAATACCATTAAGGCTAATGCATGCTTTAGTATTAATATATTTAAGTGAATCGTTTCTTGTATTTGAAGTCCACCGGATTTTTTTTTGTTATCCACCTCTGACACGTCAGATTTGCTTTAACCTTTGTATACAATAACGCATAACATATATTATTATTTGATTACTTTTAATATGATGATTAAAGGCAGATTTTATTGGGATTTCCTTTTTTCAACGGCAATTCATCTCTGTATATTTAGAGACTTCTCTTGCCGAATAAAAAAAATCTTATAGAGAGTATTACGACCATATATTGAGAAAGATAGAAGCTTGTGATTTTATTCTCTCTTAAGTCTTGTGAGTTATTCTTGTATCGCGGTCTTGAAGGAATGATCTATTGTTGCTCAATAGATCTCGATGTTGGTACGTGCATACCCATTGAGATCTCGCCGTTGTATCCTGGAGAATAGTCGTACCAATACCGATTGCACCATCGGAATCTCTGTGGTGGTATGAATCTATTCTTAAGATCAGTGCATTTTGCACGCCTCGACAAGTTGGTTCGTCTCATCAAATCCGATATTATCTAACCCTCCTTATATATTTATATTTATTATCTTTTATATTTCACCTACAATTTAATCCCTCCTTCCTTTATCATCTCCATCGCCTTCCAATCACGTTACCGTTGCCCGAGAATCACGTTGCAGCCTTTCCCTCTTCAATCGCCCTCGTCAGATCCCCCGATCTCTTCATTGTTTCTCGCGAGATCTCCATCACCGACATCCCTTCAATCCCAATTGCCACGGACTCCAATCAGTTCCATTTCCTTCCTGATTTGCCTGTGCCACCATCGAATCCATCAACTATTCAATCCTTCCTTCCATCTATGACCCCCTCCATCGCTCTATTTAACTCTAGATCCTTCATCGGAGCCCATCATCCGCCATCGTAAGCGACAAAATGGAGGGGAGGTTCTCCTTCTCCATTGGTGATAGCACCGCAAGGCTACCTCCGTCTTCGATATCCTCCCTTGCATTAGCAGCGTGATCCGGTGAGCCCATTCGTCATCGCAGCGCGCGCTTAGCAGCTGCTGTTCTCCTGTCATTTGGTCGTTGAGCCCACAGCCAGGTACCTCCTGCTACTCCGCTTTATACTCGACCACCACTGTACTCCCTCCACGTTTTCACCTCCTGCTACACTTCAAACCCCAGTTCACATCCCTTCATCCATCTTCACCGTTCCATCTCACAACTCCTCCGCCACTATTCTCCTCCATCCAACGCTCATCCACCCAAAGACCAGAGCGTTATTGGAAGCTCCGCCTCCAAGGGTAACTCTCAAGACTTTAGGAGGAGCCTCAACCTTCCTCCTAACCCCCCAGGTCGGCGGAGCACCCCCTACTCCAGGCGTTCTGCGCCTCTGTTGCATTCCGCCTACACATCTCCAGTTGCTCCGCCTTCCAGAGTTCCGCCTCTGTCCAGGTGTTCCTCCTTCTCGTTCTTCCATCATGATGACGAAGCTCCAGATCCAAATCTCGTCGGCGCGCAGCTCCACCTGTCAGAGCACCTCGACCTAGCTCTTTCTTCTCCAAAATCTCCTAGCTGGAGTCAGGAGCCACCGCCATCCGCAAGCGTCCATGCCCATGATCCACCCGGTTCAAGACCTGAGACCCTTCCACGTGAGGCGCTCGTGTGGGAGGGGACTTTTGCATGGCATCCCCTCATAAAAACACCTAATCAGAAAGTTACACCGGTCATCCCAAGCACGTGCCTATGATAGTTTTGCAGCACAACCCTTGTGGGCTTAGGTAATTTCATTCCAATCCTCATTCTGCATTTCTATTTTATTATTTATTGTAATTTTTGCAAATAGAACCATATATTCTTTTGTGATTTTGAACTTCTATTTGTATCATTTTTATTGTTAAAAAAATAGCACATTTTTCTTCAACTAATTCTTTCTATTATGGCCAATGTGTCTTAATTTTATGATTTGTGGTTGATTTTTAATAATTATTCTTATGGCAAATTGCAGACTTTGGACAATCGTGCTTTGAAATTCATAGATAATTACACTTCTCAGGTAATTGCCAAAAAATCATATTTTATAGAATTAATTGTATTTTACATTGTGCCCAAAAATCATTGCATTTGCATGCATTTTTTGCTCTGAAAAATCATTTTGTGTATTCAATAATTAATTTTTAATAGATATAAAAGTTCAAGTTTTTAGGGTTTAGGATTTTTCTAAGATAGATTGCTTAGTAGTAGATCTCAAATAATTACTCCTTGACATTAAATATGTTTATTATTTATTATAATTAATTATTGTGATTCACAATGTTAACACCATTTAATTCATTAAATATTTATATTACATCAGAAAATTCCAAAAAAATATAATGCATTCCTTTTAGCATAATTCACATCTCGGTCAAGTTTTATAGTTTTTGTATATTCTTTGATTAATATAAATTTTCTCATCCTTAAAATTGGCTCGCATTTGCAACTGCATTCAAAAATTGCACGAAAATATCAAAAAAAATCTACCTTAAAAACCATGTATTAAATCTGATGGACACTAACTTAGGTTGTTCCTTTACCTGTTGAGTAGACCTTGAGACTTGCCCTAATTAAATAAATATAAAAACCACATCTAGCTTAATTCATTAATTCATAGAATTTTGTGGTTATTTTTTATTGATCTTTAATTGCATGATTGCAACAAAATGAGCCAATTAATTCGCGAGAATTAATGTAGAGTGATTTAGCATTCATCAAATGCCGCCATTGCTGGGAGGCAAACGGTTTAGGTTTTTCCCTAGAAATTTAGTGTTAGATTTTCCAAGCATCCGGGTAATCTGACCCCCAAACCTAGCTACTATACATTTCCAACATTTGTTTCTTTTTCAGCATTTTATTTTATGTTCTTTATTTTTTATTATTTTTTGTGTCAACTCTCTTACTTTTTCTATCTTATTTTTGTTCGAGGTACCCGGCGAACGTGGAGTGGTTCTTCAAGAGACTGATGCATCTCGATAGCCTACTGAAAAAGCCACATAAAAATTAAGACCGAGTTAAGTCGTGAGAAAGTGTAGAATATAGAATTTATTTTCATCATTTTTAGTTTTTTTATTATTTGTAATTATTTGTCCTCCGAGGTGCAAAATGCTCCTAGCAGCTCCCCGCAATAGTTGCAGGTTTTAGAAAAGGAGGGCTCTGACGAGCTCCTAAGCTCAAAGAAGGCGGCAAGCTCCAGGTACATCCCTCTGGAACAAAATCAACTCAGAAGTGGTTCTTTGCCTCCAGAACCTGCAGAGTTGACTCACATGCACAAAAGCAGGGTCTTGTGGTTTTTTTGAAGGTGGAATGAGTCGAAATGGCATCAGATGGAGGGCCTCCAGTGAGCAGCGGATTGGGAGTCTCGATCTCCAAATCCCGAGGGTCAGGATGTATGAAGTTGTGTGTGGCAGAGTAGAATCAATGGGGAATGAAATGAAGGAGATATGTTGGTCGGAGAACAATCGGTGTACGTGGAAACAGTGGCTAGAGCTCTGCTCTGACGAACTGCGAATTTGATATTTCATGAAATAAAATGCGAAACTAAGTGAAATAAAAGACTAATATACTCTACTCTATGTCCTAGGAATAGAAAGAGAGAGAAAGTTAGGGCTCTACCTCACGAAATGAACGATCCTGGAGGAGCTCCACCACGGATAGTCGGATATGCCTGGATCTCTACCTCCACACCTCTTCCTCCATGCCAATAGGTCCGATGAGTCTCATGTTGTCACCAGGAATCTACAATGCACGAGAAGTTGGGGATTTCAAGGGTAAACTGGGATAAATTTGAAGGAGGTCAGAGACTAATGTTTATAAAGAGATCTTGACTTAGGAAGAACAAACGATGCTTTGATCCTCAGATTGAGGAATGAATTCAGAGTGAAAAACCATGGATCAATGGTCAAAATTCAAGAAGGGATCGAATTGAAATAGTGAAATATTCGGAGTGGAAAATCGAGGAAGATAGGCGCTTGATGAGGTCCGATAGACCTAGGGCTTCAAGGGAATAGTTGACCGGCGGGCAACTGAGGCTAAGCCCTGCTTGGGTTACGTTAGCCACTATATAAAAACCAACAATTAATTCCTTTATTAATTCAAATTAAAATTGTAAATGATTTTATTGATTTTTAGTCAAAACATAGAAATATTTATTATTTTATGTAGTATTTTAACATGATATTTTTTATTTATTCGAGTTTATTTGTTGCATGTTATTTTTTATAGGTGTACTTACTTATATATTATGTGATTTATTTTTATTTTTCATTTTAAATTTTTATAGTTATATATATTTTATATATATCTATCTTATTGAAATATATATAAATATATTTTTATTATATTTTTCTTAAGTTATATGTATACTTACATAATTAAGGATATTTATTATATATATTTGTATGTATATTTCATCTATTTATTTTAGTATACTTATTTATGTTAATGTATTTTTAATGATTTTACTTTAATGTAATTATGTACATATATTATAAATAATCTTTTCAAAATTATAGATTATAAAATATACAATACGTAAAGAATAAATAAAATGATTATTATTATTATTTATAACTTTTTTTACAAAAGTTTATTGATTTGATTTAAATAATAAAGAATAAAATAGATCCCGAATTGAATTACTGATGAATTAAAAATTAAGTTTTAATTGTATTTTTGACTCTTATCTTCCCCTACTTTATTCCTTGTCGAACCAATCATCATGATACCTAGGTCTCAGGGTTTAGGAGCATTCAATACCTATGGTATTTTTTCTTTCTCTTTTCTTTTCTTTATTCTTTTATTTTGGCATTAAATACAATATTTTGTACAATATTTACAGTGTAAATAAGAAGGGTTATTTTATGCAATATAATGCTATATACATGCATTTAGCTAGGGTTTAAAGGCTAAAATGAAAGAATAAATGTAATGAAATGGAGATTCATCACCCCTTATACTTTCCTTTGATAGTCCCTGGCAAACACTTATGCATATAAGTGTAGAAAAGAAAATAAAGAAAAGAAAAAGAAAGAACATGGAACAATTTTTAAATATTAAACTTTCTTATTAAAATCAAAGTTTGGAGCTCAGTTAAGACCTTTGGATTATTGATTTGTTCGGAACCACACTAAGCTTTGGAAATGTGACACAACTACCCATAGGTTCCATAATCCTATCATCCAGTTCTCTTCATAGTCAAGTCAGAGTCATCCTATCAATCACATACTCTTGCTACTTTGAAATGACAGATCCGTGCATGTGAATTTTTCAGCTCTTCTGAGACAAACCGTCGGACTATAAAAGAGTATGCTCTCCTAGTAGCTCATCCTTGTGGAGACAGATATTTCCTTCTAAGGTCAGGTACTGTCAGTCTTTTACAACCGAGTGGGGGAAGAAGCTAGAAGAATGGAAAAAGAACTGGGAATGGGCTAGTGTAGTCTTCGTTCCCTTGTGAAGCTTGGTCAGTGTAACCGGATCTTCACCAAGAAGCATGCTTTTTCTTAAGCTCATATTTTGGTGGACTTTTTAGTGTATGCTTCTTCTTTATTTTTTTTACTTTGCATTTCTATGCATTCTTGCTTGTGCTCCGACATATATAGAATCTTTTTGGTCTACCCCAATTTTTGGGATCTTGAAAAAAGTTACGCTTGTAGACTGTTCCTCATCCGAAGCATTGTCTCAATCCAGTCTCCAGTATTTAGATGTCATGGCTACTAGAAGAAGTGGGTTAGAGTATTGATTTCGGCAATCCCCAAGAATGGTTTCGGAGCCACCCTTGACGAAGCGGTCTAGCATCGTCCTAAATTAGACTCCACGATATTTCAACAACCCATCTAAGTTGAGATAAGTGTTAAGTGTGAGTTATCTAGTCAAGCCACTATCTTAAGAGTCTTATGGATTATATGAAGGGTTTTGGTTAGACAAAATGAACCAACTCATGAAAATAGTCTCATGGAACCTAAAGAATTAAGTCAAGATGACCTGAAGTATCCCACTTTCAATCCTTAATGGGTTCCTCTAAAATAAAGTGCACTAAGGTCTATACCAAGCTTCAATGTTCAAACTTTAATTTAGATTTGTTCAGTTATCTTGATTATTCCAAAAAATGCAATTGTTATGTATAATGCAAAATAAAATCTTTTTGTGTGGTAATTTTCTATTTTGGGAAAAAGAGCAAAATTTTTATGAGGCAATTTTCTATCTTGATCATTTTGAAAAAAATTTATGGATTTTTTTGCAAAATTTTAGACAAGACTTTGAAAAGATTCCACAAATATTTTTGGATTTTGTAATTTGTTAGGGATTTTTTAATAAAGGTCAGTAAAAGAGCTACGCATAGCTATTTACACGAGGGTGCCTCGGTATTTACAAGGATTATAGTGTATTTTACAAGGTTAGGAAAAGAGTTATGCACATCTACATTTCAAATACATCGTACAAGTAAGATTCATAGTCATCAGAATTTGCGTTTGAAGACTTTCTCTAACCTAACTATCGAGGCGAACTGAATAAAGACTTGTGGAACTTAAAGGCTCTTGAGTCTTAAATCCTATTCCCAATAAGGTTCTGACAAACTAATAATTCAAAGGTCTGACCGAGATCCATACTTTAATTTTATGAAGAATAGCTTAAAAATAAAATTTGTTCTAATTTCTTTCCTTTCTCTTTTCTTCTTTAAATAAAGTGTTTGTTAAGAGACTAGCAAAGGTAAAGTATAAGGGAGTGATGAATATCTAATTCATCATCTTTATTCTTTCATTTAAGCTTTAAATACTCAGTAAAACACATGTAAATAATACTAATTCTCAGTAATTAACAATCTAATCTAACTTGTTAATATTATATATTTAGCACTTATTTATACCAACATAAAAGGATAAATAAGAAAAGAAAAAGAAAACAAAGAAGGATGTATATATGTAATAAATACAAACTGACCTGAAAAACTCAATATCATGTCAAGCATTGGTATGATCGAGAAGGAATAAAGTAGGGGGAGATATGATCATTAGTCTATAAAAATATCAAAGTATAAATACCATCAGTATACATTTACACATATTTCACCTTTTACATATGTTCACCTATTTTTTTGTCATTCAGATGACTTCAAATCAAAATATTTTCTTCACAAAAGTTGTTATTAATATATATATATATATATATATATATATCTTAAATTAGAAAAATAAATAAATATGATAAAGCAAAAAATCACAAAAGCCAACTTTTAAGGTTCATAACTATTTATAAAAAAACACAATATCGACCAAACTCTGTTTTGTAACTAATACTATTTATTATATCAAAAAAATGGTATAGTAAAATGTGTGATTTTTGATTTTTGGGTCTCTCTGTATATGTGTACAATATACATATAAAACTTTTTCATTTTCTATTAATTATTAAAAATCCCATTTAACTTAATTATTTTTTAAACTATTTATAAAAATTACTAGAAAGATATAAAAATATACCTTAAATAATTATGAATAAATACCAATAAATCTCAAAACCAAAAAGCAATAAAAGCCCAACTTCCGAATCTCATAACTCGATAATATAAACTCCGAATTGAGTGTACTTGCTTTTAAATTAATTTTTATAAAATTATCTATCAAATAAAAGTGATTTCACTAAAATCGATATTAATATGCAAAAAGTAGGTTTTCATACCCTATTGGTATAATTGTACAATGAATCTTAATTTTATTCTATTTGATTTTTTGTTATTTCTTGTATTCTTCTACTTTATTTTATTATTGTTCTATTATTAATTTAAACTAAAAATAAAGTTCATCAAATATTAAAATAACTTAAAATATTAATTACATTAATTATATAGGTATAATATACATATATTAATTATACATACATATATATATTTAACTAAATAAATAATATTATTATTTAAATAAATAAAATTCATATTTAAATTATTTATTAGATTATTTATATTTTGTATTTATTTAAGTAAATTAATTAATTTTATTTTTATTTTTTAAGTTTCTCTCTCCACCTTTCTTCTTCCTCCTCCTTTTTGTCGGCCTAACCACCTGCATCAACCACTTCATCGTTGCTCGACCTCCCTCTGTCAACCCTCCCTCCTTTCCTATACACACACACATCTTACATCCACTCCCACTTTGAGACAAATCTTCCATTTCCTACTACTTTCTCAGATATCTGTCTTCTATCTTGCTCATAACTAGGGATGTCAACGGGTTGGGTTTGGGGCAGGTATTACTTTTTCCAAACCCATATCCATTTATAATATCACAACCCATACCCGCCCATTTATTAAACGGGTAATTTCTAGCGGGTACCCATATACCCGTCGGATACCCGTGTACCCAATGGGTACCCATATCTTCGTCATGGTAAATCTTAAGTTGTTTATAAATGTATACAAGATTTTCACGAATAGATGAAATAAAGTGAGATCATGTAATGTGGATTCATAAAAATGTGCAATATATAGAGAATATTAAGTGTTTATATATGCTAAGTGTTTAACTCTTTTGTGTTGATAGTTTTTATTTATTAAAGATACAAAAAGTTAGTTAAATAAGAAAAAAAGGATGGAGAGGAGAAAATTGAGTTGGATATTTATACATGTAGATCGATACATATTAGATATGAAATAGATTTGGGTCTAATTCGATTAAAATGCAACACACACATCTATCTTTATATACAGATAGATAAATAGATATTTTATTCGGGTTTGGAGCAGGTTCGGGTTCGGGTACCCACAAGGCAATCCCAAACCCATACCCATACCCGTATGGGAAGTCAATTCAAATCCAAACCAGTCCAAAAGTAA
Organism: Ottelia alismoides; assembly: GCA_037367405.1. Taxonomy (NCBI): domain Eukaryota; kingdom Viridiplantae; phylum Streptophyta; class Magnoliopsida; order Alismatales; family Hydrocharitaceae; genus Ottelia; species Ottelia alismoides. The sequence goes on from JAZKJV010001506.1 coordinate 441,630, forward strand.
ATGGGATGGGTTTTGGGTCCTTAAATGGGGCAGGTTCAAGTCGAGTACCCAATGGATAGACCTAGATTGACATCTCTACTCGTGACAGGAGTGAGCTGATCCAAGGTCGTTGCAGTGAGGTTGAAGGTTTGGGTTCGGCGAGATCCTTGTTGCAGTTTCATGCAGCAGCTCAGCCTCTGGGTCCTTGATGAACGTGAAATCTGCCTCTTTAATAATGATGAATTGTAGTATAGGAGGCAGAAAATGATTCAACAAAAACCACAATCTTTGGATGTTGTGGAATATTTTTACTTGGGAAGTTTACCAAGTTCGAACACAGGGAATGATGATTCTTAGTTGTGTGGTTTTAAATTAAAGTAAATAATTAATTAATGCTCGATTAATCTCTATGTCATGAAACTATAATGCAATGCAATGATGAAAGATGCAATATGAAGAAAGTTAAATAGAGAGAATGAAGCATCGGATCTGTGACTTAATGATTTTTAATCCAAATAATGTTAACAATATCCTCAAAGTTGAATCACAGACCAAAAGATACAGTGTCAAATCAATCCAAGACGGTAGGCAAAAAGATTATGCAATCAATTCACTCCTGTGAAATAAATCATTAATCCTCAAGGTATTATTAATAACTCTTTTTCCTTGGATGGGCACCTGCACAGATTAAATTATGCAAATAAAGATTTTCATTATCTAAAAGAATGTTAATCTTGGAAAATATTTTTAATCCAAATAATGTTAATCAATATCCTCAAAGTTGAATCACAGACCAAAAGATACAGTGTCAAATCAATCCAAGTCTGCAGACAAAAAGATTATGCAATCAATTCACTCCTGTGAAATAAATCATTAATCCTCAAGGTATTATTAATAACTCTTTTTCCTTGGATGGGCCCCTGCACAGATTAAATTGTGCAAATAAAGATTTCCAGTCTCAAAAAGAATGTTAATCTTGGAAAATATTTTCACTTGAGTCCCTGCGTAAAGATCCTCCAATTTCTCAATTGACGAGCACAAATAAGTCAAAGATCAGTAAGTATATATCATCAATTGAAAAATCTCAATAAGTACCTTCAGATTTGAGATATGCTAAATGATAGAGCATGAAAAGAGCTTCAAAAGGACATATTATACGTTAAAATCGGAGTTCAAATGAGCAAGATATGATGAAATGAAATTTTAGGAACTAAAATGCAATTAAAATAAAGTTTTTTCCTTCAAATGGTCCCTGAAAGGACTTATCTACAATTTCTAAAAGTCGAGGGGCGTATGTAATTTACCCCTAGCAGGGGTATTTCTGTAATATCTGGAAAGTCCATGGGTTTCGATGCAATTTTCCCACCGCGTGTGTGCATCGCACGTGCGCCAGCAGGCTTAGTTGGCGAGGCGGAGGCTCGGGGGCCCTGAGCCAAGGTGGCGGCTGGTGGACGCTCGGGGTCCCCGAGGTGAAGGCTCGAGCACCGAAGCTTAGGCTCGGGAGCTGGACCTCAGGCTCGGGTCTCCGAACAAGAGGCTTGACGTCGGAGCGGAAGGCTTGGTCCGAGGCCAAGGCTCAGATGGACCGAGCCTCCCTGTGGCTGGGAATGCAAGGCTTGGAAGTACGAGCCTGGGGGTATGGGGTGCCACTGACGTGGTGATTCGAGGGTCGTTGGATCAAAGGCGACTGCCCAGATCCAACGACGGAGGGTGGTTGTGGCGAGGGCAGAGCTGATGTTGGCGGAGGCGGCGACAGATGGCCGCGGGGAAGGTGGCACGCGGAGGAGCAGAGGTGCTGGGCATCCGAGGCTTCAGCCGATTGACATACGACTGGCGGAGCCTGGGGCATTGGCGATGCAGCGGCGGTCGCCTGATGGCGCCGACAAGGACAAGAAATGAGTTGGTTGAGTGAGAGATGCCGTCGATTGGAGGTTCTGTTGTTCCTGCAAGTAACAGAAGAAGCACAAATAGGGGGTGCGGATCTCCGGATGCGACGGAGGGGCGGTGCTCTGACCTTTGCAAGGTCGGAGAGGATAGGTCTAAAGGTTGGTGGAGCAGGGATAGGATCAAAGAGGCGGAGCTATGGTGTGGACAAGAAGATGTGTGATGATCGCGAGGGGCGGAGGGTACGATCACTTGAGACGAGCTTGGAAGCTTGAGGTAGTGATTAACCCAAAAATCGAGCGGTCAAAATATGTCTCACGCAAGGCAGAGACAAGGTCGCTATGGCGACCGCTCAGAAATCCAGATTAAGTCAACAATCAACCCACAACAAATAAATCAAGCAATGAAGAGCAAAGTGTAGAGTTAAATTTTATTATAATTCTACAACAATAGTGTGCATAGTGTAAGTATATGTAGAGTGCCAATCACAAATACCCACAAAACCAAGTGTACGCCTGCAAAAAATCCCAACCATGTACGTGATATGCACACGCCTGGGGAGGACTGAGGCGCAAATACAAAAACCTTAGGGGCTATTTTGCAAAAAATCTAAAAATATTACACTTAATAAAAAGGTTCCTGGACTAAACCGAAATAACTAAACTGCAGGGGGGTCCTTGCAAAATGTCCACCACCCCACGTGCACGGGTCACGTTAGGTGACGTGGACAAGGACCTAATAAGAAAAGTACAGGGGTCTGGTTGCAACTATTACAAACTTTTAATACTGCAAATGAAAGTTTCTATGCTAATAAATAAATCAACAAAATGGTGAGGGCTTAGGTGCAAAATACCCAACGCCTGGCGATCCAACGGCGGTGGAATCGTCACTTGACACGTGGCACGATGTGGACAGCCGATGACGGTTCGCAGCTAGCGGCCACGATTAGATCCCCAAAGAGTGATCCAATGGCTGATGCGCAAGGGGATCTAACGGTGGCTGCTCGATCTGGAGCCCTGGCCTTGATCGAACGGCGGGAGACCTCGAATGAAGAACAGGGAAGAGGCCTGGTGGAGGTGACCTTCCCCGCTCCAGATCTCGGTCCTCCGACGTGCTCTCGTGCTCAAAATCGGCCAGACAACCTCCTGTGATGGTCCTCTAGCTCCTGGTGGCTCCAAGAAGCTCCAGCGGTGGCCGGAGATTGCTGGAGGGTGCGACGGAGCTGGGTGGCTCCACGGACCTCCGGCGAGGCTCAAAAACGAGCCCCAAGTTCTTCTGTGGTGCACAAGACCTGCAAAAAGGGTTAAAGGGTCCAGGCAAAAATGCCTAGACCTCGCGGTGGCGGAATAGACGCGTGGGATGGCAACAAGGGAACACAGTCGGAGGGTACTCCGGCGAGGGGTCGAACAGGGTGGTCTGATGGACGAAGCGCTAAACTAACTAAGTGAATCGAATCCTAAGGCTACGGCAAATAAAAATAGTGAAAGGAAATGAAGGAAAACACAACCCTCGAAGGTGGTATACCTGAGGGAGGAACCTCGATGGCTCGGCTTGCCGGAGGTGGTGGAGACCGCCTCGACATCCCTACGATCCTCCTGAAGGCCTCCTGGAGGAGCAGTCACCTCCTTCTGGCGACAGGGCACAAAAGGTGGAGAGGAAATTGGTCTAAAAGGGTTCGAATTCGAAAGTGGAAATTGGGTGTCTATAAGAGGAGTTAACGAGCAGGCTCTAAAGATCAAGAGAGATCAACAAAATCGACGCTCCTTGGCCCTAGGAAAGCCTATGGCATGAAAGAGGGATAAACGAGGTACGAAAGTCGTGAAGGATGAATCGCGAAATAGTGCAAGGTTCGACCTCGAAAAAATCAAGAAATGAGGGTCAAAACGAGGTTTTGACACAACCATAGGGTGAAGGACGGCTAGTTGACCGAGGTCAACGCTGACCGCCTCCTAGTTGGTCCACGTGGACCAACCAGGAAAAAGCCCTGAAAAAATATTTAAAATTCATTTAAAATAGTAAATGAATTTATTATTTTTAGATTATAAAAGGAATAATATTTATTATTTTGTGAGCTATTTTATAAAGATTTTTATTTATTTTTCTGAGGTCTAAAAATACAAGTTACTTTTATAGCCTATATAGGTATACATATTTATGTATTTTAATCTTTTTTATATTTATTTTGTGTATTTGATTTTATTAATTTTGTTTATTATTTTATAAATTTATAAAATATTTTTATGCACTTAAATATATTTTTATTTTATTTTTCTGTAGTATTTTATACACTTAATAAAATATAATTATTAATTACATAGGTACATGTACAAGTATGATACCTATGTATTATATACAAGTGGTTTTATTTTTGTATTTTCTTTAGGTTTTTATTCTGATTTTAATGCATGCATATATTATAAATAATATTTAAAAAATTATAAAAATATAAAATTGTATAAATAATGAATAATAGATAAATTGAATATTTTAATACATACAACTATACAATAAGGGTCCAAAACTCAACTTTCAAACCGTAGCCCCGCAGAATACGAAACCACCTTCATAAAATAGCTTATTAAAAATATATACAATTAAAGGTGATTTTGATGCATTTCGGGTTTTTATTTGAGAGATACAGGTCTGGGAAGTTGGGATTCTGAAATCTTATTCAGATCATAACTTTTTATCTGTGCATTATTTTTGTATGAAATCAATATTGTATTTTTCTTTATTTCATCATATACGACTTTCACGACAAAGTTTCTTTATTTGAAGTATAAAAGGTGGAACCAAAAATCGGACCCAAAATGAATTAAATATAAGGGAATTTTTATTGTATTTTAGCCCTTATCTCCCCCTACTTTATTCCTTGTCGACCTAGTCATCGAGATGCCTAGGTCTCGAGATTTCGGGTCATAAAATATTTACAATATTTTATTCTTTTTCTTTTCTTTTCTTTATTCTATTATTTTGGCTTTAAAAACTGCATTTTATACACTATTTACATACACATGCATGAATGCTAAAATGTGGAAATTAAGGGTATTTACATGCATTTGTTAGGGTTTTAAGGTCAAAATGATATAATAAAGATGATGAAATGTGGATTCATCATCCCCATATACTTTGCATATGCTAGTACCTAGCAAACACTTATGCAATAAGTGCAGAAAATAAAGAAAACGAAGAAAGATGGATGAGTTTAATTATCAAACTTGTCTTTACAAAATCAAAGTTTGGAGCTTAAGTCGAACCTTTCCATTTTATTGTAGTCGGAACCTTAATTAGAACCGGACTTGAAATTCAACAGCCTTTGAGAATACCAAAACTCTGCTCAAGTCTCCTCAATATCCAGTTCAGAATACTTCAACTCATACACAAACCCTTATGACTATTAATCTGACTCGCACAGTGTTGGTGGCTCTCCCCAACTGAACTGACAAAGCGACTGGTTTCTCCAACATGACAATCCAATGATTCCCCAATCCAACAACTCATTCCTCAAGGAGTGGAGTATTTCCTTCTAAGTTCAAGTGGCAACCAGCTCAAGAGAAGGGGGTGAAGAGAAGAATGGATGGTAGCCAGTGTAGCTACCTATCCTAGGATGCAAGACCAGTGTAGTCAAGTCACCCAGTTGCAGGCTCACATGTTTTGACTTTGAAGCTCAAGCTTGCTTATTTGACTATACACATATGTACACTCAGGCAGGCATTTTATTTTTATACAGGTCTGTCCACTTTTTTGGAGTTTTTGCTTTTTGCATTTTTTTAATACTATATACAATAGCAATTACATCAGGAGTTTTTCCTCTTGAGCCAGTAAACTATCCCTCTTTTGAAGCTTTATTGCAACCCACAATCTCCTGTCCTCAAAACTCATCATCACTGGATGGGTTGGGGTGCACTTCCCTCCCTAGAGGAGGACAAGTGTTTCCACCTGTGTGCGTCTCATACCGGCAAATCCAATCCCCTCACCACTCCAACTAAGTTGAGCCAAGTGAAAGGTGCAGGTGTCCAAGTTAGTTCATTATCAACAAGAGTCGTGCATGTGCTCCAAAATACTCTACTTAGGCAGTCAAGAATCCATTGAACCAAGTCTCGTGATCCTCAAAGAATTAAGTCAATTAGATTTGAAGTACCTCAATTCCAGCTCCTATAAGGTTCCTGTTAATTAGGTAGATTTAAGGTCCAACCAAGCTCCAATCTTCGGATTTTACTTAGACTCGTTCAACTATCAAACTCAATCCGAAAAATGCTCATGCTATGCAGGAAATATTTCTGTGATGCAATTTTCAAAGATTTCGAACTTTTTATGGATTTTTGAAAAGATGATGCATATGCATTTTTTTATATTTTTCAAAAATAATTTTCAAATGTTTTTGGATTTTAATTTTGCAAATGTTTTTAGGATTTTTTTTAAAACAAAAAGGTTTTAGCCAAAAACTAGGTATAAATATTTACACGGGGATGCATCTTGTATTTACAAGAATTAGATTTTAAGGATTTACAAAGGGTAAGTGGTCAATTTTATAGGTATATACATAAAGAATTTTAGTTGAGATGTATATATTCCTCAAACTTATTTAGCAAAGTTTTCAAACAATTTTGAAACTATAGTCCCAAATAATTTTTACAAAGAATTTTACAAACATGTACACACATTTGAAAATCATTTTGCAAAGGTTTTCCAAACAGTATATAGATTTTTCCAAATATTTTTGCAACTATTTTTTAAACCATTTGTAAATCATTTTTCAAACTTTTTATTTAACAGAAAGAAAATAAATTTTACAATCAAAATATTTTACAAAGGTTGAAAACATGTAACAAAATATTTTCCAAATAGTTTTCAAAAGATTTTCACTAGGATTTTCAAACTATTTTTCAAACATTTTGCAAAAAATATTTTTACCTGATTTATTAATCAGTAAGTACAAAAAGTATTTGAGGAATAATCACATCTTTTTATTAATATTTTTAATGAACTTTATAAGTATTAATTAGCCATAATTATTAAGAAAATACGAAAGTACGAGTTATGGCTAAGGTATATACGCAGTATATACGACCCTCCTATACTTAGCTTGAGTTATGTCCTCATAGATTGGAGAGAAAAGAGAAGACATAACTCGTACTGAGTATAGAAAAGTCTAAAGAATAAATGAATAAGAGATGAAGGAATGAACAAATGAGAAGTTGACTGTCCCCCCTATACTTAGGATCAAATAATCCTAAGTATAGGAGATTGTACACAAAGCAGGGAGGGTCTAGGGTGGAAACGAACAGATCGTACACCGATTGTCTCCCCTATACTTAGGGTAAGATATCCCTAAGTATAGACAAGAAGAGGAGACAATGGAGAGGATCAAAGAATAGAATCAACTCGGGGTGTACGCCCCCTTATACTTAGGACAGAGTATGTCCTAAGTATAGAAGACTGACAAAAAGGGGCGCCACTTTTTTGATAGATAAAGAAGATAGAAAAGGAAAATAAGAAAAGAAGAAAAGAGAATAAACAGATCACATCTCAGTGTGTGCACCCCCTATACTTAGGACAAAGTACGTCCTAAGTATAGCAAAATCATAAGATGACAATGGGGTGGCAAACATAACGGAAGAAAGAATGAATGATATGGACAAGTGGATCTATACGGTGGAAGGTAGAAGTGATACCATGTATGAAATGTAGGTGATATGAGTCTAAAAGCACATCTCATACCAAATGAACAGGGGCAACATCAACAGTCGACGGATCATGATCTAGATATAGTTTCAGGCGTTGACCGTTGACTCGAAAGGTAGAGGAAGATGACAACTCAGATATATCAATACTACCATTGTCATGTACATTTCTAACCACATATGGACCTTTCCACTTACTCTGTAATTTCCCTGGAAATAATTTCAGCAGAGAATCAAATAACCATACACGCTGATCGGGCTCAAACTATTTATGACTGATATGAGAATCGTGCCATGTCTTCACTTTCTCCTTGTATTGTAGCCTACTCGAAAAGGTTGTATCTCTCAATTCCTCCAGGGCTGCCAACTCTGCTTTCCTCTGTTCTCCTATACTCTCAGGATCCAATAATAACTCTGTAACTGCCCATAGTGACTTGTATTTGATCTCCACTAGCAAATGGCGTGGCTTTCCATAGACAAGACGAAAGAGAGATGTCCCTAATGGTGTCTTGAAGGAAGTCCGATAGGCCTATAAGACCGAGTCCAAAAGCTGTGACCAATCCTTTCGGTCCGGGCGGACAACCTTTTGTAAAATAGTCTTGATCTTCCTGTTCGACACTTCAGCAAGACCATTAGTCTGATGGTGATATGGAGTGGCAACGCGATGGTCAATGTTGAACTCATCTGCAAGGGCCCTTACCTTGTCGTTAATAAAGTGAGACCCCCCCCCCCCCTAAAATCAGGACTCTAGGCACCCCGAACCATGAAATGATATTTTTTCTCAAAAATCAGCACACGATCTTAGCATCTAAGGCTCGGGCAAGGATGGCCTCAACCCAACGACTCGCATAATCCACAGCCAGCAGAATGTACCCAAATCCCTGACTTTTAGGAAATGGGCCCATGAAATCAATCCCCCATGCATCAAAAACCTCATAAAAGTGAATGGGTTGCATGGGCATTATGTCTCTCTGTCCGCAAGTACCCATTTTCTGACAGTCAGTACACCTCTTCACGAATTCATCAGAATCCTTAAAGAGAGTAGGTCACCAAAGGCCAGATTAGAGCACCTTGTGTAATGTTCATCTCCCAGAATGATGTCCTCCTGCCTCAAGCTTGTGGCAGTAGGTGAGGACGCTATGCTGCTCTTCTTGAGGAATGCACCTCCTCCAGATACTATCCCCTCCCTCTTGATAAAGGACGGGATCCTCCCAATGGTATGACTTGGCCTTCGCAAGGAAGGTCTCAAGCCGTTGCCTGGGCCAACCCTGGGGAACCGTCTTGGCAACAAGATAGTTCACAATGTCGGTGTAACATGGAAGCGAGACGATGACAAGGATCGCCTGGAAACGTCTCAGTGATAGGTGCAATGGGCTCATATTCCTCAAGGTTCTCTAAGTGGGAGAGGTGATCCGCCACCACATTCTTAACTCCAGGCTTATACTTAATCTCAATATCAAAATCTTGGAGCAGAAGGATCCATCTGGTAAGTCGACCTTTGGCATCCTTCTTTGCCATGAGGTATTGGATGGCAGTGTGATCTGTATAGATAGTCACTCTAGATCTCAGAATATATGATCGGTACTTATCTAAAGCAAAGACTACGGCTAGCATCTCCTTCTCAGTCACAGTGTAATTCCACCGAGCGGCATCCAAAGTCCGGCTAGCGTAGTGAATGGCATACGGCAATTCATCCCTCCTCTGTCCAAGCACAGCCCCTTGATGAATCCACGATTCATCATATCAATATCTTGCTCTTAGCAAAATCCTTGAGTAAAATCCCAAATAAATGTATATAAAATCAATAAATCAACAAAATAACTCTTGTAAATAAAACACACCAATTATTGTATATTAGATTGTACAAATAAATTAACTATAAAAAAGCTGCAAAATTAAGGAGTCGTTCACATGTAAATAGCACAAAACTTCATATATTTTTAATAATTTAATTTAAAATCCTTTTAGCAAATTCTTTCTCTAACTTGTTCCTAAAAATGTATATAAAAATACAAAAATACAAAACAAATTTCACCTCAAATAAATGCTCCCAGATCCCAAAAAGAAAAAGCCATAAAGTCCAACTTCCAGGCCATATTTCCGCTCCATATGAACTCCAAATTCACCAAAGTGACTTTTAAAGTTAAAGTTAGAAAATTATTTATCCAACGGAAGTGGTTTCATTAAAATCGGAGCTCATTTGCAAAAGTTGGGTTTTGGGACCTAGATGTACATTGTATATTATGTATATATTCATTCTTTCTTCATTTTTTATTTTATCTTTCCTAATTATTAAAAATACAAAAAAATCATGGTGGTGTTGTATTTTGATTGTAGTATTTTATTGTATTTTCCTGTTGTACATAGCTACTATTAAAAAGACAAAAAAATATAAAATAGAAAAGCAAACAAAAAAAATGTACATGTTATTTGTCTTCCTTCGTAGATTCTCAACTCTTTCTCTCTTTATTTTATTCTTTTTTTAGTAGCCTACTTTATTTATTTATTTATTATTTCTCATTCTCTACAATAACTTCTATTCTACCACCAACCTCCATTCTACTCTATATTGTTCATTCAACCTCCCATTCAGCTCCACCAATAATATATGGGATTTTTACCTAGCGGACCCTATAAACTTTGCCAATTACCTCCATGACCTTTGAAACAACCTAATTCCCCATTGACCCCGTAAACTTGCCAACTCCTACCTCATGAATCCTTCGGATTTGAAGCATGTTGGGGTTTTTGGGGTAATTTACAAGGTTGATGGGGTAATTACATTGCGCAAAAGGTCATACATGTAATTTAAAAAGTTTATAGGATCTGTCGGGTAAAAATCCCATAATATAACCTCCCATTCAACTCAACTCCACCAATAATATAACTTCCCATTCAACTCCACTAATAATCTAACCTCCCATTCAACACCACCAGTGTTCTAACTTCCCTTTCTCTTCTCTTTATATTCATTTGTACATCCTCATTTTTTCCCACCCGCCATTCTAATAGAAAAAGGAGAGAGCTTGGAGTGTTTTATTGGTCACAGCGGTGAAGCATCTTCTTCAAGCGCCGACCTCCTTCAGGCGAGATCCGTGGAGCTCCGCTCCGCCACACGAGTTCCCCATCAAGCTCGCATAGCTTCTTCGATTTTCATTTCTCCAATCGGATCGAGGCGACGACAGGAGTCCAGCGTAGCTGCTCCGCAAATTAGGCGAACCTCAGGTAAGTATTTCCTCTCATATCCCTTGTTATTTTCTTTATCTCATATTTTATTTCCTTGTTACTTTCACCACCCCATCATTTTATTTCCTTGTTATTTCATGTTTCTGTAATTACAAAGTAGTCCATGTATATAGTTTGCTCGTGAGTTTTCTTTCATGAAATTGCATAGATTCCCCTATCTTTATAGATTAATTTGGAACCAATGTCGCATCATTTTATTCAATAAAAAATAGCATGATGTTGAGCAGCTAATTGTCTACCATTTGAATATTTATTTGTATTTTTTCTGAGTTATGGATAATTAAATAAAATTATTTTGCTGCAAAATTCTATATTTTACCCAATCAGTGATCTCAAGTTCATGTCTAACTCACGGTTGCTCTAAAAATTCTTCAAAAATCAGGAATGATGCGTTAACGTATCATCTAATTACTACCCAAATTTCATCGCAATTAGAATTGTCTTGTGCCTAAAAAGTGATTTGAATATTTGATTTTTTATTAAATCCACGTATATCATTTTTACGAAATTTCAAATCTCTTGGATTGCATATAAAAATACCTTTTTGAGATAATCCACACTTTAGTTAATTTGACATTGTGGATTTACTAGGATTTAATTACTCACATTCACTCTGTTATCATTAAAAAAATCCATAAAAAATCATATTTTATCAGAAATATTCAAAAATATTATCGTAGTGTCCTTACATCATGTTTTCATTCCTGTAAAATTTTCATGATTTTTGCTTACTGTTTGTGTGAAAATTGTGAAAAAACCCATAAAAAGTATGCATTTTTTATTGTTGCATTTTAACCCTGAAAATTCCAAAAAATATATATGTTGCATTCGTCACTGGATTAAATTTACAGAAAAATATAATTTGGTTGAATTGAACTGAGTTGACATTAAAATTAATTTGGCCTAATTGTGTGTTTTCTTATTGTCTTAATTCAGCTGCATTTTGTATTTGTCATTCATTTTGCATTAAAAAAATCTAAAAAAAATACGCATTGGAAATCTAGACCTAAGTTTTCAAATTAACCCCAAGTTGTTCCTTTGCCTCCCTTTGTTCGACCCTGGACTTGCCCGAGATATAAATTAAAGCCGAGAGACTCTTCACGGAGATCTTATCTCGGTTCTGACTGAATTGCTAAGTACACGTACTACAACGTGTCTAAATTATATCACGTATTAAGCGACTCATCAGATGGCACCGTTGTCAGGGAGGCAAACGACTTAGAGATTAATTTAAAAATTTGGATTTAGATTTTCATTTACTCGGGTAGTCTGACCCCCGAGCCACTTGTAATTATTCTATTTTTCTCACAATTATTTCTCTTCATATTTTTGTATATATTTTGTTTTATCTCTCTAATATAAATCTTATTTTTCTTGCGAGGGCCCGGTGGACTTGGAGTGCATCGGAGGTCGACGGACGTGACGTACACCGACTGTTGAAGAGCGAGGATAATTAATTTATATTCGAGAGATTTTTTTGTAAATTTTTTTAATTATTGTGTTGTAATAATTTAGGTAATTCCCTCTTTACAGCAGCTTTTGTTTGAGAGCTCGCGCTTGTATCCGGACTGGACATTGGACCCACTCGTGGTCGTGTGGTTGATTGACGTGGAATAAGACTAGCACTTGCGGCTCCTAGAGGATTTTTATTAGAATATTTTTACTTCTTATGCTCGTAATTTTTAGGACCACGCATCACTTTTATCGAGACGCACTTAGACCGCAGAGCTATTAGTTCAAATTAAACTTGTTCATCACTCGCTAATAGAACTGTCTGTCTAGGAACGGTTTTCTCATTTGCATTCATGCAGTATAAAATTTCAATTCTGCCTTGCATCCCGCATGTAGAGCGCGAGGATCATTGTAAGTCTTCTGAACTGGGGATGTATCATTGATTTCACTATTTTCATCGGTTTTTCTCGACTCCCTCCCCTTGGTTTTTGAAACTTAGGTTAAAAGGAAATCGGGACTGATCATTAGGTGTGCTTTGTTTCGTGGATTAATCAAGTGATAACCAAACTTAAAATCAGGATTGCTAATCAGAGTTGACCAAAAACATTGACTAAAACTAACACTTGTTTTGGGAGAGCAAAACCCTCATTGTATGCTTGGCTATTGTGATTGTTGAGAGGTGAGGACGCATCATTAGGATAGTGCCCAAAACCTACTTTTAAGCCTTGCGTAATTGGACTTATATCTTGATTTATCACCTAACTAAAACTGAAAAGATAAACGGGCGGACTTCTGCGACCATCACTGTATTAAGTAGGTGAACTCAGGGTTTGCTCTTGTGTTTGTTTGTTTTGTGTGTTATTCGGTGCACTTGCGTGCTTTCTTCCTCGATCCGCTTCATTCTCCCATCTCCCTTCCATGATGTCAGAATATTGGTCATCATATCCACATCACTCTTCTTCGATCCTATTTCGACCATCTCCACCTTCTTATTCCTCTTCATACCTACACCTCGACCGCGAAGTCAGAACTCCGACTGATTTCTCCACTTCTTCGTTCTTCTCACCTACCCCACATTCTTACACCCCTGACCCACAACCGCCCTGGATTGACTCACCATTTGCTCATCCGCTTGCTAAAATTAAGTAACAAACCAAAGAGCAAGCCACTGTTGAGATGAATGATTGGCAGAACCAGTTGACCCCACATACATCTTTCTCACCTCGAGTTAGGACTGGGCAACCATTGACTTATACACATCCCGACTTGACCTTTGGGTACAACAAGGTCGACCAAACAAACCGAATGGAGAGGCCTACACTACGTGATCTTCCTGACTTGATTGACTTAAGTGATCAAGTCAACATTGATCAGCCTTCATATCACCCATTCGGAGAGCCGACATATATAGGGGATTGGACTCATGAGATCGATCTACAAACCCCCTGTCTACTGACTCCACCTTATGAGGCTCCGACCAACATCTTCCATACAGGTGGGCCATACTCAACCCAGCATTACACGCATGAGTCAAGGTGTTTTGAGTATAAGAGTATGAGTTCTCAGTAGTATCCTCCAATTGCGCAAACTTCTCACATAAGATGTCATGAGAACTTATTGGATGATGACATTTGTAGACCGATCAAGAGTCCAGGTAGGAATGTAGATCATGGATTTCGCGGATTGAATCTTGAAAACCTAGAAGACACTGGATTGACCATACATCATATACAGCTGGAGTCTGTTCTACCTCCCTCTTCTACTAACCACTTTCCCACCAAACCACAGTCTATACATTCTCCTAGTCCTCCTTCATCTATCAAAAATACCAAAAAAATGGAAAAACCAGAAAATACCATAAAATTAAAAATGTAAAAGATCTACAAAAATTGGATCCTGCATTCAGGGAAGCATTAAATAGAAAGTTGATTTTTGAGCTTCCCTTAATAATGGCCATTGAACACTTTACTGACCTTAAAAGATTTGTAAGAAGTAAATTGATGCTAAAAAGGTTGGGAAATAAGAGGACAAGGACTGAAAAACATTAGTGTCCATGGCCACTTCTTTGATGATAGGGAGAAAAATCAAGAGCCGCAGAGTAAAGCAGTTGCCTAGGTTTGATTGTGAAATCAAAGATACCACATTCATCCATGCAAGAATCGATGATGACTCACCGATTAGTATCGTCCCAACCTCCGTGTTTGCCGAGCTCAAACTCAGATCTGCCAAGAAGTCAAGAGAGATCATTCAGTTGGCCAATCGGTCCATTAAACGGTCGAGAGGAACCACTTCAGTCATCGTTACTTTCCAAGGTGCTCTACTAGAAATAGACTTCACGATCATTGACATTGAGCACCGAGGAGAGTTCATCCAGTCTCCGATCATTCTTGGGAAGCCGTTCTTAGCCTTGGCTAAGGCAACTATAGATTGCGAGACTTGGGAGATCGATTTCTCTGCATTGGGGCACTCCGACCTCACCCGATCTTTGAGGACACACGATATTTCAAGGTAACCCGTAAAGTCGCAAACAGTCGTGACCTTCGAGAGACAGTTGAGTCTTGACTCTCTACTACACCTGCGATACCGACTGTCCAGGCGACCATTGGTTCAGAAACTCCCTACACCTCCACACCACCCACTGCTTGCATTACCACCACCGTGACAGCTTCTCGAGAGAACTCACAATCAGAAGTTGTCCCTGAGTCGGACATTATTTACTGATTTCCTTGATTATTTAGACGATTCGACTCATGAGCCAATCAATGCCAAGCCAACTGAGAACACTATGCCTTACCAGAGACGTGTGCTGACCCTGCAAGAGTATTACAATGCATATGGTGACTCACCTAATGATGAATCTCTGGTCAGTATCTCTCACACACCACATCCAAGACCTACACCAAAAGAGATAACTGGAACCAAATTGATCGATCTTGATAAATCGGTTGCTCCATCCTCTAGTTGGTCATCTGGTAAGAAGAAGAAGGGTATTGATTCCTTGAGGTGTTCCCCCAAACTCCTTAAGATGTATCAATCTCCTCTTCCTCTTGATGCTTCAGGTTCTAGAAAATCGGCTAAGAAAGTTGCCTCCGACTTACCAAACAATGAACTTTCTGAAGTCCGGATGAGGTTGTTGATGCGATTTTACGTGGTTTAAAAAAATGATTTTACCACGTCGTTGTTGTTCCACGAAAATCGCAATCAAACAAATAAAGTTACAACTACGAGCACAATGGAGACATACAAAATGCATATGGCAAGTAGAGATTCGAATCCACGGGGACCAAGCAAACTAGCAAAGTTTTTCTAAATGATTTAGACCAATTCTTAACTTCAATCTTGCAGGGATATAAAATGTTGTTGTTCTGCAAACTTAACGACATGTATGTGATTTAAACAACATTACGGGAATATGATTGTGAAAAATATTAAATTCCAAAATTGGTGAAGTTTTAATGTAGTGAACTTAATTCTCCTCAGTTTCTATGATTCCCTTAGAATATAAGTACTAAAAGCAATAGCCTGGAAATGCAAACTTTATATAAACTATAAGTATGCAAGTGCACTATGATGAAGTTTGCAAAGTTAACGACATGGAAATGCAAGTTTTATATAAACTATGATTAAGCAAGTGCATGGTGATGAAAGTTTGCAAAGTTAAAGATAGAATAAGAAAAACAGTAAACGAAAGGGAGGAAACGAGTTGGTTGCGGGCTGGACTTCTATGGTCGAGGACACACATGAGGATGATGGTGCGGGCTGGAGTGCACCGTAAGGAGGAGGAGGACGCTTGAGGTGCCGAGGAGTGGGAGGTCGAGGTCGCACGGGGCTGCAGTAGCACAGCCGAAGAATGCGGGGGCAGGAGCTCGCACTCCCACGGATGCGCTGGAGACTGAAGCGTGCGGCTTCGAGCTGGGCAGAGGAGAATAGCGTCAGTAGTTGGACACGTACACGGGTAGTGGCTACGCGGGAACGTGCAACTACGGGCCACGGGCTGCAGCAAGGAGGAGATGATGGCCTGAAGTCCAGGAAGATGGCTCGAGACGAGGCCGCACGGAGGTGTGCAGGACGTGCAGCTGCGAGCTGCGTACAACCGCGCACACAAATGGGAAGGCCGCTGAGCTTGTGACTGAGAAAAACAAACGAGAACGAGAGGGTGTGGGGTGAGAGATAGAAAAAACGAGAGGGAGAGGAGTGCGTCCAGCCAAGTGCGTGAGGGAGAAGGACCCTTTTTATACTTGTTTTGTGCGGCCATGTATAATGAATCAGCATGCAAGTAAAGACAAAAATTAAATGAATGTACATGGGGAAGTGATGGTCATGGGGAAGTGATAGTACGTGGGCTCTTTATATGCATGGGGAAGGCATGTGTTAGTGGCTCTATTTATGAGAATAAAGAATGAGTCTTTTACACTGTCCCCCTCCCCATTTATTTCCAATAAAAAGGTGAAGTGAAATGTGTTGGATGTTTTATGTTATAAGCATATCCAATAATTCTCCATTCTCTCTGATAACAATAAATCTGAATTTTATAAATGATACTTGATCTCAGTTCAGAAAATGATTTTCAAATGTACATAGAGATTTGTGAGAATATTTTCTTCAGCTGATTTGTTGATTTTGTGAGGATTTTATCTGCTACGTGTGTAGGATGCAAATTGTGTGAATTTGGAGTTTACACATCAAAGATTAATATTGTATTTCACATAATTTAAGCATGTTATACCCATATATAATGTAATCATCAGAGGTGATTGATGACCGAAAAGTCCCCTCCTAAATCCGGGTGAGGTAAAAATCACTCTCGGATCATTGAGACCCGGATCGAGAAAAATCGGTCAATCAAGAAAAAATAAGGACCACCAAATAAGAAGATCAAACAATAAAATTGATAGCGGTCCTCGCTAATTTTATTAACATGGTATAGCGACTAAGGTCGGACTCAAGGAGCACGGGATGGCCGAGATGGCCTACGAAGTAGTCAAATCGAAAATAAAAAAGAAAATATGTTTTGGTGCATTTTAATTGTTTTCAAATTTTTTGTATTTTCAATAATAAGTAAAAGATAAGAAAATGTAATAAAAAGCAAGTTCAACAATTTAGTTAAACACCCAAAAATATACAAAAAATTCAAATAAAATTATTTTTGTGTTGTTTATGTTTTTAAATGTGTTTGGTGAATTTTTCAGAATTTTTCAATTTTTTGTTGATTTTATAAAAATCGAGAAAGGTGAAAAACAGTGCTCAATGTGCAGCCAGACTTGAAAGACCAATTAAAAATATGTAATTAGTCTATAAAAGTCTGAAGACAATTTTTATGAAAATAGATACAAAAATTAAGCTATGGAAAAAGAGTTTGCATTTTTTTGAATTTTATAGAATTTTTAATTATTTTTATAAAATTTTCAGAGTTTTTCAATTTTTATGATTTTTATAAATCCAAAAGAGCTAAAAATGGAAAGAAGCTAGAAAACCATAAAACTAACTATCCCTAATTTTTTTAGAATTTTTAGAGGAGTTTTTATATTTTTCTTTGATTTTTCAATTGAAACAGTAACAAAAATACGTGTTTTTAATTTTGTAACAATAGTAAATAGCCACAAAAATGTCCCAAAATTTAGGGAAATTTTTACACAGTAGCAGGAGCCACTTGTCCAAATTTCACCTAATTTGGAGTTCAATTGATATTTTATTCAATAAAAACAAGGCACACAGCAAGCAAGGACCTAAGTGCAAGAAAACATACTTCCAGGGCCAAACAATAACAAATATAAAAAGATCAGGGCTGATACTGCAAATAGTCCAAAAACACACGAGCAATACACGTGACTGGCACTCACAGGGGCATTTCTGTAATTCCTACTTAAAAAGATGCAAGCATTAACACACAGAAAGTTTAAGACTAAAGCTGCAAATAACCCAAGCCTCACGTGTTGATGCACGTGTCTCACATAAATAGAAATAAAATGCAAATAAAGAAAACTTGAGGTCCATATGTGCAAATAGTCCAAGAGTGCAAACTTAGTTAATAGACTAAACAAAAACTACACAAAGTTGCAGGGGTATGGGTGCAATTACCCAGCCGAGGCGCGTGAGGGGCGCACGTGAGCGCCAGGTGTCGAGGCGTGGTTGGCTGCTGATGCACGGTCCTGATGCAACCGCCTGGATGATCCAACGGTGGTGGCACAATGGCGAACGTGGGAGGAACGTGACCGTTAGATCAGGGATCTAACGGCCTGACATGGCAGAGCACGGATGATGGAGATGCGAACTGGTGCAGCGGGGCAATCCAACGGTGGCCAGAGGCTGAGGAAGAACACCTCCCGGACGAAGTTCCTCGGCACGCCGGAGATGATCCAGTTGGCCGATGAACGATCGGAAAGTGGGGTCTTCCTCGTAATGACACTCCGCGTCGGGTGGTGACCTCCGATGAAGTCTCCAACGGTCGGATCCTCCGGCGAAGGAGGAGCGACCTGGAGCAGCTCCGGCGAAGGGGTGGAAGCACGACCAAGAGGGGTACCTCCTCTTATTCTCCTGCAAAACAAAGCTCTCGCTCGGAGGAGCACTCTGGCGAGGGTTATTGGCAAAAAGGGAAAAGGGAGCGACGTGGGTGAGCGGGGAAAGGTTCCGGCGGAGGCGGCGGAAGGAACCCTACTCGATCTTGGCTCGGGTAGACAAGATCGAGGTGATCAGATCATGAGCAAAGGGTGACGATGAGTCGGAGCGGTGGTCGGTACGAGTAGGATGGACTAGCGGAGCTCCGGCCACTAGGGCGGAGCTGGTGGAGCTGAGATACAAAGATCGGACGTGGATGATGTAAATGGATCTAACGGGTCTACCTGGCGGTTGTAGTCGACTGTGCTGGATCTGACGGAGCTCCTGGGATCTTCGCCTCGATGGTTCGTCAGATACCAGAGGCTCGAGCTTGCTCGACGACGAAGCACGACGGCGAAACCACCGGATCATTGGCTGCAGCCCACGAAACCTCACTGCGACACTCGCCTCCGATAGCTGTCACTCTAGGGAGAGGAATGGAGCTCCTGGGAGACGAAGGTGATAGCCAAAGATGCGGATAATGGAGGGGGAAGAAGATGTTATATACAAGTGCAGGTCCGAGAAGATGGGATCGGGCAGGGCGAGGTGAAGCACGGACCCTAGGCAGATGATCGGGCGTGGGTCTCGGCTCACTGATCGTCAAATGGAGCATGGGGTTTAGGCAAATGGGAGGCGGATCAGATCGCGAAAATTCTGAGAAATCGGGTCGAGGCGAAGGGATCCGGGTCGAGTGGTCCAGGGGGGGAGTTGACCGGGGGTCAACATCCTCCGTGGACCAATCAGAAGCCTCCATTTATTATTTATTTGAAAATTCAATTAAAATTAGTAAATGATTTTATTTTGAAAAAGTTTAAACATGAAAATTGTTTATTATTTTTCAAATTATTTTTTAATGATTTCTATTTATTTTTTTGAAAAATAAATAACGTATTTACATTATATTATTATTATATATAGGTATGTATACATATGTATTTTTTATTTTTATTTTTAATTGTTTATTTTTGCACAATTATTCCAATTTTATATTTTATTTATTTACAACATAAAATTTGCAATAAAAAGATATTTTTATTTTAATTTTATGATTTATTTACATGAGTTAAATAAATAGGTTTATATACATATGTACATGGTATATATACAAGGTGGAAAGTGATTTTTATTATTTTTCTTTTTATTTTAATTTTTCTGATTTTTATTTTATTTCTATAAATATGTACAAAATATGAGAAACACTTTTTATTTTTATTTTGAGTAAAATAGAAATTATATATATATATATAGGGTTATGTACAAGTATGATTGACCTTATCTCTCTCTACTTGGATTCTTTTGCGGTCAGGCCCATGCTGAGCCCTCCCTTGGGATTAGGGCACTCAATATTTATTCTAAATATTTCCCTCTTTTCTTGTGTTTCTTTATTCCTTAATTTTGACACAAAAACATGCTAATTATGCATATTTACATGATGCATGTGTTTTGACAACTTATGATATTTACACATATTTACATGGTATTTGGCTAAGGTTTCTAGCTAAAATAAAGGAATAAAGAGTGATGAATTGGGATTCATCAGTGATCTATATGAGTGAGCTCAGTTCGGCTGTTCTGAAGTCATATTTGAGCAAGAAGTCGTGTGTCGACCCCCGTTGGACGTTTCCTACACCTCACTATTATTCTTTGGAGGACGATTCTAACAGCGACACATGTGTATACTACCCACCTCCTCGCTCCCGCAAGAAGGTCCGTCACAAACCTTCTTGATCCTTGTATATTCTCACTCCTCCTTGTATAGATTTTCCTCCCTTTATTTCCCTCCCTCCCCCATGATCCGCATCACTGGCCCCAGTTTCGTATCATTTTCATTTTATGGCTATACTTAGGATGACTAGATCCTAAGTATAGGGGGTGAGGGAACCGAGTTGCTCCATTTCTTCTTGTATATTCTTTTCCACTCTCATCGGTTCCCAATCTTGTGTTCTATCCAATACTTAGGATGACCAAAGCCTAAGTATTGGGGGGTCGATGCCCGTTGTGTATTCTCCCACATTCTTCTATTCTTTTAACCCACTTGTACTTAGTACGAGCTATGGCTTTTTGTCACTTAGGTGCCATGAGGACATAGCACATGCTAAGTATAGGGGGTGTGTATATATTACTTATATACTTTACCCGTAGCTCGTACTTTCACGTGTTTTTGTATATATTATACAATAATAATGGGGTGGGTAAAAAAACTTTTTCAAAAAAAAAATCTTAAAAAAACTTTTCAAAAAAATTTCCCTTATTTGTTTTTTTTAAAAACTTTTTCAAAAAAAATGTGTCCTTTCTTATTTACCTATCTTTTTCAAAAAACTCTTGAAAAAAAAGCAAAACTTTTCAAACAAAAAAACTTCTTTTCCTTTGTTTGTCAAAAAAATGTTTTGAAAAAAAAAACTTTTTCGAAAACTTAAAAAAAATTCTTCTTTCCTTTGTTTGTCAAAAAAAACTTTTTGAAAAAAAAAACTTTTTCTAAAACTTAAAAAACTAACTAATAAGTTGGTTTAATCCCTGACACATTCACATTCACACAAGACTAGTAAAGTTCAAGGAACACTTGGTTTATGAGGTCTTGAGATTTTGAGTTAACCAGCCTTAGTCATTAGGGTATTGACTTAATTATTCACATCTCCCTAGTTTGAAAGATTTGTGCTGCATGCTTAGTATCTACCTAAAATAATATGATCAGCACCTCACATACACGACTGCAGTTATGATGAGATGAGTTGAAATTTCACTTGAGGAATTGGGATGAGGGATTTGAGTTTGGACTTGATTTAATGATGCTCGAGGATGGAATAAAATCAATGAAGGCTTCATGAAACCTGAGTGTCAACATCTTTAGCCAATATGAGAACATGGTTCTTGTACTATCTCTTGACATTTCCTATGTTCCAGGGTGTGATAAAATAAAAAAATTGTTGATCAGTGTGCGCCAACTCTTGGTAAAAGCAGTGGAGCTAGCCAAAAATACTACAAAGCAATGAAATGTTAAAGAAAAGCCCTCATTCCACAAAGTCAACTATCGAAGAGCTTCCACCAAAGGTGAGCGCTCCCAACCATTTCAAAGTGTCCACTTGGACCACCACTATTAGGACCAGGAGTCGGGTTTGCACCAAAAAAGAGCTTTGCATCGTAAATGCTACAAGTCTGGGTGTAGAAGGTATAATATATACTCAAAAAAAGGCACACCCCGGTGTACTCCTAGGGAAAAAAATGCAGACAGCTCCAACTTCTCTTGACGGTCGCGCTGATCGACACCAAAAATATGTGTTGTGTAATAAGGCACTTGAGAGAATCCTTGTTCTAATGAGAGGGAGAGAAAAAATGACACAATCCTATACCCTTCATCAATTGGCCTTTCATCTACACTTTTAAGTCTGACAACTAAAGAGACGGTGAATTAGATGCGAGAAATGGTTTATTCCCTAGTGTTGAGGATCGGGTTCTTAGGAGAGTCTCTTGGATTGAAACTTTGGGTGACGTTGTGACTCTACTCTTGTAACTGCAGTCAACACTTAATGTCATATCCCTACTATATATGTATACAAAGAGAGTCTGATGATTAGGGAAATTGGATACCTTTTGACTAGATCTTGGTTCAGCTTAGAATTTTAGGATCTCTAAAACCGAGAGTTCTTGAACGGATCAAGTCTTGTATTCACATGCACAGTCACGGGTAAACCCAACTTATTCATGCTCGAGGACTAGCAAAATTTAAGTATAGGGGGTGATGAATCCACGATTCATCAAATCTATATCTTGCTCTTAGCAAAATCCCTGAGTAAAATCGCAAATAAATGTATATAAAATCAATAAATTAACAAAATAACTCTAGTAAATAAAACACAGCAATTATTGTATATTAGATGGTACAAATAAATTAACTATAAAAAGCCGCAAAATTAAAGGAGTCTTTCACATGTAAATAGCCCAAAACTTCATATATTTTTAATAATATTATTTCAAATCCTTTTAGCTAATTCTTTCTCTATCTTGTTCCTAAAAATGTATATAAAAATACGAAAATACAAAACAAATCTCACCTGAAATAAATGCTCCAAGATCCCAAAGAGAAAAGGCCGTAAAGTCCAACTTCCAGGCCAAATTTCTGCTCCATATGAACTCCAAATTCACCAACTCACTTTTAAAGTTCAAGTTAGAAAATTATCTATCAAACGGAAGTGGTTTCATTAAAATCGGAGCCCATTTGCAAAAGTTGGGATTTGGGACATAGATGTACATGGTATATTATGTATATATTCATTCTTTCTTCATTTTTTATTTAATCTTTCTTAATGATTAAAAATACAAAAAAATCATGGTGGTATTGTATTTTAATTATAGTACTTTATTGTATTTTCCTAGTGTACATAGCTATTATTAAAAAGACAAAAAAATATAAAATAGAAAAGCAAACAAAAAATGTGCATGCTATTTGTCTTCCTTTGTAAATTCTCAACTCTTTCTCTCTTTATTTTATTCTTTTTTTAGTAGCCTGCTTTATTTATTTATTATTTATTTCCCATTCTCTACAATAACTTCTATTCTACCACTAACCTCCATTCTACTCCATATTCTTCATCCAACCTCCCATTCAACTCCACCAATAACATATGGGATTTTTACCTACCAGACCCTATAAACTTTGCCAATTACCTCCATGACCTTTGAAACAACCTAATTCCCCATCGACCTCGTAAACTTGCCAACTCCTACCTCATGAATCCACCGGATAATCTGTTTGAAGCATGTAGGGGTTTTTGGGGTAATTTACAAGGTTGATGGGGTAATTACATTGTGCAAAGGTCATACAAGCAATTTAAAAAGTTTATAGGATCTGTCGGGTAAAAATTCCATAATATAACCTCCCATTCAGCTCAACTCCACCAATAATATAACTTCACATTCAACTCCACCAATAATCTAACCTCCCATTCAACACCACCATTGTTCTAACTTCCTTTTCTCTTCTCTTTATATTCATTTGTACATCCTCATTTTTTTCCCATCCACCATTCTAATAGAAAAAGGAAAGAGCTTGGAGTGTTTTATTGGTGACAGCGGTGAAGCATCTTCCTCAAGCGACGACCTCCTTCAGGCGAGATCCGTGGAGCTCCGCTCCGCGTCATGAGTTCCCCATCAAGCTCGCATAGCTTCTCCGATTTTCATTTCGCCAATCGGATCGAGGCAATGACAGGAGTCCAACGTAGCTAGGGTTGGGCATGGGCCGGGCTCGGGCCGGGTTCGCCTTGGCCCGGCCCAAGCCCATTTTAGAATATGGGCTAACGGGTCGGGCCTAGGCCCATTTTATTTTCAAAAATTAGGCCCAAGCCCAAACCCGGCCCAAATAAAATGGGTCGGGTTCGGGTCGGGCCGGCCCAATTTAACACCTATGTATACGAATATCATGTCTCCCATTCTTCTTGCATTTGTGTGGTTGTTTCTTATGCATGTGTGCATGTTTAAAACTATAAAGTATGCTAACTAATTTGTGATTTTAACATTAGTTGTATGTTGGAAATACAAATGTGGTAAAAATATGGCGACTTAAACCACCATTCAATTCACCATTACATATTCTATTGTAGATGCGGGCACTATGACCCAATACAAATTGGTTACTTACAGTTGTACATGCTGTAACACTTGAGGACACAGATTCCATTATTGCATATTAATGTAATAATCTTGTATATTAATGTAATAATATCCTCAATCCACTATTGGATATGATTATTAATGTATCTAAGCATTTATTCTACACTTGAATAAGGATAGTAAAGTTAGAACATGGTATTTGGAATGAACATGAATATAATTGATATAATTATACCGTACTGGATATAAATATACTTGCTTTAGAATGGATCGGGCTATCGGGCTAACGGGTTTGAGACTTCTAAGGCCCAAACCCGGCCCGTTAATCAATATGGGCTCATTTTAGGGCCCACGACCCGCCCATTAAATTTCGGGTTCGGGTTTGGGTCGGGTTATACGGGTCGGGTTTTGGGCCGGGTCGGGCCGGCCCAGCCCAATGCCCAACCCTAAGCGTAGCTGCTCCGCAAATCCGGCGAACTTCAGGTAAGTATTTCATCTCATATCCCTTGTTATTTTGTTTATCTCACATTTTATTTCCTTGTTACTTTCACCACCCCATCATTTTATTTCCTTGTTATTTCATGTTTCTGTAATTACAAAGTAGTCCATGTATATAGTTTGCTCGTGACTGTTCTTTCCTGAAATTGTACAGATTCCCCTATCTTTATAGATTAATTTGGACACCAATATCGCATCATTTTATTCAATGAAAAATAGCATGATGTTGTGCAGCTAATTGTCTGCCATTTGAATATTTATTTGTATTTTTCTGAGTTATGGGTAATTAATTAAAATTATTTTTTGGCAAAATTCTATATTTTACCTAGTCAGTGCTCTCAAGTTCATATCTAACTCACGGTCACTCCAAAAATTCTTCAAAAATCAAGAATGATCCGTTAATGTATCATCTAATTACTTTCCAAATTTCATCACAATTGGGATTGTCTTGTATCTAAAATAAATTATAGAGTGATTTGGATATTTGATTTTTAATTAAATCCACAAATATCATTTTTATGAAATTTCAAATCTCCTGGATTGCATATAAAAATACCTATTTGAGATAATTCGCTCTTTGGTTAATTTGATTTTGGATTTATTTGGATTAGTTACTCACAATCACTCTGTTTTCACTAAAAAATTCATAAAAAATCATATTTTATCAGAAAAATCAAAAATATTATTGTAGTGTCCTTGCATTATATTTTCATTCCAGTAAAATTTTCATAATTTTTACTTACTATTTGTGTGAAAAATTGCGAAAAAACCCATAAAAAGTGTGCATTTTTAATTGTTGCATTTTAACCCTGAAAATTCCAAAAAAAATATGTTGCATTCATTATTGGATTAAGTTTACAGGAAAAAAATATAATTTGGCTGAATTGAACTGATTGGACATTAAAATTAATTTAGCCTAATTGTGTGTTTTCTTATTGTCTTAATTCAGTCGCATCTTGTATTTGTCATTCATTTTGCATTAAAAAATCTTAAAAAAAATATGCATCGGAAATCTAGATCTAAGTTTTCAAATTAACCCCAAGTTGTTCTTTTGCCTCCCTGTATTCGACCCCGGACTTGCCGGAGATATAAATTAAAGTCGAGAGACTCTTCATGGAGATCTTCTCTCGGTTCTGACTGAATTGCTAAGTACACGTACTACAACGTGTCGAAATTATATCACGTATTCAATGACTTGTTACCCCTACAGCAAAATCAGAAGTATATGTCATGATCTCGAATGGGAGAGACCAATCGGGCGGCTGAAGGACATGAGACGTGACAACCATATTCTTGAGAGTCTCGAAAGATGCAAGACACTTATCATCGACTATGAACTCGGTGTCTTTCGTCAGCAAGTCAGTGAGCGGTCGGGCAATATGACTAAAGTCCTGAATAAACCGTCGGTAGAAACTGACATGCCTCAGAAAAGACCACAGCTATCACAGATTGGATGGTGGATTGAGTTTTCTAATGATATCCATCTTGGCCGGATCAACCTCCATGCCAATGTTGGAGATGATATGACCAAGGACCATCCCCTGAGTCACCATGAAGTGACTTTTATCCCAAGATAAAACAAGATTGACCTCTATGCAGCGTTGAAGCACGTAGTCTAGGCAGTCAAGACAAGCATCAAACCCATCGCCATAAACCGAGAAGTTATCCATGAAGACCTCTAAACAGTAACCCACCATGTCCGAGAAGATGGATAACATGCACCTTTGGAATGTCGCTGGGACGTTACATAGACCAAAGGGTATCCGTCTGAAACCATAAGTCCCAAATGGACATGTGAATGTCGTTTTGTCTTGTTCTTCAGGCGCAATGGCCACTTGATAATAACCGAAGTACCCGTCAAGAAAACAATAATGACTCTTCCCAGCTAGCCTCTCGATAATCTGATTAATTAATAGCAATGGGAAATGATCCTTCTTGGTGGCCTAATTCAATCGTCTGTAGTCCACACAGACCCTCCAAGAAGTGGGTACCCAGGTAGCTATCTCCTCTCCGGACTCGCTCACAACTGTAGTGATACCCGTCTTCTTGGGTACCACATGTAATGGACTAACCCACTTGGATTCGGAGATGAGGTAGATAAAATTGGCACTCCACCATTTTGATATTTCTTTCATGACCACATCTCGAAGATTCAGGTTCAGCCGTCGCTGGAACACATGTGAGGGCTTAGCGTCCTCCTCGAGGTAGATATGGTGGGAGCACAGAGCCGGACTAATCCCCTGGAGATCATCTATACTCCATCCAATCGCCTTGCGATTTCTTTCAAGAACCTCTATCAAATGAGATTCTTGCTCTCCAGTCAAATCTGCTGAGATAATGACTGGGTGCATATCTGGCTCACTTGCAAGGAATCTGTACTTCAACGACTGTGGCAAAGGTTTCAGTTCTAGACAACTAGCAGCTGGCAAATCCGGCTTCTGATATGTCTGTGTGAAGGCTACCAAATCTGCATGTGAGAACTCTCGTAGTGCATGAAAATTCGATGAAGGGAACCCTACTGGAATATCTGTGAACTATGCTGGCTTGCTCTCCGTCCTAGCTGTCGGCTTAGAAGGAATCAAACACGATAAATAACCATCAAAATCATCCCAATCAATGTCTGAGTCCGAGGGATCTAAATCGGAAGAACATGAATGGAACTCTGCTTCACCACTCATCCCACAACTGTCAGCCTCTAACGTATCCTCTGACAGGGGTGTGCTCTCCAAGCTCTCAACTGCCATGAGTTGTAAGTATGTTAAATCTACGGGCAAGGAGAGGGCCTATGCTACAGGATGTGTCCAAATGGCTTCACCATCGGTCATCACAAAGTCGCACTCCTGGTGGACGTCTCGTTCAGCCTCTATCATCTGCTCTGTGACACTAAGCTGCTTTGAGCAGGCAGAATCTCTCACTCTGGTCTCATAAATCGTCTTTATTTGTATACTTTCGCCCTCTACGTGAAAGTACACCTTCCCACTATCATGGTCGGTCACCGCCATGGCAATGGCCAAGAATGGGCGTCCAAGTATGATGGGGGTATCTGTTACCGACTCAGGGATCTCCATGTCCAATACAACAAAGTACATAGGGAATTTCAGGCCCTGAATGGTAACGACCACGTCTCTCAACAACCCCTTCGTCCTCTTAATCGATCGATCAGCAAACTGAAGGACTGTTCTGCTCTGATGAAGAGGGCCAAACTCAAATCGGTCAAGCAAGGCTGCCGGAAGGAGGTTGATAGAAGACCCGTTGTCTAATAGAGTACGATCAAACCGCTGCTCCAGAATCTCGCATCTGACATAGGGAGCTCCTGCATCAGGTCTCTTGGCTGGCAATTGGTTATGTGTGGCAAAGCATGTGGCACGGGTGAGCACATGGATATCTCCTCTATGGTTCCTCCTCTTCCTGCGTACGGTGGTCTTCTCTCTCAAGTTCTTCTGAAAGAGGGGGATGTGCTCAAGTGCCTCTTGTAAGAGTCAGCTGAATCTGAAATATGCCAATCATGTGCTGGCTGAACTCTGACTATTGCGTCTTTTTGGGATTTTCTCTTTTATTCCCCTTCGCCAAGCAGAGTGCTTGGGGGAAGGGGATGGTTGGTCCCTCCTCAGATGGAGGGCTAGGAAGTGGTTCCTGTGCCTGTGAAGGAATGGAATCCATACAATGATCATCATGCAACACATATGGACTCGAAGTGGATACAAAAACCATTCCTTTATTCATATTTTTGGTCTTTTTCTTATTACCACAGTCCTGAGATACAAAAGGTGGTAACACAATAGAGGGGAATACATCATGAATAGAAGTGGTGGCCTCAGTACCACCCACGGCATCTGACTTTGCGGCATCAGCACCGCACTCTGGCTCGACATCAAGAATGGTGGCATCAACACCACCGTCTGCATCAGGATCATCAAACAAAATGGCAGCCTCAGTACCACTGCCTATATCTGGAGTCACGATGGCCTCAGTACCGTCCTCTAGATCTCTCCCTTGATGGCATCAGCACCACCGTCATCAATATCATTAGCGGCCTTAGCACCGCTTCTCTACTCTTCTGGCGCTCCCGGTTCCTCATGTGTTTGTCGCTCAAACAAGGCATCATTGGCTGGCATCCTACCGCTCCTAGTAGTCACGAAATCAGCATCAAACATAGAATAAGATTTGTCATTCAGAAAGTTACTAGGAGTGGTATCCTCTTTAGACTCTACCTGCTCAGATTTCCTCTTTAAATTGTTTGGATTAGGCTTGTTTTGTGTAGATATGGCAGCTTTGCCCTTAATAATGTCCCTCATCTTCTGCCGAAACTCATCCATTTCTCACCGGAAGGATGCCTGATGTTCAGAAAGCAAGCGGGAGAGGTCATCAAGTGATGGGTTCTCGAAGGCGGGTGCCTGAGAACTGGAAGTGTTCCCGTGCTGGGAATGAGGCTGTTGCTGCTGTGAATAGTGATGTGGAGGCTGGGAGTATTGCTGGTAAGGCTGTTGACGTTGCCTCCACTGTTGTCCCTGATAAGAGGGACGAGGACTCTGCTAGTATTGCTGCTGGGAGTGATAGGGCTATTGTTGTTGTTGGTCACTCTAACCGCCTTGAGCGGGAGGTTGTTTTGGGAGGAGGTGCCTCCGGTGGTCCAACGGAATCCGGGATGATCACGACGAATCCCGACCTGCTGAGGGTACCTGTCGTATGATATCCCATTGACTTCCATCGATGGCTCCTGCTCGAAGGATGGTGGAGGTAGAACTTCCAGTGGCTGATCCGGCTGATAAACCACCATCTGAGTGTCCTGAGATGGTGGCTGCGACGGTTAATACTGTAGCTGTTGAACCGGCTCTGCCTGGATGTGGTGAACTTGGCGGTGTGGGGTAGAGGGCTGGGTGGAGCTGCTAGTGCTGGAATCATCACGTGATATGGGGAGCTGTGTGGATGTCTGTGCTTCCTGAATGCACAAGATCTGTGTCTTCAGGTCACTCATGGTCTTTGTCAACTGGTCCATCTGGTCCAGCCCCTGACTCTGCTTCTTCTCGAGGATCTCGATGCGGTCCAACTTCTCGCTAATGATCCCCATGTCAAACGGCAGATTCGGCTTGAGCTGCGGCTGCTGATGAAGTGTGGGGACCGGCATCGATGCGGGCGATCCTATGATATGATCCTACCCCTTGGGGGGGCTTTCTGCTATGTGTAGACTCGGACTTGGGCCATGACAGTAGAGTTCTCTGTCATCCCTTCATAGATAGCCAAAACATCGTCTTCATCCTTGGAAAAATATGACCCACGACAAGAGGCATTTACAAGCCCCTGCAGCTCCGGTGTTAGCCCACAAAATAAGCTCTGAACAAGGTTGGGCTTTGATATGTCATGATGTGGACACCGGTCAAGGAGCTCTCTGAAGCGATCCGAAGCCTCATGGAATTGTTCATTCGGGAACATTGTGAAGTTACTGATCATAGCTCGTGCTGCATTGGTCCGGCCGAGAGGGTAATACTTATTTAAGTATGCAGTCCGGAGCTGCTCCCAAGTTATGACAAACCTCCCAAGATGCTTCAGCCAATAGGCTGCTCAGTCAACTAATGAGAATGGGAAGGCAATCATCTTTATTGTGTCCTCATCCGCCAGTCTGTCGTGGACAGTGCTGCAAATCATCTCAAACTCCTGCAGATGGAGATGAGGCTCCTCGGTGGCTAGCCCATGGAACTTTGGCAACAACTGGATGGTCAGGGGGCGAAGCTCAAAATTCCCAACAATGAGAGGAAGCTGAATCCATCGGTGAGTGAGGGTTGCAGCTGGGTTGTGCAACTGTCTCATGG
This sequence comes from Ottelia alismoides, assembly GCA_037367405.1. Lineage (NCBI taxonomy): Eukaryota > Viridiplantae > Streptophyta > Magnoliopsida > Alismatales > Hydrocharitaceae > Ottelia > Ottelia alismoides. Next base: position 472,378 of record JAZKJV010001506.1, read on the forward strand.
TCGATGGTGGTGGCCCCTTCGGTTGTTGGTCTTCTCCTGCTCCTCCTCCTCCTTCAGCTCTGTCTTCGAGTATCTCTCCACCACCCTCGGATCTGTCTTCTCGGTCTGCTCGCATCTGCACCAGCTCTCTCATAATGTCACTCATGAAGGTTCTCAGATCTCTGATCTGTCTCTGCATCTTCTCTAGGGAAGCTAGCAATGAATTGTTGATGGCAGTCTGATCAAATACACATGAAGGATGTCCCTGCTCATCTGGGAATCCCTCACTACTGGCCATGTCTTGGGTCTCTGCAAAGGCAAAGGTACCCATCTCAGGTGCCGTCAAATGTCTAGAAATCTCTGTTGTACTATCTTCTGACAGCACAGGACTGATAGAAGAAGGATGATCGAGGGGGAACAGGGTGGACGTGAACTCAGGCTCGGAGAGCGGGTCTAAACTCCCCGAAGCCGACCTAGATGAAAAGGGAGGAGTGCTCGATAGCGGTGCCGCAAGATGTGACCTAAGGGATCCCCTTCCCATCATCGTGATCTTGAGAAAAAAGGCGGATGAGATCTGGAATGCAAACAAGATGGTGAATCAAATCCCCAATTCACCTACGCAACTCTTGAGATGATGACTGTAAAGGTTTGGTCTTTTATCTTGTCAAATTTTATTAAGGTGATCAGTCAATCTATCAGAGCGGTTAAGCGAGCTGTTGGGAACCCAACTCTCCTAGCCAACTATCCCAATCCCAAATGAGATCTTTCCCAGCCAGTAGGAGTTGTGGACCGTTTACCGGCTACCCTATCGACTCCCTCTGCTAAGGACGTCGCGGTCCGCTTTACCAGTTACCGGAGAGATCCTCACTGAAGAACAACTCACCAAGACCAGTAGTCAACTAAGATTTCGGGCGTGGCTCTATCCTAGTGTGCGGGTCACTCTCTCGCTGTAGATAAATCAAACAAGGAGGGGGTTACTCTCCCCAAGATAAAATTTTCGATGGGGCGAGTTTTATGGTCAAGTTTGCATTAGCAGTCCCAATTTTATGTGGTTATCTCGTTTTAGGTATTTTTCTGAATAAAAGACAACGCCTAATGAATTTTTTGATTTCCTTGGTTATTTAGAGTCTAACAAAACGGGAGAGGAAGTCGGAAAAGCCGATGCGCAATCAAACACAATGATGCATGCAAAGATAGAAATGCGTACCTTGCTCCCAGCACTCTACATGCATGGTGATCCATGCATAAATTTAAAGACAAGAATAAAAATACATATATGATGCACGAGGAAATCGTCCCTAGATGAGCAACTTCTATTAATCTTGAAGCACAAGTAGCCATAACTAGGAAGAGAGACTGGAGTCCGGTCTTGGGAGCCGATCGATGTCCACCACAATAGATCCTGCACGCGTTGTATACGACCCCTCCCGGCACGTGGTCTCTAGCCCAAGCCAATAGCTTTTTCAGTTGATTTTTAGCTAAGTCCAATTATGATCTATAGGCACAGGCAAGATATTAAGGGTTGGGCCTTAGCTATTTACGTCACAATCAATAAAAACTCCTAAATCTAGGGGCTAAATCTGCGTGAAACAAGCAGGTAATAAAATAGGCAAAAACCGCGAGAAAAACCATGAAAAACCGATGAGCCCCCCACCAAGGGAACAATCCCTCGGGCACTGGTCCTCGTGAAGTGTTGAAGTGTCCTGTAAGTCCTGTTTATTACAAATTATAGTCACTCTCTCACTTCAAATTACACAAGTAATGTAAATAGAGCTAAACTACAAATTTCTCTATGTCTTCTTGTGCCAAGCAAGCCTGAACTAGCTTCACGTGGGTACGTAAGCACCTTGAGAAGAGCGCTTCCCTCGATCCGCGGTATCTCGCACAAAGTCAACAAAGAGGAGGGATTAGATAGCTCAAACTATATACATCAAAAATGGCCAAGACAAAAGTGTAGACAAATAATCACAATCACACAAATAAATCAGATCTATACGCCATTGTTCCCCGGCAACGGCACCATTTGATTAACCCGAAAATTGAGCGGTCAAAATATGTCTCACACAAGGCGGAGACAAGGTCGCTGTGGCGATCGCTTAGAAATCCGGATTAAGTCAGCAATCAACCCACAACAAATAAATCAAGCAATGAAGATCAAAGTGTGGAGTTAAAATTTATTATAACTCTACAACAATATAGTGTATAGTGCAAGTATGTGTAGAGTGTCGAACACAGGGAACAAGCAAGATAGATCAAAAATAAGTGCTCAAGAGTGAATGTGAATAAATGCCAACAAATATGCTATTATTGTGGGTTTTTAATTTTATATATTTTTTATTTGATTTTTTGATTTTATAATTTTATATTTTGATTTTTAGTATATCGATTTTGTATTTTCTTTTTATATTTTATATTCTTTTCTTTTTCTTTTGATAATGCTAGAAACCTATATAGGATATTTATATATACAAGATAGAAGAGAGAGGGATAAATAGGTAAAAATCTTCATAATACAAAAAAATATCTTTGGGCTTTTAGTATTTTCTAATGTTTTTTTTATTTTTCTAAATTTTTCCTGATTTTTTTGGTATTTCTAAAATAAAAAATACTAGAAAACAGTGAACAAAGTTGCGGGCCGAAATTAAAATGAGGATCAAAAATATCAAACATATTCCAAAATTCCTTAAATTCATTTTTTTAAAAAGAGAATAAAACAGAGAAATTTCAGAGACAAAAATTATATTTTTCAGATTTTTATGGAATTTTTTAAGATTTTTATAAAGATTTTAGGGGTTTTCTAATTTTTAGGAGTTTTCTTTGGAGATTTTTTGTGGTTTTGTGGTCTGAAGTCAAAACACATAGAAATACACAAAATTTATTTTTTTGGAATTTTTCAAAAATGTTTTATAATTTTATGTATTTTCTAATGCAAACAGTAAGGAAAATGCATGTTTTTGAATTTTTATAAATAATAAAATGCAAGAAAAATACAAAGTAAAAATATAGCATTAAAGAACAACAAAACAGGAGCCTAAGTTAATTTGTTTGGTGATTTTTAGGATTTTATAGATGCATGAAATAAATAGAGACAACATAGAGAAACTACACTACTAGTAAGGGCATATATGTAAACATCCAGAACTTCAGGGGCCACAGAGAAATTTTTCCACAAAATATATAAATATTTAACAAAATTCCAGGGCCAATCACAAATACCCACAAAACCAAGTGTACGACTACAAAAATCCTAGCCACGCACGTGATATGCACTCGCCTAGGGAGGACTGAGGCCTAAATACAAAAACCTTAGGGGCTATTTTGCAAAAAATACAAAATATTACACTTAATAAAAAGGTTCTTGGACTAAACAAAAATAACTAAACCCGCAGAGGGTCCTTGCAAAAGGTCCACCACCCCAGGTGCACGGGTCACGTGAGGTGACGTGGACAAGGACCTACGTGCAAATAAGAAAAGTATGGGGGTCTGGTTGCAACTATCACAAACTTCTAATACTGCAGATTAAAGTTTGTGTGCTAATAAATAAATCAACAAAATGGCGAGACTTGTTGTACCCAAAGGTTAAGTCAGGATGTATATAGGTCAATAGTTGTCTGGTCCCAACTCGAGGTGAGAATGAGGTATGTGGGGTCAACTGGTTCTGCCAATCATTCATCTCAACAGTGGCTTCCTCTTTGGTTTGTTCCTTAATTTCAGCAAGCGAAAGAGAATATGGTGAGTCAATCCAGGGTGATTGTGGGTCAGGGGTGTAAGAATGTGAGGTAGGTGAAAAGGATGAAGAAGTGGAGAAATCAGTCGGAGTTCTGACTTCGCGGACGAGGTGTAGGTATGAAGAGGAATAAGAAGGTGGAGATGGTCGAAATATGATCGAAGAAGAGTGACGTGGATATGATGACCAATATTATGACATTTTGGAAGGAGATGGGAGAATGAAGTGGATCGAGGAAGAAAGCGTACAAGTGCACCGAATAACACACAAAACAAACTAAAACAAGAGCAAACCCTGAGTTCACCTACTCAACACAGTGATGGTTGCAGAAGTCCAATCGTTTATCTTTTCAAATTTAATTAGGTGATAAATCAAGATATAAGTCCAATTACGCAAGGCTTAAAAGTAGGTTTTGAGCACTATTCTAGGGATGCATCCTCACCTCTCAACAATCACAATTAGCCAAGCATACAATGTGAGCTTTGCTCTCCCAAAACAAGTGTTAGTTTTAGTCAATTTTTTTGTGTCAACTCTGATTAGCAGTCCCGATTTTAAGTTTGGTTGTCACTTGATTAGTCCACCAAACAAAGCACGCCTAACGATCAGTCATGTTTTCCTTTCAACCTAAGTTTCAAAAACCAAGGGGGAGGGAGTCGAGAAATATCGATGCAAATAGTGAAATCAATGATGCATGCCCAGTTCAGAAGACTTACAGTGATCTTCGCGCTCTACATGCGGGATGCAAGACATAACTGAAATTTTATACTATATGAATGCAAACGAGAAAACCGTTTCTAGACAGGCAGTTCTATTAGCGAGTGATGAACAAGTTAAATTGGACTAATAGCCCTGCAATCTAAGTGTGTCTCGTTAAAGTGATGTGTGGTCCTAAAAATTATAAAACAAGTAATAAAATATTCTAATAAAAATGCTCTAAGAGCCGTGAGTGCAAGTCCTATTCTACGTCAATCAACCACACGACCACAAGACGGTCAAAAGTCCAGTCCGGATACAAGCGCGAACTCTCAAACAAGAGCTGCTATAAAGAAGGAATTACCTAAATTATTATAACACTAATTACAAAATTCACAAAAATTTCTCTCAAAAATAAAATAATTCTCCTCGCACTTCAACAGTCGGTGCGCGTCGCATCCGTCGACCACTGATGCACTCCAAGTCCACCAATCCCTCGCAAGGAAAATAAGATTTATATTAGAGAGATAAAAACAAAATATATACAAAAATATGAAGAGAATTAATTGAAAGAAAATGGACTAAATACAAGTTGGCTCGGGGATCAGACTACCCGAGTAAGTGAAATCTAAATCCAAAATTTTAAATTAGTCCTTAAGCCGTTTGTCTCCCCGACAACGGTGCCATCTAACGATACACTAAATATGTGTTATAATTCGGTACGTTGTAGTACGTTTACTTAGCGAATTAGTCAGAACTGAGAAAAGAATCTCCGTGAAGAGTGTCTCGGCTTACTTTATATCGCGGGCAAGTTCGGGGTCGAACACAGGGAGGCAAAGGAACAACTTTTGGGTTAATTCGAAAATGAAGATTTAGATTTCCAATGCGAATATTTTTTATATTTTTTATGCAAAAAAATGCAAACGCAAATGCGGTTGAATTAAAACTCTTAGAAAACACACAATAAGGCCAAATTAATTTTAATGTCAAATCATTTCAATTCAGCCAAATTATATTTTTCCTATAATCCTAATCAAGAGATGAATGCAAAACATATTTTTTTAGAATTTTAGGGTTAACATGCAACAAGTAAAAATGCACACTATTTATGGTTTTTTCGCAATTTTTCACACAAACAGTAAGTAAAATTATGAAAAAATTACTGGAATATAAACATGCTGCAAGGAAGGTACAGTGATATTTCTGGAATTTTTTGACAAAATATGGATTTTTTATGAATTTTTTAGTGAAAACAGAGTGACAGTGAGTAATTAATTCCTAATAAATCCACAATAGCAAATTAGGCAAAGAGCGAATTATCTCGTATAGGTATTTTCATATGGCATCTAGGAGACTTGAAATTTTGTGAAAAGGATGTATATGGATTTAACTAAAAATCATTTACTAAAAACACTCCACAATTTATTGCAGGCACAAGACAATTCCAATTGCGATGAAATTTGGACTGTAATTAGATCATACGTTAACGCATCATTCCTGATTTTTTTTTGAAGAAACCGTGAGTTAGATATGAATTTAAGAGCTCAGATTGGGTAAAATATACAGAATTTCACTTAAACAATTTTAGTTAATTCACCATAACTCACAAAAATACAAATAAATATGAAAAGGTAGATAATTAGTTGCTCAACATCATGCTATTTTTCATTGAATAAAATAATGCGACATTGGTGTACAAATTAATCTATAAAAATAGGGGTATCTCTGCCATTTCAGGAAAGAAAACTCACGAGCAAACTATATAGATGGACTACTTTGTAATTACAAAAATATGAAATAATAAGGGAATAAAATGATGGTGTGGTGAAAGTAATAAGGAAATCAAATGTGAGATAAACAAAATAACAAGAGATGTGAGAGGAAATACTTACCTGATGTTCGCCGGATTTGCGGAGCAGCTACGCTGGACTCCTGTTGTCGCCTCGATCCGATTGGCGAAATAAAATCAAAGAAGCTACGCGAGCTCGATGGAGAACTCGTGACGCGGAACGGAGCTCCACGGATCTCGCCTGAAGGAGTTCGTCACTTGAGGAAGATGCTTCGCCGTTGTCACCAACAAAACACTCCAAACTCTCTCCTTTTTCTATTAGAATGGTGGATGAGAAAAAATGAGGATGTACAAATCAGTATAAAGAGAAGAGAAAGGGAGGTTAGAATGCTGGTGGTGTTGAATGGGAAGTTGTATTATTGGTGGAGTTGAATGGGAGGTTGGTGGAAGAATATGGAGTAGAATGGGAGTTTTTAAAAATAGTAGAGTTGAATGGAAGTTGGTGGTAGAAGAGAAATTATTGTAGAGAATGGAAAATAAATAATAAAATAAATAATGATATAAAGTAGGCTACTAATATACAATAAAAATAAAGATAAGAAAAAGAGTGGAGAATTTACAAAAGAAAATATACAACATGTACATATTTTTTTATTTGCTTTTCTTTTTATAATTTTTTTGTCTTTTTAATAGTAGCTATGTACAACAGGAAAATACAATAAAATACTACAATCAAAATACAACACCACCATGTTTTTTTGTATTTTTAATAATTAAGAAAGATAAAATAAAAAATAAAGAAAGAATGAACATATGCATAATATACAATGTACATCTAGGTCGCAAAACCTAACTTTTGCAAATGAGCTCTGATTTTAATGAAACCACTTCTGTTGGATAGATAATTTTCTAACTTGAACTTTAAAAGTGAATTTGGTGAATTTGGAGTTCATACGGAGCAGGAATTTGGCTTGAAAGTTGGACTTTACGGTTTCTCTTTGGGATCTAGGAGCATTTATTTGGTAAAATTTGTTTTGTATTTTTGTATTTTATATACATTTTTATGAACAAGTTAGAGAAAGAATCAATTAAAAAGGAGTTGAAATGAAATTATTTAAAAATAGATGAAATTTTAGACTATTTACAGGTGAAAACTCATTTATTTTTGTGGCTTTTTATTGTTAAATTATTTTGTACAATCTAATATACAATAATTAGTGTGTTTTATTTACAAGAGAAATTTTGTTTATTTAATGATTTTATGTACATTTATCTGGGATTTTACTCGACGATTTTGCTAAGATCAAGATCTTGAGATGACGAATCGTGGATTCATCACGGGGTGTGTCTCTTTTGAGTATCTAAGATACCTTTGACACCCAGACTTGTATCGCTTACGATGCAAAGCCCTTTTATGGTGTCAGCCCGACTCCTTGGTCCTAATTAGCGTCTAGTCCAAGTGGAAACTTTCAAAATGTTTGGGAGCGCTCGTCATTGGTGGAAGCTCATTTGTAATTTGACTTTGGATGATATAGCTTTTCTTTGACTTTTCTTTTTCTTTTCTTTTGTTAGCTAGCTCCACTACTTTTACTAAAAGTTGACGCACATTGATCAACAATTTTCATTAAGTTTCATCACACCCTAGCACAGAGGTAGATATCAAAGAGATCATATAAACTTGTTCACATATTGGCTGGGGTTTTGCTGACACTCGGGTTTTCTGAAGCCTTCATTAACTTTATCCCAGCCTCGAATATCATTAGATCGGTCTAAACTCAATTCTCTAGTCCTAGTTCCTCAAGTGATATCTCAACTCATCTCATCAATCATGCAGTTGTGAAAGTGATTGTGTTGATCATATTCTTTTTGAAGGTAGAGATGAAGAGTGCAATATAGCACTCAAATCTTTCAAATTATGAAGTGTGGATAATTAAGCCCAAAACCCTAATGACTAAGGTTGGCTAACTCAGAATCTCAAGATCTCAGAAATCAAATGTCCTCAAAAATCCTCAAGCCTTGAGTGATAGTGAATGTGTTAGGGATATATCAACCAAGGAATGCATGAAATGCTTGATGAAATGCAAGACTATGAGTGAAAAAAATTTATGCAAAATGTTTTTTTAGCTTCAAAACGAGTATTATATACATAATATACACTACTTGTACTCATCCCTGATGTTAGATGAAAACAATTAAAGTACGCGCTATGGATAAAGTAGATAGAATATATACAAACACACCCCTTATACGTAGCATGTGCTATGTCCTCATGGCACAAAGTGAAATGTAGACATAGCTTGTACTCAGTATAACCAAGACAAGAAAAATAGAAGTCGACATGCCCCCTATACTTAGACTTTTGAGGGACTAAGCATGGAAGAAAAGGATGAAATGAGGCGGTCGAGGGTGAATGGAAGGAATAGAAGTGATGTATACACAATGAAATCAGACCCCTTAAATTAAGTATCGGGGGTCCGAGAGCGGGTTGATGGATATACAGGAGAGTATTGGATTCAGAGAAGTGGTCTATCTGGGAAGATCAAATCTTTTGTCAAAAGTTATGCCATGAGCGAAGGAGATCTGTTCAACTTGTACTAATTGCTCGTTGGATTTGACAAAGTGTTTAAGTAGCTGACCATTGACTATAGATGTTTGTGTGCTATCTACGGTCTGTGAGATCTCAACACTACCATTATTGTGTACCTCTCTTACGATGAAGGGTCCCATCTATTTTGATTTCAATTTACCTTGGAAACTTTTCAATTTTGCATTAAATAACCATACTTTCTGCCCTGGGACAAAGATCTTTGTTCGAATGTTCTTGTCATGCCATCTCTTTACTTTGTCCTTTTAAATGGTGCTGTTTTCATTGGCCTGATTTCGGATTTCGGATAGTTCATTCAAATTCATTTCTAGGTTCTTCTTCCCTTGGTGACAGTTCCAATTAATCTTTTTGATTGCCCATTCTGATTTATCCAGGAGTTCTGTAGGCAAATGGCATGACTTTCGATATACCATTCGAAAACGGGGAGGTGCCCAATGGGGTCTTATAAGTCGTCCGATAAGCCCATAGAACCTGTTCCAGGAGTTGGGACCAGTTCTTCTTGTCAGGTCGGACGAGCTTCTGTAAAATTCCTTTGACCTCCATGTTTGACATCTCAGCCATGCCATTGGATTGTGGGTGGTAAGGGCTAGCACAATGATCGATGATGTATTCCTTAGTCAACTTCTTCACCTCTCGGTTGACAAAGTGGTTACCCCCATCAGATATTAACATTTTTAGAATTCCAAACCTCGAAATAATGTTATTTTTTAAAAATCTGCAAAAGTTTTGCTATCTGCTGCTCGAGCAGAGATAGCCTCCACCCACCTAGATAAGTAATCTACCGCGAGAAGAATATATTCAAATCCATGACTATTAGGGAATGAGCCCATAAAGTCAATGTCCCACGCATCAAATACATCACATATGATCACTGGTTGCATAGGCATGGCATCTTTGAAACCAATGGTCCCTCCCATTCTCTGACATATGGGGCACGACCTGACAAATTGTAAGCATCTTTAAACAAGGTCGGCCAGTAAAATCCACATTGCGGTATCTTCTCAACGGTCCTCTTCCCAGAATGTTGTCTTCCCGCTTCCAGGGTGTGACAGAGATAGAGGATACTTTGGTATTCGTCTTGAGGAATTCATCTTCTCCATATGCAATCCGGTCCTTCAAAGAAAAGGAACATATCCTCCCAATGGTATTGTCTCGCTTCAGATATGAGTCGATCGATTTTATTCCTAAGGCCATCCCGGAGGAACTTTCTTGGAGACAAGATATTCACTGTGTCAACATACCAAGGGAGTGAGTCAATAGCAGAAATTAACTCATCTGGGAAGGTTTCACGGATGGATTCAGATTCAGGGATTCTGTTATGTTCGATCCGTGATAAATGATCAGCCATGATATTCTTAATGCCAGGTTTCTCTTTAATCTCCAAATCAAATTCCTGAAGCAATAATATCCACCTAAGGAGTCGTGCTTTTGCATGTTTTTTTGCCATTAAGTATCGAATGGCAGAATGGTCTGTGTAAACTGTCACCTTCGATCCAAGAAGAATAGATTGAAATTTTGCAAGGTAAAAACTACAGCAAGCATCTCCTTTTCGATCACAGTGTAATTTTTCTGAGCAGGGTCTAAAACTTTGCTTGTATAGTGAATAGCATACGGGATTCCATCTTTTCGTTGTCCTAACACAACACCTACTGCGAAATCAGATGCGTATGTCATGATCTCGAAGGGAAGAGACCAGCCGGGAGCTTGTAGGATGGGAGTCTCAATGATCCTCCTTTTGAGTAGTTCGAAGGCTTCGAGACACTTATGATCTACTAGGAACTCGGTGTCTTTCCCTAGGATGTCAATTAGCGATCGGGCTAGTTTTGAAAAATCCTTGATAAATATCCTGTAAAATCCAACATGCCCTAGAAAAGATTGTACTTGTTTCACATTTGTAGGTGGCTCGAGCTTCTTGATCACATCAACTTTGGCAGAGTCAACCTGCATTCCCTTCTTGGAGATGACATGCCCCAATACAATGCCCTCTTTTACCATGAAATGTCTTTTCTCCCAAGAGAGCACCAGATTCACTTCCCTACACTTTTGGAGGACTCGATCCAGGTGTGCGAGACAAGCATAGAATGAATCACCATTGACCGAGAAATCATCCATGAAGACCTCCAGAAAATCCCCAACCATGTCAACAAAAATTGGAATCATTCATCATTGAAAGGTGCCGGGGGCGTTGCAAATCCCAAAAGGCATGCGCTTGAATGCATATGTGCCGAAAAGACATGTAAAGTAGTCTTTTCCTGGTCCTCGGGGGCAATGGCTACCTGATTGTATCCCGAGTACCCGTCTAAGAAACATAAGTATTCTCTCCATGCTAATCTCTCGAGGATTTGATCAATAAAAGGCAGCAGAAAGTGATCCTTTTTTGTTGCGACATTCAGGCGTCTGTAATCCACACAGACATGCCATGACGTGGGTACCCGTGTGGTGATCTCTTCTCCCTCCTCATTGGTGATAATCTGAAGTCCCAACTTTTTCGGAACAATGTGCAAAGGTGACACCCACTTGGAGTCGGAGATGGGATATATAAAACCAGCCTTACACCATTTTTCGATCTCGGTCTTAACCACTTCCCGTAAGTTTGGATTCAACCTACGTTGGCATTCACGAGAGGGTTTAGCATTATCCTCTAGGTAAATATGGTGTGAGCACAGGGCTGGGTTTATCCTTGGGAGATCAGACAATCTCCAGCCGATAGCCTTGTGATTTTTCTCCAAAACATTAAGCAGGTGGACCTCCTGCTCTTCGGTCAAATGTGAACTGATAATAACCGGAAGTTGTCCCTTTTCTCCTGCAAGGAAGGCATACTTAAGCGTAGGGGGCAATGGTTTGAGTTCAGGTAGGTCAATATTGTTGTTCGACTCGGGTCCCCTCGGTGGTGCTTCTTGTTGTGATGTGGATGCTTGAAGTGTATCAATATCGGCCATCATCGTGGGTGTTTTTGGTATCGGATCGCTAATGATGGAATGTGGGATGGCAAGCGTCGCATCCGATCTGTGTACCTTACTCAGGGATTGTCCATGAGGAGAATGGACTGACAGGTCGAGAGGGGCCTCTAAGTCTCCTAGAGTATATGTATATGCATGAATGAGCTGGCAGACTAAATCATCAACAACTTCCTCTCCAGATGAGGTTGATTCTATCATAGCAGTTGGGTTTTGTCTCCAGGGCCCAACTGTTGCTTCGGTATAGTCTGTTTCAGTTTCTGATTTTTCAGACTCGATGCTCGACTCAGTGTTAGGTCTTTGAAACCTAGTTTGCTTTATTTTAAGTTCCACTTTTCCAAACTGGATTCTCCTGGATGTGTATCGAATATAGCTCCTGCAATACTAATGAAGGGTCGTCCTAGTATCATTTGGGAGTCTTTCCAATTTCTAGGGACATCCATGCCAAGTATTGTGAAATCTATTGGGTAGTTTTGTCCCTCTATGTTGATGACAATGTTTTGAATCTTCCCCCTAAGTCTTTTAGTTGATGTGTCTGCGAATTGAAGTACAGCTGCAGATTGCTTAAGAGGACCTAGATTCAGATGCTCAAATAGGGTTGTGGGCATGAGATTGATGGATGAACCATTGTCTAAAAATGTTCTTGCAAACTTGATTTCTTTGATTTGGCTAGTGATAAAGTGAGCACCCATGTCTATTTTCTTCCTTGGCAGCTCATTTTTTATAAGGCAAGATGTGGCAACTGAGAGTATGTGTTTCTTTGTTCGACTAGGAGTCTTTTTGTTGGCCCTTGTTGGTGCGCATCTCACCTTAAGGTACTTTTAAAAAGCCGAGTCTTTTTCTATCATCTTGTCTAGGGACAGAGTGACCTTAATATTTTCCTTACAGATGCAGGCCATCTCGTCATCATTTTTTTAGTTTTTTATGTTTTTCTTCTTTACTACCGTAAGAGAACGGGGGAAAGAGATGGACTTGTTGTGATAAAAAAATCACTTTTATTGAATGAAAACTTGTTTACAGGACTTGGACTAAAAGTAGGGAAATTGGTGGTCAGATGTTGCGGATGTATTGGTGGCGTGTCTTCGTCAGACTTAGACTCTGACTCTCCATTATCTTCAGTTGTGCAATCTATCACGGGTGGTGTGGATGGGTCTTCTTCTTTCTCCTCTTGTCTTCCTTCATCAATTTCCCCAGGGTTGTGTGAATTTGTGGACACTGGGGCTATGTCACCATGTTCCTTCGCTCGATCAGGCATGGTTACGGTCCTTCCACTCCTAAGAGAAACATGATAAGCATTATTATTTGGTGAGAGATCGTGTTCAGGTACGGAATACTCAGGTATTAATACTTGACTATGTCCGAGGCTATTTGGGTTAGCTTGAACTTGAGCTGGAATCACGGTCTAGAGTGCGGTCACCTCATCTCTCCATCAAGAGAGTCGATTTATGTCGACTCTCATGTCATGAAGCTCGTCCAGCACTCGCTGGAGTTTCGGAGAGATAGACGAAGAGGAGGAGCCCTGGCCCTGCCTGGCCTGAGGCTGTTGATATTGTCTGAATTAGCCCTGTTGGCCTTGGCATTGATTCAGTTGTGGCTGAGGTTGCGGGTTCTGATAACCTGTGCGGTATTGTTGTGGTTGAGACTGGTAGGTGGGTCGTGCTTGTGGTGGACGAGGGTTCAGAGTAGAGTTTTGATTTGAACGATTGACAGGTTACAGTTATACAAGACTCTGTTTATCTCCATGACTTGTGGAGGCTCCTCGTAAACAGCTTGAGCGGAGATTTCTTCAGTTTGATGGGACAAGACTTGGTCTCCACCCCAATGGCTCTGTTATCCTACCCCTTGACCTTGAATGCAGTGAATTTGGAGTATGGGGGCAGGGGGTGAAGTCAGGGCAGTTATCTGAATCTTAGATACCCAGTCAGCCAATTCCTCCATTTGCTTAGGCAATTTAGCCAGATTCTCCATATTAGATGATTTATGGAGTTCGTCCACCTTTTTATAAATCTGTTCGACCATAGTTAGCTTATCGACTATTATTCCCATATTAGCACTCTGATCGGTCATCAGATTATTCACCATCTCTTTGGCGCTGGATATGTAAGCTCGGTTGGTGGTTTGTGCACGGTTGGATTCAGCCAGTCTTTTGAACACCTTGTAGACAGTGTCCTCATGGTGTCCCATGTAGCTTCCTCTACAGGATACACTTACTAACCCTTGAGTCTCAGGGTTAAGCCCGCTAACAAGACTTTGGACCAGCACCATTTTACTTATCCCGTGTCCTGGGCATTTAAGGATTAAGTCTGTGAATCTTTCCCAGGTTTCATGGAATGGTTCATTCGGGTGTTGGGTAAAGCTTGTGAGCTTGATCCACATCTGATTGATTCTACTAACTAGGTAGAATTTCTTTAAAAATAGAGTCTTGAAAGTGGCCCATGTAGTGACTACTTCCCCTAAGCTTTTTAGCCAGTAAGCCGCCTTATCGGTCAAGGCAAAGGGGACAGCTCTCAGCCTTATGTAGTCCTGGCTAACCTTAGGGTGGCATAGGTTAGCACAAACTAACTCGAAATCACAGAGGAAGATATACGGTTCTTCATGATTATTCCCTCCGAACTTCAGCAACAGTACAAGGAAATGCGGCTTGTGTTTGAACGCATCCTCAAGGGGTACTGACCTCAACCAGTTATAATCATCATCCAATTCAGGGAGGTACGTTTCTTCCATAGCAGCCTCGCCGTGTTGCATTATTGCTATCTGTGTCCTACGCAGTTCATTGTATTGTTCAATAGCGGTTATCCTAGCCAAGAGTGCCCGAATGGGGTCATTGTTGTTCTCATCGTCACCGGGGTTCTTCTTTGGAGGCATTGTGATTAACCCTCAGAAGAAAAGAGTTCAGTATTTAGTGTCAGAATTAAGTGAAGATTTGCTAAGGATAAAAGTTTCCTTAGTGGAGGAGCGAAATGAAGGGTTAGTCTGGGATTGACTGGACTCTAAAGGAGGAGGAGTGCTAAAGATGTTGATCCTAAGACCAAGAAGGATCAAGAGAGTCTTCGCGAGAATGCAGACACAAAGCAAACACAAGTCAAATTCTCAGGTTCACCCACTCAATACAGATGAAGGCACGTCAGGGTTCGGCCTCTTATCTTTTTAATTTTAATTTAATGACAAGATAATCTTGAAAATTAAGCGGAGTTGTTAGGTACCGAAATATTTCACAAAGACTGTCCCGAGTTCGTACAACTAGTTGCACCTACTCTCAGTCAGTATAGGTGTAAGTACGGACTGTTTAAACGGCTACCCATGTTACTTGAGGACGGAGACTTATGCAGTGTCCTCTAAAGCACCCACTCTGCTAAGGGAAGTCGGACCGTAAAACGGCTACCCGAGACCCTCACTAAAAAGTAGCTAACTGTTTTTAAAAACAGTAGTCTGTGAAATTTCTCAGTTTTGGCTCTATCCAAAGTGTGCGTTCTAATCCTTACAAACAATGAGTGGGTTCCTCTCCACCAGACACAGGTTAAATTTATGTCAGTTTTATTTACAGTTGCCTTGATTAGCAGTCCAAATTTTAAATTAAGGTTGTCACTCCAGTTTATGTGAGCACATAAATTCACGCCTAACGAGCACTCCCAATTCCTTTAACTCCTAAGTTGTAAAACTTGAGGAAGGAGAATCGAAAAAGCTAATGCAGACATAAATCAATGATGCATGCTTAAGAGAAAGACTTACAATGAATCCTCGCATTCTTCATGCGGGATGCAATACAAGGAATTGAAATTTACACTAAATGATATGCACATATGAAAAATGCCCTAAGCAGATAGTTCTATTAGTGGGAAGAATTGATTTCAAATTTTGGCTAATCTTGAACGATCTATAGTGCGTTTAATTAGTGAAAGTGCGACCTAAGAATTACGAGCACAATCAATGATAAATAAGCAAGCGTATATGTGCCTAAGTCCTACGCCACTCAAGTCGGGTCCCAACCACACAGAAGGGGTTGAAACAGACCCGACACACCATAGAAAAATTTTAGTCTGTATTACAAGGGTTCAAAGAGAGGGACCCTGAGAATAATCCAGAAATTTAAACCTAACTAAGCTCTCTCTCACAAAGATTAAAATTTAATTTTCTATCCTTGCAGATCCTTGATTATATCCCTCAAATTTTGCTCCTAGTAGTCTGCAAAGAGAGAAATTGCGGTTAGTTTCCGAAGCAAGAGAGAAATGCAAAATAAAATGCAAAAAGAAAAAAAATGACGCAGAAATGAATTTCACAAAAATTAATTACAAAAAATGATAAAATCCTAAAATTTGATGTTCCCTGGCAACAATGCCATTTGATGAACGTGAAATTCGCCTCTTTAACAATGATGAATTGTAGTATAGAACTTATCTGCAATTTCTAAAAGTTGGGGGGTATGTAATGTACTCCTGGAGGGGGTATTTCTGCAATATCTGGAAAGTCTGGGGGCTTCGGTGCGATTTTCCCACTGTGCATCCAGCAGGCTTGGTTGGCGAAGTGGAGGCTCGGGGGTCCCGAGCCTAGGTGGCAGCTGGTGGTGGCTCGGAGTCCCCGAGGCAAAGGCTCGAGCGCCGAAGCTTAGGCTCAGGAGCTGGACCTCAGGCTCGGGTATCCGAACCAGAGGTTTGATGCCGGAGCTGAAAGCTCGGTCTGAGGCTAAGGCTCGGATGGACCGAGCCTCCCTGTGGCTGGGAATGCAAGGCTCAGAAGTCCGAGCTTGGAGGTATGGGGAGCCGCTGATGTGGCGATTCGAGGGACGTTAGATCAAAGGTGATTGCCTAGATCCAACGGTAGAGGGTGGCTGTAGCGACGGCTGAGCTGATGTTGGCGGAGGCGGCCACACAGGAGACGACGACAGATGGCCGCGGGGACGGTGGTGCATGGAGGAGCAGAGGTGCTGGGCGACTGAGGCTTCGGCCAGTCGACACACGACCGACAGAGCCTAGGGCGTTGGCAGCAGCGGTGGTCGCCTGATGGCACCGACGAGGACGAGACAGGAGTCGGCTGAGGGAGCGATGCCATCGATTGGAGGTGCTAGTGTTCCTGCAAGTAACAGAAGAACACAAATGGGGGGGGGTGCGGATCTCCGAATGTGGCGGAGGGGCGGTGCTCCGACCTTTGCAAGGTCTGAGAGGATAGGTCTAAAGGTTGATGGAGCAGGGATAGGATCAAAGAGGCGGAGCTATGGTGTGGGCGAGAAGATGTGTGATGATCGCGAAGGCGGAGGGTATGATCACCTGAGACGAGCTTGGAAGCTCGAGGCAACATGCAAGGAAGGGGACAGGATCTCGTCGGAGGTCACCCCGTGCCTTGCTGTCACCAAGGATGTCGAGGTTCTTTTCTCCAGAAATGGCGGATGGGTTTAGAGGATGCCGGAGGTAGGGGCTTTATAGGAGGCAGGTCGACGACATTACGAAAGGGGGAGTAGTCAAATGAGTGGAAGGCGTGGGCGGCGACCGTTATTTGCGTGAGGCATAAAGACGAAGGCGTGGGAGTGGGGCGGTGAAGAAATGGCTGAGCAGGGGAGGGGGGAAACGGATGGATGCTAGCATGTGACCCAGGGGGTGGCGTGGAGTGAAGAAAGTGGGGTGCCACATGGCACGCCCCGGAGCTGCCACGTGGCAACCCAAAAAAATCGAAATTAAAGAGGTGAAAATAAATAAGAGGATACCTCGGATCGAAAATTTTCCCTTAAAAAAGTTGTTCGTCTCGACGAGATCTACAACTTTCATGAAGGGCCTGGGAGTAAAAAGAGGTCACCTGTGCGAAGCGGTATTTTTGGTGGTTTTCCATGTGTATAGAAAACCAGCTTTTTTGGAGTTTGTAATTTTTTGTTGGTTTTAAAGAGGATAAAAATTCTAGAAAAAAATGATAAAATATAAAGAAATTAATTACACGCTGATCTGATTTTTTATTTTTAATAAATAAGAAAGTGGGAAAATAAAATAGAAGTATGAAACACACAATTTTTGTACAAACTGACAACGGACACTCGGACACAGTCAGTTTCTTTGATTTCAGTTTTAATATGGAATTGGATTTTTATGACGCTCATTAAAACTTTCATCAAAGGACACAAGTGAAGAAGAAATAAAATTAAAAGGGTTAATTATGTACATAAAAACTCAGGTCAAAAATTGAAAAAAGTCAAAATGCGCAAAAGAGGTTCAAAACCCAACTTTCACATATGAGCTTCGAATTTTATGAAATTTGGTCTTGTTTTGAAGGTTTGTGAAAATGGAGTACTTTAAAAGTGAGTAGACCAAAATCGCACACTGTATGAGGGAGATATGCTCGTTTTAGTCTGTCAGATGTGAAATCAGATGTTTGGGATTATTTGACACTTATTTGAGTTAGTAATTTTTTTGTATTTTTTATTTATTCTTGTTAGTAATATCTATACAATGGAGTGGTTTGGGGTCAATCGGAATTAGGATGAATTAATTACAAATGTGAGAAGTTAGTAGCTTTTTGGGCTAATTTATAAATAGAATTTTTAATGCAATTATGTATGATGAAAGGCAAATATTATTCACACATGTATAAATGTTAATAATGCTCTATTAATGATTAAATGCATGTGAATCTTGGGGAACAGATCCTAATTGACCAATTTTAGCATGATGAATATGAGATTCATCAGTCCTTTGCCGATGTGTTAGAAGCCATGACCAGTAGGAGTTCCTCCGAGCTCCAGCTCCTACAGGTGCATTCTCCATTCACGTCAGATCCATGCTAGGTATTTCGATCTCTTCCTCTTCTAATTCTCCTCTTGCCTACTCTTCTCTTGTCAATCTCCCTCAATTTCATGTAAAACCATCATCAGTCATCGTTATTCCATCTTATCCGATCGATTATGCGTTCTCCGTTTACCCAACCATATCTGACCATCTCGGATCTATCGAAATCTGAGAATTGATCTGCTTCCACCGCTTTCGGTTGAATATTTCCACTCACTCTTCCATTTTTTTATTGTTGTTTGGACTGAGGCATTGCAGCTTCGAGTCAGAGTTTCCTTGTAGGACTTCATCGCTTAGAGCATGAAGGACCGAGAATGCCACTATAGTTTCCGATCATCATCATCAAGCACCCTTGCAACCTAAGCCAATCATCATCGAAGACCCACAACATAGAGGAACTAATTGAAACTAAGCATCATCCTCGAGCATCTGGATCTAAAGAACATTATCAAGAAGCACCGCATAGATCGGATCGAAAGTGTCGAGCATCCTTTGCATGATTGATGAACGTCAAATTTGTCTCTTTAATAGTCAGGTAATGTCGTAGCACAAGAGGCAAATTTGGTTCATGCAAAGAGATCACACCTTCGAATATGTGGACATTATTTATACTTGGAAAGTCTACTAAGGTCGAACACAGGGACACAGGCCGCTTAAATATATTTATCAAATTTTGGTCTATTAAATTTATATGTTAATATTTATAATATTTAAATTTTCATGTAGATGCATAATAAAATGCAAGTCAAATAATGTAAATAATTGTGCATGTATTTTTTGTGGACTTTTCAATGCAATTTTAAGATGATGCATGAACATAATGCAAGGTTAAATGCAAGACGCAAACATACAGAACAATCTTTGCAAATATGCGCTACAGAAAATGAACATAAGAGATGGATTAAAAATCAGAGTCAAATTGAGCATCAAAATAAAGATTGAATATCTATTAATGGAAGAGACTTATAGATCATGGGACACTTTATATCATCAAAAACTCAACGTATTTCATTTAGTGTCAAATTAGAAAATCAATTATGTCATTAAGTAGAAGAAAAGAGCTTCAAAACGACACTGAAAGCATGCAATTTGGATCTAAGATGCTAAAGTTATGAAAGAAACAATGTAGGGGCATAAATGCAATAAAAATGCCAAAAATAAAAGATAAATAATCACAAATGGGTCCCTAAAGGGTCCAATTTGCAATTTGGCAAAACTTTTCATGCCCTTCTGTAATTTATCCTTAAGCGTAGGGACCAATTTGTAATTTACGAAACCCAATCGGGGCTTTGTGTAAAATGTCCAGGCGTGTACGTGATGCGTACGTGCTTGGACCTCTTTATAATTATGGAAAGTCCTGGGGTTCTTTCTGCAAATTACCCAGCCCCCCACGTGCGAGGCACATGAGGAGTCAGGTCTGGGGGAGGCGCAGCTTCAGAGGACACGTGGCGAGCGTTGGTGCTTCGGAGTGTGGCTCGGATGAATCGAGCCTGCAGGTCCATTGGTGGGTGACGTGGCATCATCAAGACCATTAGATGGCATCCGAGAGGTGCCATCTAATGGCGCATGGGCTTCGTCGTCCGCCAGGGGAGAGAGAGCGTAGATAGGTCTTTGTCGAGCTTGCCAGAACCTCGTTGGGCTCCTCCATGGTCTAGAAGGGTGGTGGTGAAGCATCCCGACCACCTGGCAAAGATGGCCGACCGGAGAGGAAGTGGAAATGATAACTGTAGATGACGTGCGACAACGCACCACCAGAGCTGATGCTCGAGATCGGCGTGGACGTGTGTTTTCTGAACATTGAAGCACCTACAGATGTTAGATGATAGCTGAAGCAATGTGGGTGCGTGCGAGTGGAGTGAGGTGGAGTGGGGTCCCGTGGAGGTGGAGGAGAGGGGGACTCAAGCTCCTTCTCCAACGAGGTCAAGAAAGAGATGGTTCGGAGTAGGAGAGGCTTCTGGAGAAGGGAAGTGGCATGCGAGGTTCTCGGAGAAGATGCTGGTGGTAGGGAGGAGATAGAGGGATGGCCAGGCGATAGAATGGTTGCGTGTGTGAATCGGATTAAAGTAGAAAAAACACCAAGAAAAGTTGGAAGGCTGACCTGGAGGATCCGAGGAGGAAGAAAGGGTAGAGGAAGCGGCTTGGACTAAAGTCCTAGGGACTTTGGGCCTTCGCACATGCTGGGTGGCCGGTCCAGCGAGCTCGAGCATTCGCCGAGTGGTGGAGCATACATGTTCGGAAGGCCATGGATCACACCAGGGGATAGGGTCGTCATCGCCTCGACACTGCCCTTCGCTGTCACCGGAGGGCAGAGGGAACTGGATCGCATCCCCTTTGGTTGGTGGATGGGGGTGAACGGTGGAGGAGAGACCACTTTTATAAGAGGAGGTGGAGGTCAGTTATGGTGGTGGCGAGGTGTTCGTAACGGGTGGAATGAAGGCTAGGGAGTACGACGGGAGTCATTGACGGATGAGCGAAGAAGATGGATCTGGGGGCGACATGGAGGTGGTTTTGAATCGAAGAGGGGATGATAGAAAATGAGAGGAAATGGAAAGGGGGCAAGGGTTTCTCTATGCGTAACGCATAGAGCGGAGACGGCTAGAGGAGTACGATGAGCGTGAGCCGTTAGATCTTGCGATCCATTGGCTCGGATGAAGGCGTGAGTGGAGGGCAGCGATCATATCTCATCAAATGATCGTGTGGCTAGGACATGGGCGGAGGCGAGCAGTGTAGATGAGAAGGGAGAGTTTGATAAGATGGTGGAGATGAAGCAGGAGGCATGGCTATGTAGGAGTCGTATGATGTGAAGGAGATTGGGCGACTGAGATGTGGGCGGAGTTGAGCGGTGAGGATCTGATTTGAGATCAGATCTGATGGTTGACAGTGAAGCGGGAGCGGACGGTCGTGATGGAGGTGGGGGCGTGATCCAAGGGTGCAAAAAGAATGGGGCCACATGAAGGAAGAAGAGCAACTGGATAAGGACTGATCCAGTTATTGCAACCGAGGCAGAAGGAGGCGATGACGATTAGATTTGGGGGTTGATCTGACGGCTGGAGCGGATGCACAAGTGAAGGGCTAGGATGAAGGCGGGGGAGTGGAGATCCAAGGACTAGGAGAGGAGAGGAGCTGGGTGGCGCAAGAGGGGGCGACGAATGGCAGCTCCAGAAAGAGCCATGTGGCCACTCCAGAAAAATAAATAAATAGAAAATCAAATAAACATAAAAAAGAATTAATTAGAGGCAAAATTAGGAAAAGGTCAAAACATAAAAGTTGTAGATCTCGATGAGATCTGCAAGTTTCATGTTGGAAAAAAGTCAAAAGAAGTTATCTGTACAAAAGTATGTTTTAAGGGTATTTTTAAAGGGATAAAAACACCACTTTTGGGTTTTGATATTTTTTGTATTTTTTATTTATTTTAAAGGTTTTATAGACAATTATTTAAATCTAATTTTTATGGGTTTTAATAAGATAGAAAAATAAAGAAGAAATTAAATATAATTAATAGAGTTAGCTATTTAGAGGTATTTATAGGTCAGTTATATATAGAATATAATACAATATAAATTGAATGAATTATTAGGAAATTTTTTGAATTATTTAAGACAGAGTATTAAGAATTGAATTTTAGCATGATGAATACGGGGTTCATCAATGATTTCATAGCTTCAGGATCTAATTCACCTTCACTGGAGATCCGAGAATGGGTAGCTTCGTCCGAGCACCTAGAATTGATCGGAGCACCACAAACTGCGACTAGCAGTACACAACATCTGCCACGAAGCACCTGAGATCTGAAATTGAGTCCGAGCAGCATACCGACCATCAACTACGATCTGCATCTGAATCTGAAGAAAAACCACCATCGAGCCACGATCAGAGATGACACATGCAACCACCGCCACCCACGTGGATCCTTAAAGCATCGTCTCTCTAGAACCCCCATGTGATCAACATGCCCTACATTGGTATATTTACACCCTTTTCCCAGTGTTTTCCTTTAGTTACTTTTTAATCCTTCTTATGTATATAAAGCACTATAATAATTGCATATTTCTCTAGCTATTTCTTATATCCGGACATTAGTCCTAATGAATTGTCAGCACATGTTTCCTCGCATGTTTGTCTGCTCTTTTTCATTGATATCCTTGAAACTTTCAACTATTAATAAAATTAAAGAACCTTTTGTGTAATTGCAGTTATATCCATGTATTCTAAACTTTAGTTCTCATCTTATTTCGCATCAATTAAATAACTATATTGTCCTAAAAAATCCACAAAAATTCCAGTAACCTCATGTTAACTTGTTTTAACTCCAATAATTTTTATTTCAAAAAATATTTTGTTTTGTTATTTTTAAAATAAAAAACAATAAAATTTTGCTCTATTTACACTAAACATTTTCATAAAATTTGAAAAATGTTTTAAAATTCCAAACCAATTATTGTGTATGCCTTTTTTATAGTTTTATCATATGTATAATTTTTGTTTAAAAATCCTTTCAGAAAAATACCAAAGTCTTATAAAAATTATATAAAATCATTAAAAAAATAAGAAAAATATATTTTTGATATTATTTGAAAGATAAAAAAAATAATTCTACAAAATTAGTTTCTAGTTGATTTGACTCTATTTCTATTTCAAAATCCAAAACACTACCTCAATTTGTATTTCTACATTATTTTCACATTTAATTAAGTTCAAATCCATAAAATATGAAAATTATACAAATAAATTACCAAAAATAGTAAAAAATATTAAGACATAAAAACATTTTATTACAGAATTTTAAAGCATTTTTTACATAATTTGAAAACACAAAAAATACCTCTTTCTCATTTTGTTTATCTCTTGCTTTTGAAATTAGTTTTTGAAAATTAAAATTCGCAAAATTAAAACCAACTAATAATTAAAAATAAAAAATATTAAATTATAAAATATTTAAATTCATTAAAAATATAAACTCTTTAAAATCATAAAAATCCATAAAATCAATTAAAAACAAACTAAAAATTAAAAGAAGAAACGAAAAGTCTTTGTTATTTTTTAGGAATGAATAACCCTCATTTCAAAACAGCTGTCTAGGCTGGCTATCGAGCCCAACGAGCCAAGCCAGCCCCTGGCTCGGGCTCAGGCTCGTTCGAGCCTAGCCAAGCTGGCTCGGGCTCGACAAGGTTCAAGTCGAGCTCCTTATCGAGCCTAATCTGGGATCGAGCCCAAGTCGAGCTCGTTAAGGAAAATGGGTACTTTTTGGTGGAAAAGTGTTTTGTGCGGGGTCGAACTCGATATCTACTCTACCAAAGACTGTGTTCCTTTCCAATAGGCCACTATCTATGTTATGTCTAAAATCTTAATTATAATATATATTGTAACATTATATCTTCTTATAAAAATTACTATTTTTAATGCGTGAGCGGGGGTAATTTTGTGGATGGGATGGGATTGATTTGAGAATTGGGTCATGACTCGTGACTCCTGGGATGCTCAAAGTTAGTGGAGGGTGATGAATCTGTGATTCATCACTCTAAAAGTTGAAAATAGAGTTTTGTTCCCGAGTAATTAGCTGCATATTTCCACTTATATTGCATAATTAACATTCATGCATGTGTAAATAATATCTGCATTTTAACATTCATATTTGCATTAAATAAGAAAGCCCAATTCACTTGTAAATATTCACCTGTATATTCACCATATTTTACCTATTTGTATATATTTTATACTCAAATCCAATAAAATCAACTCCATAGTGTATATATTACTAACACTAATTAAAGAAAAATATCAAAAAATACTAACTTGCAAATTTGACCAATAAAATCCAAATCCAAATTTGAAACTAGGAGCCTTAAAATGCACATATCTCTCTCATACATTGTCCAATTTAGGTTTACTCACTTTTAAAGTAATATACATTCAGAGACCTTCAAAACAAGACCAATTTCACTTAAATCGGAGCTCGTATGCAAACTTGGGTTTTGGGCCCCTTTTGTATATTGTACATATTAACCAAAATGCCCTTGCATTCTATCCTTTTATGTTCTTAATTATTAAAAATCTAAAAAAATTAGATTAAGTTGTAAATATTCTTTTCACATTTTCTCTATTTTTATTTTAAATTTTCTCTTATTTAAAAATGACAAAAAATTGCAAAAGATAAAAATGTGGTATTTTATACCTATAAGGTACCACCCAAAAATATACTTTGTACAGATGATTTCAATTGATTTTCGACCCTTCACAAAAGTTGTAGATCTCTTCGAGACGAGTCACTTTTGTGTTGACCACTTTTTGATTTAATCCCTTTTGTTATTTCTTTTTTATTTTTCTTTACATTTAATTTTTGAATTTTTTAGGAGCGACATGTGGTGCTCCTGGAGCCGCCACATGTCACCCCATTTTTTTATTATTTTCGAATTTATTATTATTATTTTATTATTACTATTTTAATTATTTTAGTAGTCTACTATATTTATTATTTATTTTATTCCCATTTTACTTCTTCTCCCCTTACTTGTCTTCCACTCCAAGCTACCAACTCACCACTTCCTCCACCATCCCTCCATCTTCTCCACCTCTTTTCTAACTCCCTCCTCCTCTTTATATTCACATCTCATCCTCCATTTTTTCTTGATCCACCGTTTCTTTAATTGAGAGGGAGAGACCACCAACCCCTGAGTGTTATCGGTGACATCGTCAATATTTTTCAGCCGAGCAACGATGGTTTCAAAGGCGAGATCCACGAGGACTCCTCCTCGTGTCGTTGTGCATCTCTTCGGGTCACAACCGAGCTTCTTTGATCTCTCGCCAAATTGAATCGAGGTGATGACAATCAGAGTGCAACATTGGTCCTCCACAATCGGACGAACCACACAGGTAAGTTATCTTCACTTTGTCATTTTTTATCTAGCATTATTTGTTTATCTTGTTCATCACGAAAAAAACCACATCATCAACCACCACCATCACAATCATCATCGCTACCATTTTTATTCATTCACAATTTCATATCATGTTTACAAAAACAAAAAAAACAAAAATAAAAAAAATAAAAAACCAGGGAAGAAGCAGCCGTAGCTGCCCCCTCCCTAGCTGCTCCATCGCCGCTGGCCGCCGTGCTCCCGCTTGTGGCATCCCCCTCGTGGCGCCCCGTCCCCGGCAGCGGCACCATTTGATTGACCTCGGATCTACCCTTTTTAATAGTATCGAATTAACGATTTCATTGCAGTCAGATAAATCTAGATCGATCAAAAATTAACCGCACGAATCGAATAATCAACGAATGAATGTTCGCGTGGTTTTATGTTTGTTTAACCTGGACAAGCTTCTGGGACGACTCAAGGAGGCAAAGGAACAACTCGAGATCAGATTAGATAATTAGATCATTGTTTTTCAAGTGGGATTTTTTTTATTTTTTTTATGTAATAAAAAATGCAGATGCACTGATGCAGATGAATTAGGTTACTAAGAAAACAATCGACTTAGCCAAAATTAATTTGAATGTAAATTCGTCCAAATTGGCCAAGTTATATTTTTTCTGTAAACATAATCCAATGATGAATGCAAATGTATTTTTTGGAATTTTTGGATTTAAGATGCACAAATGAAAAATGCAAACTTTTGTTGGGTTTTTATGCAATTTTTCGTGCAAATGGTATGCAAAAATTATGAAAAAATACTAAAAATGAAATATGACGAAATGAAGCTATACTATTTTTTTAGAATTTTCTGACACTTTATAATTTTTTTATGAATTTTTTTACTGAAAACAGAGCGATTGTGAGTATTTAATTCCTAATTGATCCATGAAATCAAATTATCCAGAGAGCTATTTATCTCAATTAGATATTTTAATAAGGAATCCTAGAGAGTCATTCGCAATTTTTTCGTAATTTTTGGAGCAATAAATAAATATGTGCGAATTTCAAAGCTTAACTGGATAAAATATCACTGATTTTCAATCTCTGATTTTTAATAAATAATCTAATGCTCACAAAAATGCAAATAAATAGCCATGAGATAAAGAATTAGTTGCTCATCAAAGTGCTATTTTTCATTAAAATAAATGATGCAAGATAACTGTCCAAATAAATGCTCAAACACAGGGTTGTTCATGCAATACAGAATCAAAATTGTATGAACTGAAATGTGCTCAAGGTTACTTTTGGAATTAAATAAATATGACGGGCTGACTGTGCAATTTTCACAAAACATAAAAAATTAAAATGACCTGGACATTTTCCGCAAGCCAAGGCACGGGGGTGGCTAGGGCTCGCGAGAGAGGGGAAACAGCTTTGGGCGATGTGGCGGCGGGCGGTTCAGAGGCAGTGGGCGATTCAGAGGCGGCGGCTCGCAGCGTGAGGCACACGCGCGGAGGACGGCGTGCGGCGAGGGCCGGAGCGAGCGTGGCTGGGCAACGGCAGCGGCCACGCCGTGAGCGATGCAACTAACTGCCTAGAGGCTAGAACGACGGGGAAGCGGCTCAGAGGTGAGGAGCATGGGCAAAGGAGCAAAGGAGTGCGACACATGTACGGCGATGACGGTCGTCGTTTGCCCGTGCTCCTCACCTTTAAGCCGCTTCCCTGCCGTTCCTGCCTCCTGGCAGCCCCACTGACGAACCGCAAAATCGGCCCTTTAAAAGTGTGTAATTAACACTTGATAATGTCGTAGCAGTCGGGCCAATTCGGGCTCATCAAAGACCATCTGATTTAAATATGTATCAATCAAAATGAGATGGTCGTATTTATTTTTATTTTACTTGGCAAGAAACCAAGGTCGAACTCAGGGACACGAGCTTCTCTCATATTAATCGGATTTTTATCTATTTAATTAAGCGTTGAGTTGAAGCATTATAGGTCAAATCATGCAAAGAGGCACAACAACGCACTAAAAATAAACATGCATTTTTTTATTTTATTATGCAAGTTAATGCAAGGAAATACAATGCAAATATGCCCTAAGTCAGAATAAATATGATGAGCAATTTAAACCATAAGTTACTTTCAGATTTTAAATGAGATGACAAAAGCAAGATGAACAAGGCACAGATTAAGTAACAAGTGACACTTAGCTATCAAAACAATACATCAAAATTAGTGTGTCCATCATAGAAAATGATCATGCCATTAGAAAGTTCATCAAACCCGCTTTAAAATGAAACTGAAATCAACTCGATTAGACATACGAAGCTCAAGATATGCAAGAACAAAGACAAGGGCATAACTGGAAGAAAACATGAAATAAAATTGCAAACAGGTCCCCGGGAGGGACTAAAATGCAATAAAAACAAAGAACGAGTCCTTCCCTGTAAATAAACCACACGCGCGGGGGCTTATCTGCAATTATTGAGACCCGCAGGGGCATGAGTGCAAATAACAGGTGCTGCACATGCGTCAGGACCTGGATGCAAAATGGAGAAGATGGTGGGGCTTCTGCGTAAATTACCCAGATGGCACGTGCTATGCACGCGCCATCCCGGTTCAGAGGAAGGCTTGGGCTCGGCAGAGGCTCAGAAATTGCTTCAGGTCAGCTCAGAAGTTGGCTTGGGCTCACTGCAGGCTCGGGCTAGGTTTGGAGCATCCGAACCTACTCGTCTGGATCTGACGCTCGGAAAGGTCTCTGGAACTGCCACGTGGTTGATTATAAACCATCCGATCGTGGCGATCGGATGGCTACTAAACCGGTATGCTCGCATGACGTGGCTTGGTCTGGATCGTCTGATCGCCGCTGGAGAGACCAATTCGACGGTCGCTGCTCCTTCTCCTCCATCTCCAGCTGGCGGAGGGTTCAGGGCTCCGACGAAGTCGCCCGAACTCCGCCACTCATCTCCGGTGTCGGTGTTGCTCGCCCGTAGCTCCTGGAAGAACGTCGAGGAAGCTGGGAGCTCGGGGATGCCGTCACTGATCCGGAGTAAGGTCATCGGTGCATAGGTGTCAGTGGCGGAGTTGATGAAGAATGCTCCGGCGAGAGCTCCGTTCATTGAAAGCTCCAAGACCTGCAGAGTTAGATTGATAGCCGAAGCAGAGATGCGAGGTGATTGTGCGTGGTGAGGTGGAATGGAAGCTCTTGTGGGGGGAGAACGTGGGAGCTCGGCGCTCCTCCGCCGTGGGTGGCAGAGGAGATGGGTCGAGGGTGGTCTGAGGTATGGAGGAAGGGAGAATATGATCGGATATAGGCGCGTGAAAGACGGGGGTGAGGCGGAGCTACAGCTATGATCAATGGAGGTCGGAGACAAAGGAAGAGTCCTAGATACTTAAGGGAAATTGAAGAAAAATACCAAGGAAGAAGAAGGGTACTTACCGGAGGTTGGGCGGAGCGGGAGCTTGGGCTGGGCATCGGTGATGATGACCGGGTCTTCGCTGGACTCCGGCAGCTAATCAGAGCAGCTCGAGCGGTCGCGATGGCGCCGCAGCAACGCCTTGTTCGGCGGAGGGTCTCACCAGGGAGCCTCGTCGTCTTCGCTCAATCCGGCCACCTCCCCCTGTCACAGGGAGGTGGAGGAGGGCTGGGCGAACCCCCATGTAAAGGTGGACGAGGGAAATGGATGGAGGGGGCGTGTATTTGAAGGTGGTGATGGCGGAAGTTATGCGTGGAGACGTGGGTTTAATGGCAGATGTGGGTCGACAGGGAGGACAACGGGGTTCGTGGAATGATGCGCGAGGGAGATGGAAGATGGGGGAACGCCGTGGGGCAGTTGGCGAGTGGAGGTGGTCGATGGAGTGGAGGAGGAAAAAGGAAGGGGGCGAGTGGTGCGCGAGATGGAAGACGTGTGAGAGGTGGTCATCGGGAGGTTGACGATGACGCGGGGGCCGTTGGATCTGGAGATCCAACGGCGAGGATGAAGGCGCACAACGACGATCTTGATCAAATCCGGGGTGAAGTGATCGGAGAGCTGCGGAGCAGCCACGTGTCATGCTAAGGGAAAGACGCTTAAGGACGGTGACGATGGGAAGCTAAGGTCGATCGAGCAGATGAGGACGACGCGCGAATGAACGACGGTGATTAGAGCACAAGAGGCGATGCGATCAAAGGCAGATGCATGAGCCACGAGGCGCATAGGAGGCGAAACACGGGCAGACGGCTTGGATGTGATGGAGGTTTTGATTAGAGGGCTGGGAATAAGAGCAGATCTAGCTGCTCAGATGAGAGGATCGAGGGTGTGATCAAGCGGACCATGAACCACCACGTGGTGCGCTCAGCGAGAGGCGCGAACGAGCAGTGATGATTGGTGGCGGGGAAGATTTGATGGCTAGGAAAAAGAGGAGGACGTGGACACAGCTGGGCCGTTGGATTCAAAGCGAAATCCAACGGTCAGGGACGGTGGCGGATGAGACAAGGGAGGCGGGCCACGTGGCTCACCCAGAACGGGCCACGTGGCCCAATCAGATTATTCAGAGAGTATTTTTGATTTTTGAGGGTTAATTTGGCCGAATTTAAAAAAACTCAAAACATGAAAGTTGTAGATCTTGATGAGATCTACAAGTTTCATGGTGACCAAAACTGGAGATGAGATCAAATGAAGACTCGAAATATTTTTGAAGGTATTTTTAAGGCTAAAAATACCACGAATTTTTGTTTTGCCAAATTTTTGTGGTTTTTAATTTATTAAGGACTCTGATAATTACAGGACATTAACTGGGTTTTATTGACACAAAGCTTAAGCATGGGGGTTATTAATGGGCAATTAAGATGATGAAATCGAGTTTCATCACCCCCCTATACTTAAACTATGCTCATCCTCGAGCATCAAAGAGAATGACTAAGTTGGATTAACCCTCTTGTGCATGTGAGTACAGGATCCAATCAGATCAAGTTGACTCAACTTTAGAGGTCCAAAATTCTAGAATTCAACTCAGCCTTAACCAAGAGGTACCCAATTCCTCTAATTCTCTAGACTCTCTCTGATATACATATAATCTAAAAGATATGAATTTTAGTGTTGACTGCAATTTCGAGAGTAGAGTTAAATCGTCACCCAAAGTCCTGGTCCGAGAAAATCTCCTAAGGACCCAATCCTCAACACTAGGGAATAAATCAAATCTTGCATTCAGTCCACCGTCTCTTTAGTTGTCAAACTTAGAAAATGTCGATGGAAGGCCAGTAATGGAGGGCATGGGATTGTGTCATTTCTTCTCTCCCTCTCATTGGAATAAGGATTCTCTCTAGTGCCTTTTACGCAACACATTTTTTTGGTGTTGATCAGTGCGTCCGTCAAGAGAAGTTGGAGCCGTCTGCACTTATTTTCCTGGGAGTACACTGGGGTGTGTCTTTTTTGAGTACCTATCGTACCTTCGACACCCAGACTTGTAGCATTTACGATGCAGAGCCCTTTTTTGGTGCAAGCCCGACTCCTTGTCCTAATAGCGGTGGTCCAAGTGGACACTTTGAAAAGTTTGGGAGCGCTCGCCTTTGGTGGAAGCTCTTTGATATTTGACTTTGTGGAATGAGAGCTTTTCTTTGAATTTTATTGACTTGTATAAATTTTTGGCTAGCTCCACTGCTTTTACCAAGAGTTGGCGCACACTGATCAATAATTTTTTTTCATTTATATCACACCCTGGCACTTAGGTCAATATCAAGAGATTAGTATAAGAATCAAGTTCTCATACTGGCTAATATTGCTGACACTCAGGTTTCATGAAGCCTTCAAAGATTTTATCCCATCCTCGAGCATCATTAGAACAAATCCAGACTCAACTTCCTCATCCCAATCCCTCAGGTGAAAAGTCAACC
The DNA here is from genome assembly GCA_037367405.1 of Ottelia alismoides. Classification (NCBI taxonomy): domain Eukaryota; kingdom Viridiplantae; phylum Streptophyta; class Magnoliopsida; order Alismatales; family Hydrocharitaceae; genus Ottelia; species Ottelia alismoides. The sequence goes on from JAZKJV010001506.1 coordinate 503,618, forward strand.
CATCTCATCAAAACCGCAGTCGTGCATGTGATGTGCTGATCATATTCTTTATGTATGAGACTAAGCATGGAATATAGCATGCAAATCTAGAGACCTAGGGAAATGTGGATGATTAAGTCTATGACTCTGATGGCTAAGGCTGGTTAACCTAAAATCTCAAAGACCTCATAAAACTAAGTTTCCTTGAACATTTCAGATCCTGGGTGGAAGTGTAAGTGTAGAGGATTAATCCAACTCCTTCATTCAAGAACACATTTTTTTTCATTTTTATGGATTTTAATTAAAGGTTAAAACACAAGTTAGACTCAACTTTCCTTGAGGAGAAATAAAAGATTTTCAAAACCATGTCACACAAATAAAAGATTTTCAAAATATTTTCAAAATATATTTTTTTTCAAAACAAAAAATCTCATTTTTAAAATCATTTTCAAAAATATTTTTAACAACATAGTGTAACATAGTATAGAAAAGCCGTGAAATCATTTGAGTTCTCTTAGTCCAAAGAATTTTACTTTAGCCAAAAAGTTTTAAATTTTTCAAATTTTTCAGATTATAGCTAAAGTAAGTAAATTGTATATACGGTATACCCCCTATCCTTAAACTTTGCTATGTCCTCATAGCACTAGATGATACAAGTCCATAGGTCCATTTAAGTACAGAGAAATATACGGGAGCTAAGAGGGGCTCCCCCTATACTTAGGTTAGAAATAACCTAAGTATAAAGGCAAGGAGAGGAGTAGAGAAATCACAGGGACCCGGGTCCCCCCTATACTTAGGTTGAGATTAGCCTAAGTATAAAGATGGAAATTGATGTTGGGAGGGACCCAAGTTGAACGAAGAAGAGGAATGGATTTACAAGTGAGCGGTTTGAATCTGCGGAGATGAATGGAGTGACTAAGGATTTGGGGTGTGTATCGAAGCAAGCAGGGCTCAATCAAGCAAGCAAGACCCTTAATTTCACCAACTCACACATGAAACCAACCGAGGTTGGTTTATTACCTTGTTGGTTTTATTGGTGATAAAACATTAGATTTTTACGCGAAGAAAATGTGAGGTGAAAATCAATACGTACACGCGGGTGTTGCTCTCCCAAAACCAAAGTTTTACTCCATTTCAGGTTGACTTGCAATTAACAGACCCAATTTTATTTAAGGTTATCACTGAATTAAGGTTAGCCCAAAAATAAAGAAATCATCGTCTACCGTTCATTCCCTTTTTCCATTAACCTAGGTGATCAAGCTAGGAAAAAGAAACCGAGAAAAGCCAGGTATTCGATAAAAACCGCGATCTAGGCTAAGCGAGAAATCATGCAGTGATTTGGCGATAAATCTGTGAAAAACTTGGGCCGTTTTGAAAACCGAAATCAATATGTATGCAAGTCGATAAAAGCCGCACCTAATCATGCATCTATTAGCGGTGAATGATTTTCATTAATTTTAGCTAAGTGAGGCGAGATTATGTGCATCTAAATTTAAAGTGTGTCCGACCTACGAGCAAGCACGTAAAAGATAAAAAAAATGAAAAACCGCTCCAAGAGTCGCGTGCCTGATCCTAAGTCGACACTCAAGTGGGGTCGATCCACACACAACCACGATCGTTCGATTACATTTGCGAGTCTTCGATCAAAGACCGCTGTAAAAGATGAATTATTACATGATATGCAAAAATAAAATGTGAGACACACTTTTTTTTCTTTCTTTCCTATGTGCTCCACGTATGTTTTGCGGCTCCTCGCAGCTGGAAGCATCCTGCTCCTCACCTCCTTGAACCATCAAGGGCCCTGCCACAAAAATAATGGTTAGAGATCAAATAAAAAAGAAAAATTTTATAATGCAAAATATGTGAACATTTGACCTATAAAAAGGAACACCAAATTAAACAAACAAAAATCCAAAAAATATAAGAAATGAGCCGTGTCTCCGGCAACGGTGCCATTTGACGAACCGCAAAATCGGCCCTTTAAAAGTGTGTAATTAACACTTGATAATGTCGTAGCAGTCGGGCCAATTCGGGCTCATCAAAGACCATCTGATTTAAATATGTATCAATCAAAATGAGATGGTCGTATTTATTTTTATTTTACTTGGCAAGAAACCAAGGTCGAACTCAGGGACACTAGCTTCTCTCATATTAATCGGATTTTTATCTATTTAATTAAGCGTTGAGTTGAAGCATTATAGGTCAAATCATGCAAAGAGGTACAATAGTGCACTAAAAATAAACATGCATTTTTTATTTATTTTATTATGCAAGTGAATGCAAGGAAATACAATGCAAATATGCCCTAAGTCAGAATAAATATGATGAGCAATTTAAGCCATAAGTTACTTTCAGATTTTAAATGAGATGACAAAAGCAAGATGAACAAGGCACGGATTAAGTAACAAGTGACACTTAGCTATCAAAATAATACATCAAAATTAGTGTGTCCATCATAGAAAATGATCATGCCATTAGAAAGTTCATCAAACTCGCTTTAAAATGAAACTGAAATCAACTCGATTAGAATACGAAGCTCAAGATATGCAAGAACAAAGACAAGGGCATAACTGGAAGAAAACATGAAATAAAATTGCAAACAGGTCCCCGGGAGGGACTAAAATGCAATAAAAACAAAGAACGAGTCCTTCCCTGTAAATAAACCACACGCGCGGGGGCTTATCTGCAATTATTGAGACCCGCAGGGGCATGAGTGCAAATAACCCCAGGCGCGCAGGTGTTGCACGTGCGTCAGGACCTGGATGCAAAATGGAGAAGACGGCGGGGCTTCTGCGTAAATTACCCAGATGGCATGTGCTATGCACGTGCCATCCATGTTCAGAGGAAGGCTTGGGCTCGGCAGAGGCTCGGAAATTGCTTCGGGTCGGCTCGGAAGTTGGCTTGGGCTCGCTGCAGGCTCGGGCTAGGTTCGGAGCATCCGAACCTACTGATCTGGATCTGAGGCTCGGAAAGGTCTCTGGAACTGCCACGTGGTTGATTATAAACCATCCGATCGTGGCGATCGGATGGCTACTAAACCGGTATGCTCGCATGACGTGGCTTGGTCTGGACCGTCTGATCGCCGCTGGAGAGACCAATCCGACGGCCGCTGCTCCTTCTCCTCCATCTTTAGCTGGCGGAGGGTTCAGGGCTCCGACGAAGTCGCCCGAACTCCGCCACTCGTCTCCGGTGTCGGTGTTGCTCGCCCGTAGCTCCTGGAAGAACGTCGAGGAAGCTGGGAGCTCGGGGATGCCGTCACTGATCCGGACTAAGGTCATCGGTGCACAGGTGTCGGTGGCGGATTTGATGAAGAATGCTCCGACGAGAGCTCCGTTCATTGAAAGCTCCAAGACCTGCAGAGTTAGATTGATAGCCGAAGCAGAGATGCGAGGTGATTGTGCGTGGTGAGGTGGAATGGAAGCTCTTGTGGGGGGAGAACGCGGGAGCTCGACGCTCCTCCGTCGTGGGTGGCGGAGGAGATGGGTCGAGGGTGGTCTGAGGTATGGAGGAAGGGAGAATATGATCGGATATAGGCGCGTGAAAGACGGGGGTGAGGCGGAGCTACAGCTATGATCCATGGAGGTCAGAGACAAAGAAAGAGTCCTAGATACTTAAGGGAAATTAAATAAAAATACCAAGGAAGAAGAAGGATACTTACCGGAGGTTGGGCGGAGCGGGAGCTTGGGCTGGGCATCGGTGATGATGACCGGGTCTTTGCTGGACTCCGGCAGCTAATCGAAACAGCTCGAGCGGTCGCGATGGCGCCGCAGCTCCGCCTTGTTCGGCGGAGGGTCTCACCAGGGAGCCTCGTCATCTTCGCTCAATCCGGCCACCTCCCCCTGTCACAGGGAGGTGGAGGAGGGCTGGGCGAACCCCCATGTAAAGGTGGACGAGGGAAATGGATGGAGGGGGCGTGTATTTGAAGGAGGTGATGGCAGAAGTTATGCGTGGAGACGTGGGTTTAATGGCAGATGTGGGAAGACAGGGAGGACAACGGGGAAAGTGGAATGATGCGCGAGGGAGATGGAAGATGGGGGAACGCCGTGGGGCAGTTGGCGAGTGGAGGATGGTCGATGGAGTGGAGGAGGAAAAAGGAAGGGGGCGAGTGGTGCGCGAGATGGAAGACGTGTGAGAGGTGGTCGTCGGGAGGTTGACGATGACGCAGGGGCCGTTGACGGCGAGGATGAAGGCGCGCAGCGACGGTCTTGATCAAATCCGGGGCGAAGTGAACGGAGAGCTGCGAAGCAGCTACGTGTCATGTTAAGGGAACGACACTTAAGGACGGTGACGATGAGAAGCTAAGGCCGATCGAGCGGATGAGGACGACGTGCAAATGAACGACGGTGATTAGAGCAAGAGGCGATGCGATCAAAGGCAGATGCATGAGCCACGTGGCGCATAGGAGGTGAAACACGGGCGAACGGCTTGGATGTGATGGAGGTTTTGATCAGAGGGATGGGAATAAGAGCAGATCTAGCGTCTCAGATGAGAGGATCGAGGGCGTGATCAAGCGGACCATGAACCACCACGTGGCGCGCTCAGCGAGAGGCGCAAACGAGCGGTGATGATTGGAGGCGGGGAAGATCTGATGGCTAGGAAAAAGAGGAGGACGTGGACACAACTGGGCCGTTGGATTCAAAGCGAAATCCGACGGTCAGGGACGGTGGCGGATGAGACAAGGGAGGCGGGCCACGTGGCTCACCCAGAACGGGCCACGTGACCCAATCAGATTATTCAAAGAGTATTTTTTATTTTTGAGGGTCAATTTGGCCGAATTTGAGAAAACTCAAAACATGAAAGTTGTAGATCTTGACGAGATCTACAAGTTTTATGTTGACTAAAATTGGAGATGAGATCAAATGAAGACTCGAAATATTTTTGAAGGTATTTTTAAGGCTAAAAATACCACGAATTTTTGTTTTGTCATTTTTTGTGGTTTTTAATTTATTAAGGACTTTGATACTTACAGGTTATTAACTGGGTTTTATTGACACAAAGCTTAAGCAAGGGGGTTAATAATGGACAATTAAGATGATGAAATCGAGTTTCATCACCCACGCTTCCGTCCGCACGCTATCTAGCGTGCTGCCCTCCAGCACTACCGCCCCAACCTACTGCTCGCGTCGCCGCCTTCGCTGCCAACCCCGCGCTCCCGAGCCCCCAGCCGTGCCCCTCGCGTCGCTCGCCGGTGACGCCCAGTAGCACGCACCTGCAGCAACCTCCGCCTCCACGCGGCGTCAGGCGCACTGCTCGCGGCGTCAGGCGCACTGCTCGCGGCGTGGTCGCTGTCGTTGCCCAGTCGCGTGCGTACCCCTCTGCTCCCGCTCCGGCCCTCGCCGCACGCCGTCCTCCATGTGCATGCCTCACGCTGTGCGCCACCGCCTCTGAACTATCCATGTACCATCCAGCAGCGGCACCGACGGTGCGCTGTCCTCCAGCATCGCTGCCCTGACCAACTGCTCGCGTCGCCACCTTCGCTGCCAACCTCGCGCTTCGTGTGCCCCCAGTCGCGCTCCTCGCGTCGCTCGCCGGTGACGCCCAGCCACGCGCACCTACGACAGCCTCTGCCTCCACACTGCGTCAACCGCACCGCTCATGACGTGGCCACTGCCATTGCCCAGCCCCGCGCGTGCCCCTCCGCGCCCGCTCCGGGCCTCGCCGCACGCCATCCTTCATGCGCGTGCCTCACGCCGTGAGCTGCCGCCTCTGAACTGTCCGCCGCCACCTCGCCTAGAGCCGCTGCAACCCTCTCGCGAGCCCTAGCCGCCCCCGCGCCTTGGCTTGCGGGAGAAGTTCATGTCATTTTAAATTTTTTATGTTTTTTGAAAATTGCACACTCAGCCCGTCATATTTTTTTAATTCCAAAAGCGACCTTGAGCACGTTTCAGTTCATTCCATTTTGATTATGTATTGCACGAACAACCATGTGTTTAAGCATTTTTTGAACAGTTATCTTGCATCATTTATTTTAATGAAAAATAGCACTTTGATGAGCAATTAATTCTTTATCTCGTGGCTATTTATTTGCATTTTGAGAGCATTAGATTCTTTATTAAAAATCAATGATTAAAAATTAGTGATATTTTATCCATTTAAACTTTGAAATTCGCACATATTTATTTATTACTCCAAAAATTGCGAAAAAATTGCGAATGATATCTTTAAGTGTGCTTTAATTAAAATCCAAATTTTGTCCAATTAAAAGTTGTCTTGTGCATAAAATAAATTATAGAGTGAATTCTGCAATTGATTTTTAATTAAATCCACAGAGATTATTTTTGAGAAATTTTAACTCTCCTGGATTCCTTATTAAAATATCTAATTGAGATAAATAACTCTCTGGATAATTTCATTATTAAGTGGATCAATTATAAAGTGTCAGAAAATTCAAAAAAGTGGTGTAGCTTCATTTCATCATATTTCATTTTCAATAATTTTTTCATAATTTTCATATATAATTTGTATGAAAAATTACATAAAAACCCCCAAAAAGTTTTCATTTTTCATTTGTGCATCTTAAATCCAAAAATTCCAAAAAAATACATTTGCATTCATCATTGGATTATGTTTACAGAAAAAATATAACTTAGCCAATTTGGACGAATTTACATTCAAATTAATGTTGGCTAAGTCGCTTGTTTTCTTAATAACCTAATTCATATGCATCAGTGCATCTGTATTTTTTATTGCATAACAAAATAAAAAAATTTCACTTGCAAAACAACGATCTAATTCATCTAATCTGATCTCGAGTTGTTCCTTTGCCTTCTTGAGTCGACCCGGGGGCTTATCCAGGTTAAACAAACATAAAACCGCACGTACATTCATTCATTGATTATTCAATTCGTGCGGTTAATTTTTGATCAATCTGGATTTATCTGACTGTAACGAAATTGTTGATACTATTAAAAAGGGTAGATCCGAGGTCAATCAGAGGAAAAATTGCAAAGGGCTTATTTTATTTTGTTTGTATTATGTATAAATATATAAATAATATTTGTATATATATTCCTTATCGAGCCCCTATTGAGTTATCGAGCCGAGCGAGGCTGGGCTTGAGCTCGGCTCGTTAAGCTATCAAGCCCAAATTTCCGGCTCGGGCTCGGCTCCATAGCCTAATAAGCCGGGCTCACGAGCCCTTATCGAGCCGAGCCCGAGCCTGGCTCATCGAGCCGTGACTTAATAGCCAGCCCTAGTTGTCCACGTGTATTCGACCATGGGAACTATACCATGTTAATAATATAACATCTCGTTCCTTTTTTAGAATAAGAATATTTTTTATTGATTCAGGGATTGTTTGGGTCACAATAACACACACTTTCACATTTACACATTTTCATTAAATTAATCAAAAACCTGTTATATTATCTGCATCATCATTAGTTTCATATCTATTGACGTTAGCATGAATTAACTAAAAATGTGTGAAGTTAGGTGAAAATGCGCAGATGAATATGAATGCAGAAATGAATGCTAATTTATGCAAATTATTTACAAGTACATGAAAGATAATTTTATAATATTAACAGATGAATGAACCTGATTTCTTAGGACGAAGCTCTATTTTCCACTAATTAGAGTGATGAATCATAGATTCACCATCCCCATATACTTAATTGTAGCTAATTAGAGTGATGTATTCCAAAAATGCTGATGGATCACAGCTCAGACATATGCTAAATCCTCCAGGATACAGTGTACCCCTGCCCTCTTCCAACCATTCTAAATAAAAATAATGGAGATGGATCAAATGGAGCCATCACCATTCTTTCTTCACCATTCATCAGTTCCATTACATCCATAGATGGATCCAACACACTTCATATGTTTGTCACGGCTGTAATATTTCTTTGCTCTTCTTATATTTTCACGCGAGCATGACGATAGAGGTCGTACTTGCAACTCTTTGTTGCACGTATCATCTTTGGAGCCGGGCTGAAGTGTAACTATAGTTAGACCAATGATGACCACTACCTCGTCTCCGCTCTTCACCGTTTCGCTCGCGGATACAATGCTATCCTCTTCATCATCCTTCCTTTCTCTCTTCTTCTCCTATCATTCATGCAAAACACTCCTTCATTCATATTCACATATCCCGAAAAGAGTTGATTTGAATAATTACATTTTCGCGCTATCTACTTTTCTCTTCATGCTTTCCCTGTAGTTTACATCTTTTATTGGTTATGGATTTTCTTTTCTTCTTTTGCTCTTATAATTTGTATTTTTTGTTGACAATATAAATACATGCTCATCTTAATCCTAACACAGATTAGAATCATGTCCTTTTTAATGGAGAAAATTTAGTTAAGTTGGTTGATCGATCAACTTTTAACAAAGAGACAAATAGTCAATATTCCTGAATGTATTTTATATTTATTTTGAATTTACGCATCCTACATTTTCTTGATTTCTTGTTGGTATCCCAAGAACGTCAAGGAGTACGAGCAATGAAATGCCACATGGAGATGTCAAAGTTAAGAATCCTTTTTTTTAAAGTGATTATGATTTCTTAGATCTTCTACACTCCTTAGTTCAATGCAATATGTTAGTATGATAATCTTTTTAATTTCTATTGGATTTGTACTCTTCTTCTCTTCTCAAACCCTCTAATTAAATTGTACTAATCAATTATCTTGTTATTAATTTGTTCTTAGTTTTGCATTAAGCATAGCAATTTACTTGTGAGTATGTCAATTTTGAAATATATTTTTAAAAGAATAAAAATGTCAAAAAAGTGATGATTAGTTTGTATCACATACTTGTTTGTACTGTAAGCATATCATTAGAATTTATTCTCGTATTTACATATTACATTTGTAGAGTGTCGATATACACTATAACAAATAACGTTTTTTTGTCGCATTGCTATGGCGATGCGCTGAGGCTCCGAGGATGTAGTATCCACTGCCATCGTGTATTGTGACAAGAAATCCGTCACCAAAATTCATTGTTAGAGTGTACGAATTCATGCTTACACCGGCATCCACTTGTTTTCGCCAATTGAAAATTTGTCATTAACACACCTCGTAATTACCAATAAAAACAATAAAAAATAAAATTCAATTATTCTTTTGAAACAACTGCAGTCAGAAGAGTTAATTTCTCCCCTCTGTAGAACCAACAAATAATAATAAGAGAGAGAGATGGACCTTGTAACAATTAGACATATAGTTGAGCATACTAACAATATACACACATACAATTTACATATCAACAATTTCCATTCGGCATATAGATGTATATATCAACGATATCCACCATGCATATAGCTATTACTCAAACATGTTATTCAAATCTGTTATCAAAGATGGTCAGATGAAAACATGTCTATTGCTCAAACATGTTACTAAGGATGGCGACATGAGTATATAATGCGTTTTAGCGTATTGCATATTGAGCTAAGAAAAACGAACAATGATATTTCATAATAACCTGCTAAGAAAAAAAATAATATCGTACATATATATATATATATATATATATATATAAATATGACGAGTAACATAAAGGGTATTAAAGGGTCATAGTGCAATATATGAAGATCATAGTGCAATATATGAAGATCATGGTGTAATTACAAAGATGAAGGTTGTAGTGTAATTGGACACGATTTTAAAGGTCGTTGTGCAGCCTACAAAATCCCTTCCTCAGCCTACAGGAAAATGGAAAAGCTAAACCCTTCCTCAGCATTTGAGTTTAAAGTGACCATGTCGTCCTCGTCTAAGCGCCCCCTCGTCCCCGCGACCGCGACGGTGGAGCTTGGCAGCGGCCTCTCCCTCTCCCCTCGTCTCAAGCTCCTCCTCACCTTCTTCCGGTCCGACCCCTCCGTGAAGCCCGTCGACGAGTGGCGCCTCAAGCGCGCCCTCCTCGACTCCCTCTCCCTCTCCGTCCCCGACCACGACCTCGTCCTCCGCCGCCGCCCCGACCTCCACAAGCGCAAGCGCCTCGATCCCGTCGCCTCCGGCACTCTCCTCATCCGCGACCTTCCCTCCCTCCCCGCCTCCTCCCGGTTCGAGGACTGGAGGGCCTCCGTCGTCGACCGGATTGACGGTATCGAACTCAACACTGAGGGTGTCGGCTTCCGCATGTCCGCCGAGCTCCCCGCCGCCGACGACTACGACCGGCTCCGCATAAGCTGGGAGGACTTCTACGCCTCCCGCCCGACGGCGAACCGTAAGCCATTGATTCTTTATTTCAAATGACCATGATTACGATGATGAATGTGATCTTAATGTTGATTTTTAGGCTATTTGAGGAATGCAGCTGCGGCGAGGAGGCCTGACACGATCATCGTCAAGGGGCTGCCGTCACGGTGGTTTGCAGAAACGCGGGTGTCGTCGAAGCCGTCGATGCTCGTCACGCACACCATCTTGTCGGTCCTCGGCAAGATAAGGTCAGTGGGTTCTTTCGTGTTACTTTCGTTTAGAGCGGTTATTCTTCCCATTATCTGTTTAACTTAATAATTGATGTGTTCCTATCCTATATATCCACATATGACGGCTAGTGTGTCTGGTAGGGGCGCAACCAAGAATTGACAGGGAATCCGTGGTGTCATCTTTTGAGTTTAACCAGCCAAACGTTGAATGCAACTTTAAATTCTTAGAACTTATGTTCGTTTATGTTCAGTTTGAGTAAGTTCGACTGCCTATATGCTGCATTGAGTAAGTTCAACTGCGTATATGCTGTATTTTAAATATGTCATGACCCGACCTGCCTAATCCTTGAGACGAGTGTGACAAAAAATATGCTTGTCTTAAAATTCTTTATTCGACATTTACAATGTAATGCAATATTTGACAGGGAAAAATAGTCTTTTGAAATGCTACTACTCGTAACAAATATATCATTGTATTCACGTACATTTCCACAAATAAAATGGAGTCCATACCATGTAAACATGCTATTAAAATCAAATCGAAACAATCTACATTCTAAAATCCAAATCAATCACCGTTAGGAAACATTATAAAATAAGTAATAGCTATGATGACACAACCTCTTCTACTAGATGTCTCTTTCATACTTGCTCTACTTTGGTCACTAACTTCTTTTCTTAGAGTACCTAAAAAAGATATTAATTTGGAGTGGTGAGCCTAACTCATTGACACAAGCTTAGACCGAGTGAGTGGGCCATAAACCTCCAGCAAAAGAAATGCAAAAATATATGTTGGAATAAACTTGAAACTAATGAGCACTATAATTTAAACTTGAATATTCTATAATTAAAAAAACATTTCTATAGTTTTCCATAAGCAAAATATAGCTTGTTAATACTTACTGCATGCAAAATAATGGGTAAAGATAATCATAAAGTTGTTCTGAAATCATAATCTTTTATTTTGGAAATAAACATATAAACCTACTTTTTCATACCTGTCGATGCAACATTACCCTGACATATCTTAGTAAGTCCATGAACACTTACTGCTAAGGTAAGCCTTAGCCTTACTTATAGCCTAGGAGAGCGAACTCCACCTAGAACCTTATCTTAATGTCGTATGTGCAGACGGCCCCAGAGGCCATAGAACACTCTGCATACGACCCAAAGCCTATTGCATATAGAATGTGGACCCAAAGTTCTCTTACTTGTTCATGACTTTCTTAGGGTGTAGGCCATAGTGTGCATCTTACTAAAAAATCATTTAACATACAACTTGCATAATCAACATGAGATCATAGAGAACTTGCTTAACTAGACATAATTTCTTAAACAAGAATCATATAGAACATAAAAACTTTGCATTGTGTAAAACATAAATTGCATACTTGAGCCATAAAGATGAGTGAGCCATATATTCATAATGGGAAATATAAAGCATGTTGAACTTAACATGAAGTATACTTAAATATCTTGAAATGCATATCTATCGGAAATATTGAAAGCTTGTATCTTAAAATCATTTGCATAAATAAAAATAATAATAAAGGCCTTTAGCATATGAACCACTCACCTTATCCTAGCAAATATCTAGCTTCCAAGGGTTTAAAAGTCCTCCAACTACCTTGTTTTCCTAGAATGTTAAGAAACAGGTGAATATCTCAATTTGAATACTATCACGAATATACTATTACAATAGGGCATTTGGTATGCCTTTACTAATTAATATATATACAATATTCCTTGTGAAGGATACTCATTAATTAATGTTTGTTTTTAATCATATATATAGAGAAAGAGAGATACATTAATATATTCTCATTCTCATATTTCCTAAGTCACTATGTTACATTATGTTCTTAGAATGTTTTCTAATCCATTAGTTTTCTGTCCATATTAGTGCCCTATATTCTCCATCATATATGTTTTGGATCCTTATCTCTATATTTATATGTATGGAAACTCTTAGATCTTTGGAAAAAAACACACATTGAACATTATTTTATTGCTAAGTAATAGCCACTTAGGACTTGTGAATATAACAATTATCATGAATTGTTCAATAGTGAGAACTTATAGGGTTTGTAATTAATAAATCTATTTGAGTGTTCCTTAGATATCAACTTCCATTCCTGATGATAGCATATAAACAAGGGTCTTACACAACTTATACTCAAACATTTGCTTGGCATGGATTATACTACGAAGATTTACTTGTCTATTATTTTTCTTTTGGCAAAATAACTATTAAAAATTGTATGTTTTGTTCTATACATCAACTATGCAAAACATGAAAAAGTCATGTTCAATATCGTTGTATAGATTCATGTACTCCTTGCGGTATCATTTTCTTCCAGCAACATATAATTTACTTAGTCAATGCGCATACCTTCGTATATACATGGAGCATATAGCAAACTATAATGATGTGATTATGTCCTTTGTATAGTTATCTTCAACCATACGATCTCTTACTGGTTTTCCTTTACGATCAAAAGTTTAACGAAGGCTGATTAATATTCCCATATATAAAACTTTCCCTACCACAATATCTACATAAAATGTAAATAGAGTACCTCCGTATGTATCTTCTTTCGTGTTCTGCACGACCCATTCTTCTCCTCTCGTGCATCCCATGGTTGATGCCTCCCGCAACCCTTCTCACCTCTGTGGCCAGTTTTAGGGGCCCAACGGTGCCCAGCGGTGCCTCTCCTTGCCCAGCGATGCCCAACAGTACCCCCAACAACCTCTCTTGCCCTCCCGCACGAGCCCTAGAGGCCTAGCATGCTCCCAGCGGTGCCGCCGTGCTCCTGTGGCACTCGTGCCCTCTCACAGCGGCGTCAGTGCTTCCTCTATGCGGCGAAAATACTCCAGCGTCTAGGCAACCTCTCCCATACGTTGATCCCTGTTAGGCACCGCCTGTATCAGACCTCCTGTCGATGTATTGCTAGGTATACATGATACGTAAACCTACTCAACTATTCTAGGTCACTTTTTCTTGACCTTTGCGGCCACCATGGCATTTGCATCTATAGAACCCAAGCCCCTGTACCTGACTTCCTCAGTGATGGTCCAAGGCGTGTCTATCAAACTCAAGGGTTCCGAGAACTATGTACTATGGTCTCAATCTTTCAAGATATTTATTGGTGGTCAATGCAAGAACTATGTTCTTACTAAAGTTCTGCCTGTGGAGACGAAAAAGGATTATGACACATGGTATGTAGACAACTACCAGGTAATTACTTGGATGACTAATAGTGTCGAACCAAATATTGCTTCTAATCTTCTATATAAGGAAACTGTGAAAGCAATGCGGGAAAGTCTTGAGGAAACCTACTCCCAGAAAACAACCAAGTCCAGGCTCTCAGACATCTATACACGGATTTGGTCTGCCAATCAAGGGGATACGTCCTTGACTGAATACTATAGGCTTCTCACAAGTCTTTTTGAGGAGCTTCTTATCTTCCAATCTGCCTGCTGTGACAAACAGATAGGCGAACGTGCGGAATGGCAAGTGTATCGTTTCTTATCAGGTCTACATCCACGGTACAAGCCTGTGAAGGACCAATTTCTGACTGCTGCTGCTTTGCCCTCTCTTGAGACCATCTTCGGTCGGCTACATGAACCAGAGTCTCCTTCACCCCCCCAGTCCGCTGAAACTTTAGCCCATCTTGCTAGAGGACGCTCAACTTACCAAGGAAGACGTGGTCGTGATTTTGGCCGTGGTCGTGGCTGTGATTTCGGATGAGGACGTGACTCAGGTCGCGACTGTGGTCGTGACTCTACTTCCCGCTACCCTGCATGCACTCACTGTGGACGCCTGAACCATCCGTCCGAACGTTGTTGGGCTAAGTTTGGCATGCCTACAAGTGCCAACAGTGTATGTGAGACTGTTCCTTATGATGACAACTATGATACTATGGAGACATCCCACGTTCAGTCTTCCAATGATATTCAGACTCCCTTTACTGCATCTGAGTATGCTCGTCTTCGCAAACCATTACAGAACTCTGCAAATGACACTCCTTCCTCTGGTCTTTCTGCTAACGTAGCCGCTACATCAGGTACTATTGCCTGCTCCGCCTCCACTTCTGCATCTGCATGGATAATAGACTCAGGGCATCGACTCATCTGACGGGAGAATGTAGTCTTCTCACCTCCTCACAGTCATCTTACATTGTGAAGACTGTTCGTGTTGCAAATGGTGCTCATTCTCCTATTACTAACGTGGGGACCATGGAGTTCTCTAAACTTCGGCTTACTGGTGTTCACTGTGCACCTGATTTTCCTTTTAGTCTCTTATCGGGTCATAAACTGTGCACTGAACTTCACCGTCGAGTTATTTTAGACGAATGGTGCTGTTATTTTCAAGACATCCGAACGAGACAGATCTTTGGTGGGGGACATGAGAAGAACGATCTTTATTATCTTGACATTCCTTCAGACTATGACTTTGCTGACGCATCTTCTATCTCTGTTGATCTCCTTCTCTGGCATCTTCGTCTTGGTCATCTATCTGCCAAGGCACTCTCCTTGGTGTTCCCAGAACTGTCCATGCTCAAACCCTTCGAGTGCGATGCATGCCAGTTTGGGAAACATCATCGAGCGTCGTTTCCTGCTTGAACTGATTCTCGTCGTACTCTTCCTTTCTCCTTAGTCCATTGTGACGTCTGGGGACCCTGTCCGGTCTGTACTTTGAGAAGACATAAATATTTCGTTGTTTTTGTTGATGATTACATCAGGTCGTCTTGGGTCTATCTTCTAAAAGAACAACCAGAGATAAATAAAATTGTCAAAAATTTCTTTCATTATGTCACGAATAATTTTCCTGTGATATACAAATTTTTTGTTCTGATAATGCCTTGAAATTCACACAACATGCCCTAACGGATTTCTTTGATTCCGTATGAACCATACATCAAGCCTCTTGTCCATATACATTTCAACAAAACGGGATAGCAGAAAGAAAACTCAGACATCTCCTAGATATCGCCCATTCTCTCCTTACTCAGATGAAGGTTCCCAAGACCTATTGGGGTGATGCTGTTCTAACCGCTGTTCATCTGATCAATAGAATCCCATCTCCAACACTAAGTGGGTCAATCAAGGTTTAAAAAAACGAAAAGCGGAACGAGGCGGTTACCCTGTAATCGAGGCGAGGCGTAGCCTCGAGGCGGTCGAGGCGTAAGCCTCAGTATTACCACCCAAAATATGTGATTTAATAGAGAATATTGTAATAATATTAATCATACAATATTATCTAATAAGATTTCAATGTTCTAAAGCAATTAAAGCATATTTCAAGTAACTTCTCAAAACCAACAATAACAAACATTGCCACTAGACTCTGTGTGTTAATGTAAAAGTCTAAAAGTTTAAGACAAAAGATTAAAATGGTTATAAAACAAGTTCGAATATTCTACTTCTATTACATGACCAATAGTTCAAAAAACCCAAAGGAGCATTAAGAGCGGTAGCTTTGCCATTTCCTAAATTTCTAATCAAGGTTCTGGGCGTTCTGGATTCACCTGCTCATTGACATTGGCTCCAACTACAACTTCTGCAAAAAGATCATCATCAGAAGAACTACTGCTTATTGGATCATCAAATGAGTCATCCATGTACTTCAACCTTGCTTCATCTTCCCCTTCGTCACTAACTTCGTCATCTTAAAACTCCTCCTCATCAACGTCTACCACTGCTTTACCTATTAGATAATACCAATATTAATTAACTTACTTTTGTTGTGTTTAAAATAACATAGTATGTTCATGAATCATAATAAGTAGTCATTACCTTTGTCCTTCCTCCTCTTCTGACGTGAATTTCCTTGTCCATCAGCTTCATCCTCGACTTCTACAACGTCATCCTCAATGGGAGTGTTCGCATCAAGTTCTTGAAACGCTTCGAAGTCACAACTTTGGAGCTCCGACACCCATTCATCACCAGAATCGACGTCATCCAAGCATAGAGGATCCTCCATGGTCTTTCTCCTAATTTCTCTATGCTTCAATTTTAGGTTGAACATCACGTAGACCAAATCATTCAATTTGGCTTGTGTAAGTCGATTCCTTCTCTTTGTGTGTACCTAGTGTCAGATTTCCAATATCAATAATATTGTATCATAAATCTTAATAGAATGTAATTGTTAATATTACCTGATTAAAAGAACTCCAGTTGCGCTTGCACCCCGATGCACTACAAGTCAAACTCAAAACTCGGATGGCAAATTTTTGCAACTCAGGACATTCATCCTTAAATTGAGACCACCAATCCGCTGAAAATGTTATATTTCACAATCATGGTAAATCTTAGATGGTTATCAATTGAAAGAAATAATATAATAAAACAAAATATATACTAACCAGGACTCCTCTTCTTGCGCGTACTTATTGCGCTTTCCCATCCAAAAAAACCTCTTGCATGCTTAAAAGCATCAATCTGTAAATCAATTTTTTCCCTTGCAGATGAATCATCTACAAGTCTCATGATGCAATCAAACAAGCCTTTTTTAATCTCAAAATGTTTGGAAAATGACGGCTCGTATGTACATTGGGGATTGAGAAAGTATGCTGCCGCATGCAAGTTTGTATGGAGTTGACGATCCCATCTGTCATCCACAATATCCGACAATGTTCGATATTTGGTTTCATCATTGCCCAATGCTTTCGCCATTTCTTCCTTAGCTCTGTCCATGGCCTCGTAGATGAAACCCATTGGTGGATATTTTTCAGAATCCACCATCCGCAAAACCAAAACTAACGGTTTCGTCGTTTGTATGACATAGGCAACACCAGGCCAAAAAGTTTTGCTTCTCAAAATTGTTTGACTTACACTTTTCCCTTGAGGCTTAGAAGCATAGGGACTCTTCTTCCGTTTGCTGGAAGTAAAAAAGGATTCCAAAGGATCCTTCATGCTCATCAACTTCTGTAGTGTAAGAAAAGCCGTAGCAAAACGTGTGACCGCTGGTCGTACCAAATCTCCTCCTATTTGCTTCCTGACCATGGCCAAAACCCATCCATGCGCATAGATGTAATTAATAATCCTTTTTGCTTTCTTCAACACAGAGGCAGGTAGAGGCAACTTCAAGATATCTTCCAACATCAAGTCTATGCAGTGGGCTGCACACGGAGTCCAATAAAGGTGCTTCCTTTTCTCCATTAACATTTGTCCAGCCGCCTTGTAATTTGAGGCATTGTCTGTAATAACCTGTATAACATTGCCTTCGCCGACCTCCTCTACAATCTCATCCAACAGGTTAAATAGCAAGGTAGCATTCTTCACTTTGTCGGATGCATCTACGGACTTCAAGAACCATGTGCCTTTTGGGTTGTTCACCAAGAAGTTGATTAAAGAACGACCCTTTACATCTGTCCAACCATCTGACATTATGCTGCATCCAGTTTCTGCCCATGAAGCCTTTGCCTCACTCATAATGTCCCCAATACTCTTTACTTCTTCTTTCAAAATCCAACCCCTTAGCTCATAAGCAGATGGATGCTTCAATCCCCTCCCAAAGGAGCCGACAACATGAAGCATAGATGAAAAGGAAGGGCTACTTGCACAGTTAAATGCCAACCCATTCTCAAAGAAGAATCTACCAATGGAACGACAGACACGACTTCTCTCCTCTTTCTTCCAAGTCTCATTCAATGTAGTTTGATGGCCACTCACCCCAATCGTAGTCGTAGGACTAGGACTTCCCAATGGTGATGGGCCAGCAACAAAGAAGTCCATGGGACCTCTTACCCTCTTCAAGTTACTAGATCCAGAAGGAGAGACTGCTTGATTGTCACCACCAAATGGACTTTGCATTTCAAAGCTACCCGCTCTGCACAATTCTTCCATCTCCATCATTGCTCTTCTATTTTTCTCTTCGTTGGACGATAATATTGCCTTCATTTCATTCAACACTTCAGTAGGAACTTGTGCACATCCTTTCACATTTTTTCCGGTCTTTGCGAGATGATGCTTGAGTCTAGCGACTCCACCTGTAATCCTCTTCCCACAAAAATTACATTGGACGTACACATATCCTTTCCCTTTTTGAGCCTCGTCCATCTCAAGCTGAACACAATATTTCCATGCGGGATTATTCCGACCTCCCTCGGAATTCTTTGCGTCCTTGCTAGACTTCGGCATCTCTACAACTTCAAGTAACAAAAATGAACAACATAAAGACTGAAATTTAAGGATTTATTCTTAACGGATTTAAGAAAATTATAAACACTAAAATAAGCAAAGGTTAGATCATCATTCCAGTTAGTATCATTCGCATCATTCTCTGACTTGGAAATATATTGCGCATCTCACCCAAATTCAAACTTGAGGGACAAAATGAAACCCACCCCAAACTGTGAGTATACATATCCCTAGATCACCAAACGAAACTTCTTAATGAAACAATTGAATAAGCAACCCAAGCTCCAAACAGGAGGAAAAAAGGGCACTTGACAGTCATGGAATTCCAAATTCGTATTAATATATCTATTTGATGTATAATGTATTATGCAATAGATCATCATAATTTGACTGACAAGAGGGAGGAAAGAGTAGACAGTTTTATCGAAATAAAAAAAATAAAAAATCTTACTTTCGTTAGGGGCAGAGGCAGAGCACCTTCGAAGGCGGAGGCGGAGTAGCATGCTTGCAGGAGGCGTCGCAGTGGCTGCCTGTGCGCAGTGCTGGCGACCGGCGGCGAGTGGTGCAGGCGATCGGCGGCGAGTCGACGAAGGAGGAGTTGGAGGAGATGTCGCTCGACGATGGGTTAGGGTTTTTTACTGTAAGAACAGAAGCCCCGAAGGTCCAGAGCATTTCATCGATGCAGAGAAAATGAGAAAATAACTTAAGTGGGTCACGTGCTTCGCACGTGACCTACTAATCCCAGAATCGCCTCACGGGACCGCCTCGCCTTACGCCTCGCCTCGCCCCGCTTCGCAACGCCTCGCTAGATGAGGCGCCCGCCTCACAGATTCAGGCTGAGGCGCTCGCCTCAAAACGGAATTTGAGCGCCTCGCCTCGAGGCGTACGCCTCGAGCGCCTCGAGGCGCGATTTTTCAAACCATGGGGTCAATCCCCTTCTCTCTTCTTTACCCAACTGAATCTCCTTTTCCTCTTCCCTTACGAATCTTTGGATGTGTATCGTTTGTTCATAATTTTCACACAGCAGATAAACTTTCCCCTCGTGCAATCAAATGTGTCTTCCTCGGTTATTCTCGTACTCAGAAAGGTTACAGGTGTTATGATCCAACCAGTCATCGCTATTATATCTCTGCAGATGTTACCTTCTTTGAACATACCAGTTTTTTCGATCAACCTGTTAACGATATCCCTCTTGATCTCCCACCTCCACCCATTGTTTACAAACACCGACCAATATCTTCACCATCAGATATTCCTTTACCTGTCCCTTTTTTGCTGGATGATATGCCTTCTTCAAGTGTCCCGCCCAAAGATGTCCTGGATGACCCTCAAGATCTTCCAATTGCTCTGCGCAGACCTAAAAGGAAATGTACTTCTCATCCCATGTCGCACTTCACCTCTACTGTTGGTTGATCTTGCACTGATAACCGCTATGCAGATTCTCTCATGACTATTCCTATTATGAGAGACCACCATAGTGCTTTGCAAGATTAAGGATGGCGACAGGCCATGAACGAAGATATGGATGCTCTTATTTCCAGAGGAACGTGGGATCTCGTGCAATGTCCTAAGGGGACTAGACCCGTGGCATGTAAATGGGTCTTCACTACCAAACATTCACTGGATGGTTTGATTGAAAGGTTGAAAGCTCGTCTTGTGGCAAAAGGGTTTACACAGACCTATGCGGTAGATTACTTTGAGACATTTTCTCCGGTTGCATGAATGGGGTTCATAAGGACCATACTGTTTGTGGCTGCTAACAAGGCATGACTTATTTTCCAGTTGGATGTGAAAAATACGTTCCTATATGGCGATCTTGATGAGGAGGTTTATATGATGCAACCTCCCGGTTATGAAGTCAAGGGGGAGTGTGTATGTCGACTTCGCAAGACCATATGTGGACTAAAGCAGAGCCCAAGGGCGTGGTTCGACAGACTTACTACAGAATAAACACTATTGGCTTCCAGAGGACAACCTCTGACTATTTTGTGTTTGTCAGAAGACGAACAACTAGTATGGTTATTCTTGCTGTCTATGTAGATGATATGGTTGTCACATGCGATGACGATGAAGGGATATTATATACCAAGGCCTTCCTCCAAAAGGTATTTGTTACCAAGGATCTTGGTCCATTGAGATATTTCTTGGGCATTGAAGTGCTCCGCACTACAGAGGGTCTCCATCTCTCACAGAGGAAATGCTGTCTGGACATTCTGACTGAAGCAAGATTACTTGGATGCAAGCCTGTTGGTATTCCTGCAGACCCTAAGAAGCATGTCACATTCTCAGATTCTGTCTTTGAAGATGTTATTCGATACAGAAGCCTTGTTGGGAAACTGTTGTATCTTACTGTCACCAGACCAGATATCTCCTATGCAGTTATCAGAGCTAGCTAACACATGTAGGAACCTGGTTACAGCCACTGGCAGGATGTTCTTTAGATTATAAGATACCTGAAGGAATCGCCAGGGTGTGGCCTCTTCTATGGGGAAAATGGATACATTGACATCATTGCATATGCCGATGCTGATTATGCAAGCTCACCAGAGGATCGACGCTCCACTACATGTTACATTATGATAGTTGGAGGAAATCTCGTCTCTTGGAGAAGAAAGAAGCAAACTATTGTGTCTAGATCCAGTGCTGAAGCATAATACAGAGCAATGGCTCAAACTACTTGTGAGATCACGTGGCTGTTGAACTTTCTGAAAGAACTCGGTCTCATTATCGCTACTCCTATTCCACTGTATTGTGACAACAAATCTGCTACATATATCGCCACGAATCCTGTGTTCCATGAGCGAACCAAACATAGACAAGAAATCTGCTACATATATCGCCACGATCCTGTGTTCCATGAGCGAACCAAACATATAGAGGTGGACTGCCATTTTGTTCGTGATGCTGTCAAAACTGGGAAGATTACTCCTCACATCACCGCAGATCTTCAGTTAGATGGTGTATTCACAAAGGCTCTACCTAAGAAGCGTTTGTCCTGGATTATGTCCAAGTTGGGCATGATTGATAAATTTGCTCCAACTTGAGGGGGGTGTTAGTAGTACATTCTATAATTAAACTTATTGTTAGTAGTACATTCTATAATTAGATTTGTAACCACCCCGCTAAGGGTATTTATGTATTTCTCATCTTAGAGCTCTCTAGGGTTTTGTCCTATATAAAGATCCCTAGACCCCTTGAATAAACATGCAATTCGATTCTTTCATTCTTCTTCATAAATAATAATAACATTACATTTCATATGACATCATCTAAAAATTTTATTTCATTATATTATACATCTTTCCTCATAGTATCATAGACCCTAAGGCCCTGTTTGGTAGGAGAATAAGCACTGGAATAAGGGGCCAATTCTCCTCCCGACACGATTCCCAGTGGTACGACTATTCCCCATTATTCCATCTTATTTCACTCTTATTCCTATCTTTATCACACCTTACCTACCTTTATTTCACCTTATTCTCCTTATTCCTATCCTCCAGCCGAACAAAGAATAGACCATTATTCTCCTTATTCCCCATCCTTATTCCTGCTTATTCCCGAACCGAACGGGCCCTAAACGTATTCGCCGTAAGAGTCTAATTAATAAAATCTTTAATTCCCTTAAAGTAATAATTACGATGCCCATTCCATTATCTTATCCATTCTATACAATTTAATCTTTAGTTTATTTCTATAAAAAAGTATATATAGAGTGATGTCTCATTCATCAAAATTACTTGCTTAATAATAAAATATCACTCTTCCCCACTTCATTGCCATTGTCTATAGATAAACGTCTCTTTTCACATTTGATAAAGTTAAGTAGCTTCATATCATAAGAGGACATGGAGGACATGGATGTTACAAAATAAGTATAAAGTTAGGGGAGTTATGGAAGTTTCTATCAAAGAAGATTTTCTTGGGACCTTACAGACGAAGTTTGTCATTTGACTTCCCCCGCCTATATACATTCAACAACAAAATTGCGCCACTTCTTTTTAGAAATCCAAACCCTGACAACCCCTAATCTAATAAATACCATGTTTTCATACACTCGAATATTAGAAATTGCATTTTTTACTCCAATTTCTTAAATAAACGTAAAAAATGGAATTTAGACTAATATATGAAATCTATATGAATTGTGAACCTAACCGAAACTTATTGGAAGTTGGTAATGGTAACAGAAGAGACCTAAGCTTATTGAATTGAACCAAACTTGAGCGAACCCTGCAGATTTATAAACCTTAACGAAATATACTTAAACATGGTAAGGACTTAAGCAGACTGATCCTTGGTAGGCACATTCGGCTTCAGTTTATTTACACTCCTAGTTGCCTAACGATCCTCTCTCCTCTCCTCTGCCACCAATGTGCATGGGACCCCAAATGTGGGTTCTTTTGAACCGTTGGGTGGGTACTTTGATTGACTCCTAGACCCTTTGTTTGGCATTGATTGTCCAAGACAATCCACCATATGGACAGTAGTTTTTTTTGGGTGGAGCTGGCGCAAGGGGCAACTCGGATTCTTGTGATGTTGTAGGCAATGGCATCAACTCCGGTTCTTGTGGCAGTTTCTCCCCTCAGAGTATGGACCCTGTGTGTGCTCCCATGGAGCTTGTGATTTGCCCTTGGAACATCCTACCATCGGTGGTGAGAACTGAGAAGGTGAAAGAACGTAAGAAGCGGGCTTGTAGATCCATAGTTCCGACGCCTCTTGCTCTCATCATCTACAAGGCAGATCGTTGGCAGCTTTCTGTTGTAGGCGAGGGTGTAGGCCATTGGGGCCGTGACCCTACATGGCGAGAACGTCTAATTTAGAGGTTGTTGGTGACGAGTCATCAAGGATTGAACAATTGCTGGGGATGTGCGAAACGACCATTGGTGCATTTGGGCCACTGAATTGTGAGAAGGTGCCAATCAAGCAGGGTAAGGTTGGGAGTTGTGTGGGCGTGATATTGGCGAGGAGCTCCTCTCTGTTGCTAAATGAAAACCATCTCTTGGAATATCTGGGATCGAGGTCAGCTGGACAAAACAACAATTGGTCTGCTTTTGGGGGTTTGGAAGGTAAATGTTTATAGCTTATAGGAGACGAAGCATGAGGTTTGGAACATATTTTCATGGCATGATATTGCAAGGTCTTTCACTTACCGTGTGTCATCGTCAATCGGTGCTTCGGTGAAATTTTGATCAGTTGAAATGGTGATGTGGTGGAGGTGGTGAACTCTGTGTGTGACACCAGGGTGTTATCTGTATTGCTTCAAAGGGCGTCCAGTGGTATGCTATTGCTGGTTTCGACTGTTTATGGTGCCACATAGGCTCTCATGTTGAATGATATGTGGGATAAGCTTCGGATGATGTGTGATCATTTTTCGGATGTGGCTTGGACGGTTGATGTGGATTTCAATGTCACCTTGCTTGCTTTAGATTGTCCTAATGATGGGGGTGGTTTGGTACCGACTCACCTTCTTTCGTAGCCTTCATGGGGAACTTGGAGCTGGATGTGCTTGATGATACGGATTTGAGATATACTTGGAGAAGCGCTCCTCTCGTTCTCGCATGGATCGTTTTCTTGGCTCAATGTGCCTATTGTAGTCTTTCTCTTTGGGTTATGCGATGGTTTTGCCGAGGTCACACTCGGATCATACGTTGATTTGTTGGGACTCAGGCAATATGTTTCACTTTGAGCGCTCTTGGTTGCATAAGGAGGGTTTCCGGGGAAGGATCACTAGGTGTTTTATGAAAGCAACGATCAAAGCAAAGGTGGCTGAAGGACGGTGATGCAAACATGAGATTTTTCCATGTGGTGGTAATTGACACAGGAGGCGCAACTTGATCCACTCGATTGACGTGGGTGGGGGGTGCGAGGGAGGTCGTGGGTGATTGTCCTATTAGTGATGGGGTGAGGTGCCACTTCATTGAGCTTAGCAAGTGTGGTCCTGTTAATGGTGCGAGATAGGTAGGAAGAGATGTTCTGCTTCTGATTGATATGCAGTCTGCGGAGTTATTGTAGCCTTTCTTGCTTTTGGAGGTCAAGCATGTCACTTTTGATTTGAATGCATATGGCTCTCCGGGACCCCGGATGATTTTTCGATTTTCTTTTTCAGAGAGTTTTGTGACTTGGTGGGCGGTAGGAGACTTTGGAAGTGGTGGAAGAGCTTCACCCGATCAATGTTGGCTTTGAGCGTCTAAACATGTCTTTGTCGTTCCTTCTACCTAAGGAGGATATTGTGAGGCATATGGAGAGCTTATGTCCTATTGCCTTATCAAACATTATTTATCTCATTGTGGTAAATGTTCTTGCCAATAAGTTGCGGGGAGGTTTTGTCTACTATTATTGATGTGGCACATGTGGCTTGCATCCGTGACCGTCACACAATGGATTGTTAATCTTGACTTTTGAGATTGTGGCGGAGTGGTGGAGAAAGAAGACGAATGGATTCTTGTTGAAAGTGAATTTCTCAAAGACCTATGATTGCATAGATTGTAGGTTCATTTGGGCGTCCCTTCATCACAAGGGCCTCCCGAGTGAATGTGAAGAAGGAAGGTGGATTTTTCCAGCTGCATCGCGAGATGAGGCATGGGTGCCAGCTGGATTCATTGTTTTTTGTTGTTGTTGCGGATGCCCTGGTGAGAATTTTGTCAAAGGCAAGGGAGGGGTGTTTCTTGGTGGGTTTCACTTCGAAGGAGATTTCCATTCCCGTTCTTTACTACTGATGATACCATTTTTTTATGGAGGGGCAGACGACATCTGCAGAGGTGATGAGCGTTGCTCTTGAGCTATTTGATTTAGAATCCATGCTCCGGATCAATCACATGAAGTTTGCTTTTTTCCCCTTCGGGATGACGAGGAGGAGGGGGCTATTTGTGAGGCATCTCTACATACACAAAGGGGGCCCTATCCGTTCTGTACCGTGGTCTACAGTTGGTGGGTGGTTGGTTGAGTAAGAGGATTGAGTTCCAATTTTGAGAGGATGGAGAAGGTTTTAAATCTTGATTTCGATTTCGTTTCGAGATGCTGAAAAAACGAGACAATTTCGAAATTTCGTCGAAATTTCGACGAAATTTCGACAATTTCGGCCAAAATCGGTCTAGATTTGTGAAGGAAGGGCATATATCGACATTTCGATTTCGATTTCGGTAGGCTCTCGAAATCGAAATTTCGCCGAAATTTCGTCGAAATTTCGCCGAAATTTCGTCGAAATTTCGGGAAATTTGAAACAATGGGGCAACTTGCCTCTCTAGAGGGTGGACATCTGGTCTTGTTGAAGACGGTGTTCTCGACTATCCCAGTGTCTTTCTTGTCTACATGCCTGTTATCGTCTGGAGTAAAGGTGAAGTTGGAGGTACTAATGCGTAGATTCTTTTGGTCCACTTCTGGGGAGTCTCAGGGGTTGTCGTCGGTGGGGTCAAAGACTATGGTGCTTAGGGAGGAGGATGGTGGGATGTGGATCCGAAGCTAGGAGATAATGAGTTACTAATTTTTGGTGAAGTATGTGATTTGAGTGTGGGTAGGAGGCTACGATCTACTCTGTAGAACGTTGCGGTCGATTTGTGTTGTCTCTTGGGATTCTGCTTCACTTGTTACTACTATTCCTAGACCTTCCAACTTCTGGAAGGGCATCTGCGCAATGCTCCCACGGTTGATCCCGCTTTTGCGATCGGCTCTCGGTAATGGTCGTGGCTTTTGATTCTGGATTGATGATTGGACTGGCCAGGGAACATTACGTGCTCGCTTCCTCGTTTGTTTGCTTTGTGGCATCTACAAGGGCTTTCATGAGGTATTGTTGGGTGACAGGGAGTTGGCTCCCTCTCTTTTGCTCCGAGCTTTCTGACGAGGATTTTGCAGCATTTTTACGCCTTCTAGAGGTATTGCTAGTGTATGAGGGTTTCATGATGCGAGAGACCACTGGTCTTGAGATGATGGATATTTTACTGTTCAGAATGCCTATATGACCTTCTACCGGTCGATGGTCTTGATCCGACAAGTGCTTCAAACATGTTTAGTAGCATTTGGAGGTGGAAGGTCCCCCTGAAGGTGAGGATTTTTCTTTGGTTGCTACGAAAGAATCGCATGTTGACCGCTGATCGGAGAGCCACCTTTTTCCGTGGAGCTGGTGGGACATGGCAACGATGTCTTGCAACGAATGAGGATGTCGAGCACCTCTTTTTTTGTGGTCGATTGCAAAGGAGGTGTAGATGGCATCACATGTCGAGATGGAGTCAACCACATGTTGGGTTGGTTTTTGGAATTCGATGGATATGTTGGGAAATGCGAGCGGTCATACCAAAGTTTGGGTGGCGGTTATTTTTTGGTCCATGTTGTTTGTACGGAATGGGAAGATCTTCCGTGGAGAGATAATGTATATGGAAAATGTTATAGAGCATGCAGAAAATCTAAAGAGCTTTTGGTCTAACTCTTTTTTTGATACTTAACGTGAATATATAAAAGCTTACAGGTGGGCATCTACATGATGTCACACCATCTTTTTCATAAAAAAACTTGTGCAATATCAGCTTTGCCACCCCCTCCCATTTTTGTAATATTAGTTGTGGCTGCCCCTGACTTCTTACAAAATTAAAGTTTTACCATTATGTTAATGTAAAGTAGGGGCGGAACTGATATTACAAACGAGAAGAATTGTGAATTTTATGAGAAGTTAGGGGCACACCCATAGATGTCAAGGCACACGCCTAGGTGCCCAGGCGCCCCAGGCCGTACGCCTAAAAAGAGCACCTTGCTTTTATAGAAAATGGCGTAGGCCTTGGGTCACCTGGGCGCATAGGCGATTATTTTTATGCATACCACACATATTTCGCATTTTGAAAATGTGATATACATAGTGCATTTACAAAATGTGATATACGTATCTCTAAAATGCGACATGCGCTTTACAAAATTTAAAAAAATGATGTCGCATTTGAGACATGCAACATCCATTTGCTTTAAAAATAACTATATGTCGCATGTCTCAAATGCGATACGTAGGACACTTTGGAAAACGCTTAGGCATGCCTAGGTGTGCCGAAGCATGCCTAGGTGTACAGACACCCAGGTTTAACGGCTTATCACCTTGCTGCTTTAATAACCATGGGCACACCTGATATTACAAAAAGGGAGGGTCGTAACTGATATTGAAGAAGTTAAGAAGGGAATAAGTGATAAAAACCCTTTTTAAAATGCATAAAATACATAAAGCCTTGAATAATCAATGTTTAACATGGTCTCTAAGTATCTATGTTACTATTTATAAGCAAAATCATCTTAAATCTAAGTTTGGGTAATATTATTAGAGAATAACCATGCATGCACACACCAAATACGAAATTCAATTACTTGCTGCTAAGATCTTGGGTTTCATTTTTCGATTTAACAAATATATATATATATTTTAAAAAACATAAATGCCTGAAATCTAGATTTTTAAGTGTTAAACATGAGATCCAATCTTCCACTCAGAAAAAAACAATCAACTTAAGCTATCATACATTAACCCCCACCAATTATTCATCTTATTCTTATAGTCTATTTTAAATCTTTCCAAAAAAAAGCCTAAGGATGTGTGATACAAACACAAGACAAATAAAAACCCTCAAAAATATTAATTTAAAACTAACAAAGTAGTGGAGATTACGAGGCTATACCTTAAAAACCCTCAAGGAGAAACTCCAAAAGAGGCACAACAACAGACTCAAGCGATATGCGATTGATATGGGCACAGTTTCGCCCATATCAGTCAAACCTGGGTATTTTTTTTTAAAGAAATATTCCCTGTTTCGGATGGTATATCATCACGTGGTGAGATAAGCGACACAAAACGATATCCGAGAAATTGATATATGGTATAATATCGAAATCCCATCGTGATATTTGATACTATACTTATTGTAGGCCAAACCTGCAAGGAGACTTTTCCATTAAATTCCTTCTTTCGCAGCCTTTATCGATACTGTGTACTGTGCTAGTGGTGTCATGTTGTGTGCATAACATGTTATGCATCAAACTTTTGGTTGCACTTAGGGTATAAATGACATGTACTTATTTCTGTATTAGCCTAGGGTATAATCGTTGAAGAAATATGTAAATCTGTGACAGCTGGATTATCAATGGGTGTTATTGTAGACATCTAAATTTACATGAACAACAATCAAGCTTGTTCCCATTTTCGATTGCGGAGATTCTTTGCATCCAAACTAGTGTGACAGTAGTTGGTTGAATAAGTCAAGGATTCAAATATCGGGCTATATGGCCGATATATTGAGGATGTATTGGTATCGGACACCGATCGATACCGATACTACTATATATGCCATTTTCCCGGATATCGGTGGATATGTCATCGATATATCGGGATATCGATGGTTATCTATCAAAACTTGAAGTTTTGAATGCAACTATCTTCCATATCGATCGATATTGTCGATTTCGATTTCTAGTTCGCCATATCGAACTGTTATTGCATGCACATTCTTCTTGGCTTTAGATAAGGCTTTCCTAAAGTGATTTCATCATTTTAAATGTATTTAGATGTAGATTTCTTAGGGATTTTTTATATTTCATGCTCTATTACATGTTCTTGAGTTTTTCTGGTGTCAGGCTACGGTTTCTAATATTTATCAAGATTTTAGGGACATGTTTTTTAGAGTTTTTAATTTATTCATAGTTATTCTAGATTTTTTATTTTTCTTAAACATTCCAATATAACACCATGGTTTTGATATCCGGTTGTATACCAGATTTCAGGATATCAAACTATATCTCATGAGATGTCGACGAGATATCTTTAATTTGTCTTATATCGGTCGAAAATTGAAGATTTCGGTATGTAATTTCCCAGATATCTCGATCGATATTGACAGATACCATTGATATGGAGCTGGTATTGCTCAAATCGCACACTTTTTATTTTTTGATCTTTTTTGGGATTTTACTTTTGTATCTGCTCCCAATATTCAAATATATTACGAACCCCGTTTTGAACCAGGAAGCTTTGTTCTCTTTTGACGATGGGGATGAAACAATTGTAGAGTTGAATAAGGAATATCTGCATACATATATGTTAGAAAATAAACATGGCTTTGGTACCTTGTTAGAAAATATAATGCGGAATCGAAATCAGAGATAAATGATAAAATATAGAAGGAACACGTGATTTTAACGTGGAACCCTTCTCCCTAAGGAGTGGGATGAAACCACGGGAGAACGCTTCAAAGGGTTGATTTATGCATTGCACTTTCTTATTGGATACAAAGGGTGAGGGGCTTCTTATATAGCACTCACTGAGTCTCCACATGTCACAACTAGTAGATGTGGGACTAAACAACTGGATGTGGTAAATGGATCCTGGAGGGATCCATTTACCCATCTCCCACATAAGTGACGCATGCACAACATACTCCAACACTTCCCTCAAGCTGGAGCATGCAATGCTCAGCTTGGACAAACAAAAAGAAATCTCAACTCACACTACAAGACACCACAAACAATATCAACTCAACGTGCACAACTGTCGGCTACTGTCGAGGATGTTGCTTCTCATGCCGTGCAGGTGAGGAGGAACATTGGGTTGGAGTGTGAGTCAAACTGAGTGTGCTATGAACTACGCCCATGGAAGGAAATATCGGGATATATCGGCGATATATCGCCGATATATCGATATCGACATGAGACCGATATGGGTACCGATATGGCGATATATCACGATTTCCAGACATTTTTTTCACAAAAGCTCGTCGATATGGGCGATATTTCGGCGATATATCGTCGATATATCGTTGAAATATCGTATCGATATGATATCGAAACGATATCGATATCGAAACGATATCGATATCGATACGACCTTCCATGACTGCGCCTGTCAGAGCCACTGAAACTGAATGAGTCTCCACCTAAAGAACTCTGGCCTGCCATATGTAGATGACTGGATCATGTGGGCAACTACTCCATCTTTGAAGGGTCGAACTGGAAAAGTTGTGGAGACATCCTCGTCGGAGTCCACAATCACTGGAGAATGGAGTCTGAAGAGTCTCCTCGTCGGAGAATTGGGTCTCTCCCATACTGGCTCAGAGAATGGGATCTCTACTATGGAGTCCTTATGAAATCACATGAAGACCCTAACCCACATGGTATAGGGAATGAGATCTCTACTTTGGAGTCCCTATGGATCACATGAAAACTGTGAGCAAAACAAAAGATGGGTCCATTGCAAAAGTGTTGGCAAATATATGCTCATCACACTGAAGACCCGGAAAAGAATCGTCGAGTCTGAAAAACTGAATTGTAGTCTGAAATCTGAATGACCTGAAAATATGGAATATGGAGAATCTGACAATATGGCATGTAGCTCTACATATACTCCCCCTTTCTCCGATACTTGTCAGAAAATAATGACATCGACAAAGTTGGGAGAAGACAATAAAATGGGGAAAGAAAAAATGAATCGCTTAGCCTATAATAAAATTTTTTTCTGCTTTGCCAATACTTTTTTGTAGCCGTCACATCATTTTTTCAGCTTTCCTCTTCTTTTTTTGTCATTTTTTTTGCAAATGAGACCACTCTACCTTTTTTTTCTGGCCTTCTCTCTCTCTCTCTCTTAATACACATCCCATCTTGGGCTCGAACATGCAGCAAGCCACATCTTTTTCTTTTTCGAAACACAACACGACTCTTTTTTATAAGGACACGACCCACTTGGGCTGTCCTTATTTAGGGTTCCCATGTAACCCCTTTTTTGAAGACCTCAGCCCCTGATAGGGGTTCCAGCTTTCTGCCGTTGCCGAAGAGGAGGGGTAGCTTCGCATGGGGGTGGCTCAGCCTGGAGCACTTCATGCGCCACTTGGTGCCGTAGCGGAGAGGAGGGCGCTGCTGCACGTTCTCGTCGCATGAAGCAGGTGGCTCGGAGGGCTGCGCCTGGGGCTCGATGCCTCCGGGTACTGAGCTCGCCGCCTGGATTAGGGGATCTCTCCACCTAGAAGGAAGGCTGAGGGCGACTAGGGCGCTCCGCATCTGGAGGAGGCGCGCGCGATGGAGATGCACTAGGAGCTTGCCGTATATGGAACAGTTGCACTCACAATTGAAGCTTGCTGTTGGAGCGTTGCTTGTGCATCTGGAGAAGGGAGTGCACCTCGATGATGCTTCGTTGGGATCTGTCTGGTGGGGATGCACACTCATGGTGCAGAGGTGCTCTTCGGGAAGAGGAGGTGTGGCAGGGGCATCACGCCTGGAGGGTGCCTGCTTGGAATCGCACACTGCCTTTGGAGATGGAGATGCGACATCAAATCTGGGAAGCGTGGATAGGAGTCGCGTGTGCGTGTTGGAGAACCCGCTGCTGGGTTGGCGCCGTCGCTGCTTCACGAACACATATATTGCGTAGAGCAGTTGCGCACGATGGAATCTCCACCTGAGATTTGGAACTTCGTGGATTAAATTATGGCGCGATGCAGGAGATATTTAGGGTTCCAAAATGGACCATAGAACTTAATAATATTTAATCTCGAATTAAACAATAAAGACCATGAAAATCTTCAAGAATCGACCCGCTCCGATACCATGTTAGAAAATAAACATGACTTTGATACCATGTTAGAAATTATAATGCGGAAGCGGAATCGGAGATAAATGATAAAACATAGGAGGAACATGGGATTTTAACGTGGAACCCTACTCCCTAAGGTGCAGGATGAAACCACGAGAGAACGCCTCAAAGGGCTGATGTGTCTATTGACTTTCTCACTTGATACAGATGGTAAGGGACTTCTTATATAGCCCTCACCGAGTCTCCACATCTCACAACTAGTAGATGTGGGACTAAAACTGTATGTGGTAAATGGATCCTGGAGGGATCCGA